>CM066033.1:1083751322-1084274264 GCA_033557465.1 Ichthyophis bannanicus | reverse complement strand
AAGAGGAAGATCAGAGGTGGAATTGCAATTCTCAAAATCGCGAGGAGAGATTTGTGGAAAGTAGCATCGAAAAAGTGAAAATTCTAAACAAATATTTCTGTTCTGTATTCACTAAATAAAATCCTAGAGAAGGACCACATATGACTGACAAATATACAAACTGAAATGGAGTAGATACCACACCGTTCACAGAAGATGACATGTTTTGAACAGCTTGCAAAACTTAGTGGACAAGACCATGGGACGGAATGGGATACATTCCAGGATACTGAAGGAGCTCAGAGAGGTCCTGACAGGGCCTTGAAAGGATATTTTAATAGATCCTTGGAGACAGGAGAGGCTCCGCAGGACTGGAGAAGGGTGACAGGGAAGAAGTGACAAACTGCAGGCCAGTAAGCCTTACCTCGGTGGACGGAAAGTAATGGAGGTGCTCCTGAAAGAAAGAATAGTGGACTTTCTAGAAACCAATAGATTGCATGATCCAAGGCAACATGGTTTTACCAAAGGACGATCATGTCAAATAAATCTGATTAAGTTCTTTGGGTGACCAGAGAATCAGATCAAGGGCATGTGATGGATGTGATCTACCTAGATTTCAGCAAAGCCTTTGATACCGTTTCTCACAGAAGGCTTATCAATAAATTGAGCAGCCTGGGGTTGGGTCCCAAGTTGGTGAACTGGATCAGAAATTGGTTGACTGACAGACAACAGACGGGTGGTAAATAGCTCTCACTCAGAAGAAAGAAAGGCAAGTAGTGGCATGCCCCAGGGATCATTCCTGGGACCAATACTGTTCAATGTATTTGTGAGTGGTATTGCTGAAGGATTGAAAGGAAAATTCTGATTTTTGCAGATGACATGAAAATATGCAACAGAGTGGATACTTCTGAGGGAGTGGGACAACATAAGGAAAGATTTACAAAAATTGGAAGAATGGTCTAATGCTTGGCAAAATTTAATGCAAAGAAGTGCAGAGTCATGCACACTGGGGTACAGAAATCCAAGGGAATTGTATGCAATGGGGTGCGAGAGGTTGGTATGCACTGACCAGGAGAGGGACCTCAGAGTGATAATGTCTGAGGATCTCAGGGTGACGAAACAATAAGACAAGGTGGTAGCCAAAGCCTGAAGGATGCTGGGTTGCATATAGAGGAATTACCAGCAGAAAGGAGAAGGTATTAATGCTCCTGTACAAATCATTGATGAGGCATCACTTGGAGTATTGTGTTCAGTTTTAGAGACCATATTTCACAATGGATATAAAAAGACTTGAAATGGTTCAGAGGAAGGTGACCAAAATGATTTGGAGCCTGCGCCAGATGATGCATGATTTGAAGACCTAAATATGTATACTCTAGTGGAGAGGAGGGACAGGGGAGATATGACACAGACCTTTATATAGAAATATGACGGCAGAAAAGGCCATATGGTCTATCCAGTCTGCCCTTCCATACCAATTACTATAGTCCCTCTTTTCCTTTAGAGGATCTTCTGTGTTTCTCGCATGCGTTCTCGTCGCTACTACCATCACTGGGAGACCATTCCACGCAGCGAACACTCATTCTGTAAAGGAAATAGAAGCAGAGAAGCATGGCGGCAGACAAAGACCATATGTGTTCCATTTCTGCAGGTACATTTGAAGACCTTTATTGGAAGGTCCTGAAGGGAGTGAGGCTCTCTGATGGAATTCATTTGGTTGGAGTCTTCCTTTCAAAAATTTAACCAGCTCTTAAGACACTGTATTTTGTAAAGACTTTTTCATCGGAGATTTGGCCAGAATAACATTGGCTGAGCTTTGTCTTCCCTTCCCATGTGTGGGGGATTTTTTGGTATCTATTATATGTCCTTCTGTTTTCCATGTGTCTTAGTTGGTTGTGTTTTGCATGCGTGCCTTCCCCTTCCTATTGATATTCATAAACCTACACAGGTATTTACTTGAGACACTGCACAGCAAAAGTACAATAACTATTAACTATAGGTTATCGCAGAAATGGTTTTAACTAATAATTCATTTAAACTGAATATTGTTTACTAGGTGCCACAGTAAGCTCATTGGGGAAGGGACTCTAGATATTCTGATTGCATCATTCCTATCTTTTTGTTTCCACGCCCAAGATGGTGTGGTTCTGCGCTCTCGTTCCTCTATTACGACGCCTGCTGTGCTGGCGGCCCAGAACCCAGAGGAAAGGCTGGACGCCCATTGGAAGCAGTGGAAGAAAAGCCACAACAAAGACTATAACAGCAAGGTGAGAGAACCGTCGAACTGTGATGTAAATCTCTTTTGTCACTAAGTAACAATAGAACAGCAGCATGAGATTAACCATATGGCGTCTCACAAAGTTATAATGTAACCGCAACAGGAGGGCTAACGTAGCCACTGAATAACGACTGTAAGAATAATGTTAAGAAAAATCCACAGAATAGTTACTGTCCAGGGTATAGCTTTGGTCAACATTCTTGGCTACGCCTGGCATTTTGTTAGGTATGTTGCTGTCCAGTATCTTGCGAAATAACTTGAAATATTCCACCTGTGATGATAGCCTAATAAGTTTAATAGTTTAATGTTCAAAAGGGTATGCCACAAAAACAAACAACAAAAAAATATAGATGTCCTATGCAACTGCGACGATGGTAGTAATTTCGCCACTCCAATAGGACCTGGGACCCATGTAGTAATTTCTATTCTCAGAAATAACGACCTGGAGACAATATTACTGGCACCCTTCATTAATATTTGACTGCCCAACCCTTGGGCATTGATGACAACCGGTCCACATGTTTCTTCTGTAGCCATGTAAACAATTAAAGTTTTGTATAGCTGTCTGCCTGGTAGTTTTCTCGCCACTCTTCAACTGTGATTTGTTCTAGCTCCTGAATGTTTATCCAGGACTCTGTGTTACCAATGGCAGATTCACAGCTCTTTCCAAGGTTTCTTGATTAGATTGAGATCAGGACCCTCATTGCTTGCCATTTTAAACAGCCCATTTGTTCCTTTTTAACCTTATTCTTTGTGTACTTTGGGACTGTATGTTTTGGGTATTTGACCTGCTGGAGGACCCATGGACCATGACTTCAACCCCGACCTAGCTGTCTGCCACTAGTCCACCCTCTGGTAGTCCTCTGCACTTCCTGATTTCTTTAATACGTTACAGGCCTCTGGTTCCCAATGCAGCAAACCTCACAACATTATTGGAACCCCCATCATACTTAACTGTAGGAAGGGGTTTTTTTCCCCTTATAAAAGCTTCATTTCTTTGCCTGTAAATGTAATCGCTGGTCTGCATTGCTAAAAGAGCTCAAGTTTGATTTCCCCTGTCCACAGAACTTTTCCCCAGAAGGGCATTGTGCTTTCTCCAAGTGAGTTTGGGCAAAGATCAGTCATCCTTTTTTATGTCTGTCCTTTGAGCAGTGGGGTCTTCCTTGGCCTTCACCCATCGACGTCCCTTCTTTGTTTAGTGGTGCAGTGGTATGATGAGGGTTGAAATCACCACTCCAGATTGCTCCAGGTTTCCCTTAAGCTCTTTGAATGTATGGACATGGTGTTTTTCCAACTGTTTGTACTACCCTTTCGCCGATTCCTTGGATTAATTTTCCTCTTCCCACCACATCCTGGGAGGTGCTTGAACCGCTTTTCCATGAGCAGAACACTTCTTACCTAACATTGCAAACTATAAGAAACAGGAACCCCAATGTTTTTTTTGGAAGATGGTCCTGTACCTCAGTACCTTTGCAGTTTGCTGTTTGGTGATAATGGCTTTTCTGGTGGTATTCAGGCAGCACTCTGCTCTTCATCCCCTTATGAAATTGGTACAGCAATTGAATGAAGCAATTTTAAAACATTAGAGCCATCATTCATTGGTTGATTACAAAGTCATGTGAGTACGTGACAATTGATCACAGATGCATCTAACTTTTCCTGCAATAGTACTGTTGTTCATCTCTGTTCACCCGATTTGAATTGCTTTTATACTGGTGCCAAGAAACAAGTTCTTGGCAATGGTCCTCCGTTTTTAAACTATTTCCTACTACTTTCCTTTTGTACTTGGTCTTGTTTTATTGGATTCCTTCTGTGTGTCAAATATGTGTGCATATGTAGTCCACGGCTCTTTCCACTGGTCATCTGTTTTTTTTTTTTTAGGAGATATTGGACATTTTAGGGTTGAACGGCAAGGGTGCCAATAATGTTTATCACAACGGTCTCTGCTGAGTAACAACATAGTGGCCCAATGAGGAAATATCAAAAGCAGATTAATAGACAGAGTACTATACTTCTGCCCGTACTTCTCGCCCGTTTCTTGCCCGGGATTACTGGGTCTGTCACTAATGATACTCCAATGTGTTTCCTAGATGCAGATGAGTAGTGCATCCCTGTTTCATCATCACAGATTTGGAATATAATATTGATCTATAAAAGTCGATAGGTCCTCGATATTGATGGAAACAATCATGAGTACTGGCTCTAAAAAGGATTTCCGAATGCCAGAATCTCACCATTTTTGTTTACTGAATTTCTGTTCGATGATATGACATGACATGGAGGTGAAATAACTACGCTGATCCCCCATTGACAGATGTAGAAAACCTGAGGGTAGACCTCTACAAGCCACCAGCTCAAATGTTCTCTTTCACTGAGACACAAAACTTTTTGTTTTATCAAGATGTGAGTTTGTCTTGTGCGTTTTCAACAGTCACTATGCCTCAGGTCCAGAGGTAAGCTAAGACAGGGCCTTCCACCTTTAATAGCATCTTTCCTTCATGCTGCGCCCTCTGGTGCTAGCATTGTCAGTTCCTTTGCCCTGCCCAGGGCCCTGATGAAGGGTGAGATCACAGGAACCTGAACAACTCTAAAGAAACTTGAAATACAAGCACAGGGCACCAGGTGTGACAAGACAATAAAAAAGCTGAGGTACAACCCGCATTGAATCAAATCAGGATGCAGAAAGTCGTCAGCAGGGAGCCCAGCAGAACGCAACGTCAAGATGCAGACCAAGCTCTGGCAGGCTTAGCCATAGCTGTGGTGTACATACCGATCCTAGAAAGGAAGAAGATGGGCACTCTGAAAAGGAGTAGACAGTCATAGAACATGCTAAGGCAGCCAGTCTACCAAGGCAGCTTACACCTACTGGCTGTAGGGCAGATCTCATCTGGGTAGTCTTCTTCTGTTAACTGAGACACCTGCAGGCTGGCCGTGGAACCCCCCTGGAAACCATAAAAGGATATTAACATATTTATTTATTATTTATTTAGACAGTTTTATATGCCACCATTATCCTTCAATCAAAGTGGTCACAACCCAATTGGGGGGATACATTTAACAAGAACGAGGGGATATGAGACACCTACACTAATACTTACAGGGAACATGGCTTATGGAGGGTTAAGTGGCTTGCCCAATGACCACAAGGAGCACCTGTGGTACTAGAAACCCCAGTCTTTCTGGCCCAACATATGGAGTATGGATAGAACGGCAAATAGAGAAGTTTGAAAATGGTTCCACTGTGTGTAGAAGTGTATGCCCTGTGAAGCCATACCCTAAAGGGCTGAGCTAGTGAGAAACACTGGTGATTTGATGCAGGGTCTATGAGTGGTACTTGTCCTGAATTATTGTAATGATACACTGTGTGAATAGTTGTACCGTGAAAATCTGCTTGCAGGATCCACATAAATTTTAAAAAGTTCACTCATAACAATTGAGCAAGATGATCATCTGTATACATATTAAAACTACTGGAAGCTGCAAAACGTGTTGCAATAACGCAACCTGAAAACAGTAATGCATGAGAATGACGACTCCTTTGCCTGAATGCCTGGGCAACGCTCCAGTCAGCATTGTAAGGGTATGGTCCACGGGTACCATGCTATTCTTGTGAGGTTTTTGCAGCATTGCGGCAACTTTCAGGCCAGGCTTTTAATCTTCTCTCCTCTTTCCATGTGCACCGGCGGATGAGCTGCAGCGGGCGACGTGATTGCTGGGAAAAGAATCTTGCATACATCACTGCTCGTACACCTGGATTTTTCTCTGGGGCAATTACACCTATCTACTGGCCATGAATCCACCTGGGAGACATGGTATGGCACCTACCTGCCCCAGGTTCGTCCATTTGGTAGCGAATAACAGTTAAATTTGTGCTATGCATTTATCTCCTTCATTTCTTAGACAAGCAAGGAGATTGTGAAGACAATGACTGGTTTAAAAATTCCACCTATACATAAGCCTCTCCAACATCACTGACCCCGACTAAGGGGAAGACCACCGTCCCTCTCCATTGACTACAGAACGAAGGGATATGTTACCCGCTGTGCGCAACCAGGTAATCTGTTTGGCTGCCATGCAATGTCAGGACACTTTGGGGATAATTTTCAAAACCACTAGGAGCCTGGAGAAATAGCTCTTTCTGAAAACCATGCTCCCTCCATCTAGTAAGAAGTACCATAGGGCTCCATAATGCACATACTGTTAGCCAGACTTAAAGGAGGTGCTCCTGGTTATGTGTAGGGCAGGTTTGGAAAACACTTAGACTGGATTTTCAGATCTACCCACATGCAGGTCAATATTTAGCTGCGACAGATGGTGGGTTTTTAAGAAACACTGGCAGCCCAAAAAAGAAATCCAAGGGGGTATATTCCACAGTGGTAGCCAATGCTGTTAAAGCAGTTGGCCATCTCCACTTTAAAATAAACCCGAATATGTTCTAGGCCATATCCGATGATTGGCACTGAATATCCGGTTTGCCAGGACCATAAGAATTGCCATACTGGGTCAGACCAAGGTCAATCAAACGCCCAGTAGTATCTGTTTCCAACATCGGTGTCCAATCTAAGGTCCATACGTACCTAGCAGTAGTTTCCCTCCCCAACAGGACCACAGGTTTCCGCAGTGCTTGTACTGGGTCTAAAGCATTTGATATCTTCGGGGTCCCTTCTACTAATAATGGTTTATGGACCGTTCCTACCAGGAACTTGTCTCCCAAACCTTTTTTAAACCCAGCTTACACTAACAGCCTTTTAACTACATACTCTGGTACACAACTTCCAGAGTTTGATTACACGTTGAGTGAAACAATATTTTCTTTTATTAGTCCTAAATAGTGTACCCTGTAGCTTCCATTGCATGTCCCCTAGTCTTTCTATATTCGGATAACATAAACAATCAATCTATGCTTACCCGTTCCACTCCGTTCATTAATTATAGACTTCTATCATATCTCCCTCAGCCGTCTCTTTTCCAGGTTAATAGAGCCCTAACCTTTTTAGTCTTTCTTCATAGGAGTATCTTTTCCATCCCCTTACCATTGTGGTGGCTGTTGTCTGAACCTTTTCTAATAACGCTATATCCTTTTTAACATATGGCGACCAGAATTGCACACAATTTTCAAGGTGTGGTCTCACAATGGAACGATATCGAGGCATTATAATATCTTTTGTTTTATTTTCCATTCCTTTCCTTATGATACCTAGCATTCTATTTGGCCCTCTGGCCGCCGCTTGCACACTGGGCAGAGGGTTTTTAACATGTTATCCACAACGACGCCTAAATCTTTTTCCTGGGTGGTGGCTCCTAATGTGGAACTTTGCATCGTGTAACCATAGTTTGGGTTGTTCTTCCCTAGGTGCATAACTTTGCACTTGTCCACATTAAATTTCCTCTGCCATTTTGATGCCCCAGTCTTCCAATTTATCAAGATCTTCTTGCAATTTTCCACAATCCTCTTGGATTTTAACAACTTTAAATAGCTTTGTGTCATGCAAATTTGATAACCTCACTCGTTATTCCCCTTTCCAGGTCATTTATTAATATGTCAAAAAGCAGTGGACCCAGCACAGATTCCTGGGGTACACCACTATTCACCTTTCTCCATTGGGAAAAGTGGCCATTTAGCAACTGCCCTCTGCTTTCCTATCTTTTAACCAGTTCCTGATCCACAATAGTACACTGCCTCCTATCCCATGACTCTTTAGTCATGTGATTTTAGAAACATGCCACGTGTCAAAAACAGATGTTGTTGGTTCCTGCAACATAGAGGTGTCCACAATAGTATTTCAGTTTACAAAAGATAACCTAACAAAAATTAGCAGGTAAATCATTTACTATTTTTTGCTATTTTTTTGGTCAGATGTGCTGTTAGGAGAGGGAAATGCCACTTTCATAAGACCTGAACATCCTTTTATTCACTTTATGTTCCATAGAAATGTTACAAATTTATCTGTTTTTTCATTCCCATAGACTTATCAAATGTATGGCATCAAGAAAGCTTCCTTGAGTAGTCCCCATATGCTGTGCATGTTTTGAGCTTCTTTCAGCTCTGCCTCAGGTGCAGCAGGATGCCAAAGCTCATTCCGAGCCAATCTCCAAATATGTTCAGATGCCAAAGGGCAAAAACCACTTAATATCACCTATTTGAATGCCTGATCAGTGTCAATTGGCTGGTGACATAGGCACGTTGTTCTTCAGAACCACCAATCAGCAAGGGAATTCCCCATAGCATGGGGGAAGCCCTCATCCCATTGGTTACAATTAAAACAAGCTCGACGAATCATTCTCCAGAGGGCAATCCAAACAGGCTCACAGTGTTGAGGTTTGAATATCCAGCACTGTTCTGCCCATTGTAATTTAAAAGTCCTGTCGCCTCCCCAAGAATCAAATGAGGATGTGATCTATTATCCTCCAGCGTAAATCGCCAAATTTATGCTTCATGGAAAGACAGTGCTCCACACAGGAGCCAATTTCACAGCTGACCTTATCTGCAAGGAGTGCTCACACCAAACGTAACTTTACGGGGCGAGTAGTGCATCTGATATACAGGAGATCACATGGACAGTACAATAAATAAACAACATAATTAGACGTGCAAGTAGTATGCCACTGGGTAAAAACTGTGTGACCGGAAATGGGATTTTCCCATGTATTGACTTCCATGTATAGTTTAAACAAAATGTGCAACTGCGGCAAGAAAAATGACCTGGTTCCCCATGATTTCTGACTGGTCGATCAAATGGCTAGGCTGATTTCACCAACCAATCTTACGTCAAGGAATCCCTAAAAAGCCCAAAACATACTTCAATTGGCACAGAATGTCACGGTGAGAATCTTAATGAAAGCGCGGTTCATGGATCATATTACACCTATCCTAATGGGGCTCCACTGGCTTCCCATTCAAGCTCGTGTACGATACAAGATAATAATGACAACGTTCAAATTATTACACAACATAGCCCCATCACACCTTTCCACACTCATCGAAACACAACCCCCTAATACGGTAGAAACAGAAGAACCCACAACCTAAACATTCTAAATGTTCCACACACTATACGCAACACCAAAACAATTACGAGCAACAGAGCATTCACATACATAGCCCCCATCCAATGGAATAGACTTCCAGATACACTAAGAGGAAATCCTTCCGAAAAGATCTAAAAACTCACCTATTTCGAGAATTCTACATACTACCTAGCCCATTGACTATATTTCCCGTCCATCTTCCCTCTATCCCTCCCTCTTTCTATGCTATCCCTTGTCCCTTACATAACCACTGCAACTGATAAGCATATCAATATGCTCTAACCAGTAAGAACAACACTATAAGTACACTGTAAATAGTTTCAGCGAACCAGCTCTGTACTGCATCTTGTAAATAGTTTGAGGGTTCCCCTCAATTCAAACCGTTCTATGTATAAAGTTTTAAACCTGTTATATGTAACTGTTGCTGTTAAAGTTCATTGTTATAATGTAAACCGCTCCTGATCTCTGGAAGGAGCGGTATAAAGAGTAGTTACTCACCTATAACAGGTGTTCTCCAGGAGCAGCAGGAATCAGTCCTCACATATGGGTGACATCGACGTCGATGGAGCCCTTGCGGAGCATTTCCCCAGCTTTCCAAGAAAGCCTTTGGGAATGCAGGCACGCATGCGCGGTTCCCTTCCCGCCTAAAGTGCCATCTTGCTCAGTCAAATGACATAGCTAAAAAACAGCACACAAAAATGTAAAAATAAACTATGTACAACTGCAACTCCCAGGGGAGGAGAGAGGGTTGTGAGGACTGATTCCTGCTGCTCCTGGAGAACACCTGTTACAGGTGAGTAACTACTCTTTCTCCAGGACCAAGCAGGAAGTCAGTCCTCACATATGGGTGACTCCCTAGCTCTGGGCTACCAAGAAACCCAGGCTGAACAAGAGAACTCCCTCTAGTCCCAGCATCAAAGAAAGACTTTCCACTGACAGAACCTCCACCGTTAGCCCAACGGAGGGCTGGAGGGCAGGAGTTGCCTAAACCTCAAAGAGATTCCGGAGTACTGCCTGGCCAAAAGCACTGTCCCTACGGGACTCCCTTTCCAGACAGTAATGGGCCGCAAAAGTCTGGCTTGAGGACCAAGTTGCAACCCTGCAGATGTCCACCAACAGTACAGAGCGGAGGTGAGCCACTGAGGCAGCCATTGCCCTGACACGATGGGCTGTGACCCGACCCTGCAAAGGAAGGTCAGCCGCCCTGTAAGCCCAGGTGATACAGTCAGCTACCCAGGTGGACAAGGTACGCTTGGACACAGCCAACCCCAAATTATTAGGGTCAAAAGATATGAAGAGCTGAGTAGCCCTTCTATGCCCCTGAGTACGGTCAAGATAGAAGGATAAGGCCCTCCTACAGTCCAGGGTATGCAGAACTGCCTCAGCCTGGCTTGCATGAGGCCTAGGGAAGAATGTTGGAAGAACCACCTCTTGGTTAAGGTGGAAGGAGGAGACAACTTTTGGGAGGAACTTTGGATGAGTCCTAAGGACTACCCTGTTCCTATAGAAGCGGGTGTAAGGCCTGTCACAGACCAGGGCCTGAAGCTCACTCACTCGCCTGGTCGAGGTTAGGGCTATCCAGAAGAGTGTCCTTCCAGGACAGGAAGTGTAGAGGGCAAGTAGCCATTGGCTCAAAAGGTGGGCGAGTCAGTTGCTGCAAGACCACATTCAACTCCCAGTCAGGAGCAGGAGGACGGATTGGAGGCTTGAGCAAAAGCAAGCCTCTGAGAAATCGGGACACCAAGGGGTGAACCGACAGAGAATGTCCTTCCACCAGTGAGTGGTGAGCTGCTAGAGCTGAGAGGTGGACCCGAACAGAATTGGACTTAAGTCCCTGATTTGATAAGTGCAGTAAGTACTGAAGCACTACTGGTACAGTACAGGAGAAAGGATCCTCTGTACGTAGCTGACACCACACAGAAAACCTCAACGTGTAATCAAACTCTGGAATTTGTTACCGGAGGATGTAGTAAAGGCTGTTAGTGTAGCTGGGTTTAAAAAAGTTTTGGACAAGTTCCTGGAGGAAAGGTCCATAAACCATTATTAAGAAGTGACCGAAGATATCAATGCTTGACCCAGTACAAGCATTGTGGAACTTGTGTCTCTTGGGGAAACTGCTAGGTACATATGACCTAGATTGGCCACTGTTGGAAACAGAATACTGGGCTTGATGGACCTTGGTCTGACCCAGTATGACATATCTTATGTTCTTATGTAACCTTTTCCATTTGAGAGCATAGGTTTTCCTAATGGACTGTTTCCTAGAGGCTAGGACAACCTCCTCAACTTCAGGAGGTAGGCCCCAGGGAGCCAAGACTACCCTTGCAGCCTCCAGGCCATCAATTGAGAGCTTTGAGATTGGGGTGCAGAAGGGAACCCAGATCCTGAGAGAAAAGGTTGGGTTGCAACCCCAGAGGCAGTGGGAGATCCACTGCCAGCTGAAGCAGAAGTGGAAACCAAGGCTGTCTCGGCCACCTGGGAGCCACCAGTAGGGACCGAGGCCTTGTCCTGAAGAATCTTGAACAGGGTTCGGGCCACCAAGGGCGTGGGAGGAAATGCATACAGGAGGCCCTGAGACCATGGAATCAGAAAAGCATCTGCCGCCAGCCGCAGAGGATGCGGTTGTCTGGAGCAGAACTTTGGCAGCTGTTCGTTCAGTGGACTGGCAAACAGATCTATGGATGGAAGTCCCCATTTCAGGAAAATCTTCTGAACCACCAAAGGATGGAAATTTTGAATTTATTAAACAAGCAACAAAAGACATACCAAAAAGCAAAAACAAAAACAATAACAAGCACCCCAACCAAATCCCACACCCCCCCAAAACCCCCACCCCCCGACATAGCACAAAACAAGTATCTCCACCCCCCCGTGACCCACCTCCCCACCACCAAACCCAACAACCAGCACACGTGCCCCTTCCCCCCGACATCATCAACCCGCAATAGTTCAGCATGTCCAATGTCTGTCCCAACCCCCCAACAGCAACCCGCAGCAGTCCACCAGAAATGCAATGTCCATCCCAACCCCCCCCCCCCCCAACCACCCACAACAATCCCAGCACAGTCCAATGTCCCAAATGTCCATCAGGGCTGCCAAGCCCTCACTCACACCCACAAAAACAAAACGCATTCCCCCTTTCCCACCCCCGTCCCCACAAAGGAGCAACATCTCCTCCGCCCCCACCCCAATCCCTACCCCACCCCCACCCTCCCCATAAATAAAGAAAACCCCCACCCCCCTAAACAGAAACATACAGGCATGTGCCGTCCCCAACGAAAACCCACCAGAAACAAAACCATAATACAAATCAATAAATGAACACAAAAACCCAACCCTATCGGCCGAAACAGCGGAGCGGGATGCGCAGAAACACAGAAACAAAAACAAAACAACCACACACCTACTCCAGGGAGAAAACTAAAACAAACATCCCTCATGGAGAGAGAGGGAGAGCGGACAAGTGGCCAACAACCCCCCAGCCCTAGTGCAAACCCCCCTCCCCCCCACCGGAAGGAAAGCAACCCCAGATCCCTAAACCTAGGAAGAAACCCCAGGGACTAAACCCCCCCCCCTCCTGTCTCACCTCCCTCCTCCATCCGGGAGACAAAAACAAAACCCCTAACCTCTAACAGGGAGGAAAAACCCCAGGGAACCCCTCCCCCTCATGGGGGGCGGAGGGTGAGGTGACGCCACAGACGCTCCCAACGATGGACCTCCACCACCGCCTTTCGCGTTGCGCCATGCTGGACACTTCCTCCAGAATGTCCCGCACCACCACGTCGAGGGGCAGGACCAACCCCCGGGTCGAGACATGACAGCGCGCTTGCCACAGGTGGTAGCGCACTACAGCCGTGACTAAGTAGAGGGTCCCGGAATCCTGCCTTAGAGGAAAGGACCAGGCCCCGTACACCCACTCCGCATACGTGAGGAGGGAAAGGTCGCGCAGGTGAAGAGCAGCGGACACCAACTGGCAGGCCTCCACGTTGAAGGGGCACTGCCGGAGGAAATGGTCCATGGTCTCCGCCTGCCCCTCACACCCGGCCCTTGGACAGACCCGCTCGGCCTGTGACCTGTACTTGAGGTTGTCCCTCACGTACAAACGCCCGTGGAAAGACAACCAGGCTACATCCCGAACCTTCTTCGGTAGCCGAGGGGAGTTCAACAGCCGAAGGCCCCGCTGCATCACATCCGCCGGACAGTCCCGCAGGGCCCACCGTGGTTGATAGTGAGAGGTGAGTACCATCCGGTATAATCCTTTCCGCCCCAAGGACTGGGCGAGCGGGTCGGTCACCCCCCACCGCCGAATGAGCCCCACCATCACAAATACGTACGATGGGGCCTGTTCCCCTCTCCGGCGCACACGTGGGACCGAGGACGCCCCCTCCCACTGCTCCCAGAAGCGGGAGAACCATTCCCGATAGGAGGCCACCCACCAAACCCCACCCCCTTCCCTCATCCTACCTAAGTGAAACGCCATAGACAAGACTG
The DNA here is from genome assembly GCA_033557465.1 of Ichthyophis bannanicus. NCBI lineage: Eukaryota > Metazoa > Chordata > Amphibia > Gymnophiona > Ichthyophiidae > Ichthyophis > Ichthyophis bannanicus. The sequence continues at coordinate 1,084,260,487 of CM066033.1, read as the reverse complement.
ACAGGAAGACAAGGGGGTGCAACATACCCAAACCACCCTCTGCCCGATCCAGGCAGACGATGTTGCGCTGGACAGGGTTCAAGCGGTTACCCCACAGAAAACAGAATTTGACGGCATCAACAGACGCCTTATGGGACAACGGAAGAACGAAGACCGTGGCCACGTGCAGAAAGAGAGGAAGCAGAAACGTCCCGAGGAGTTTGATCTTCTCCTCGTACGTACACCTCCACCCCCTCCACCGCAGCACCCGACACCGTGCAGTCTCGAGACAACGGTCCCAATTGGACTCCGCACAGTCCTCCGACCCGAAGACGAGGCCCAAAACGCGGACCTCCCCCACGGGAGGAGGAAAGGGGGCGCAGGAAGGCGGGGAGGCCTCCGAGGAGCCCAACCACAGCGTCTGGCACTTGCTGTGGTTTACAACAGAATGGGCTACCTCCGAGTACTCCTCCACGGCCTCTCGCAGGGCCTCTACCCCATCAGTGCCGTCCACGTAAACTGAGATGTCGTCAGCGTAAGCAACGACGGACACCGGGGGCGCACCGGGCGCCTCCAGGCCCCGCAACCCACCTGAGGACAATCTCCGGAGGAAGGGGTCGAGGGAAAAAACATACAGCAGGGGGCTCAAAGGGCACCCCTGCCGCACCCCCGAGGCGACACCAAATGGCCGTCCGAGCCACCCGTTAATAAACGGGAAGCTCACCCCCCCTCGGTACAGCGCCTGCACGACGAAGAGGAAACCTGCGGGGAGGCCGAAGTGCTGGAGCACCACCCACAGGTACCGGTGACTGACTCGATCAAAGGCTTTGGACTGATCCAAGGAGACCAAACAGTGGTCCCGTTGGAGCGACCGGCCTCTTTCCACCATCTCCCGGACTGTGGCGACAGCGTCCAGAACCCCTCTCCCCCGAACGGAACAATACTGGGAAGGGGACAGCAAATCGCCCGACACCTCCACCAGTCGGTTGGCCAAACACTTGGCCAGGATCTTCCGGTCCGCGTTCAGAAGAGAGAGCGGCCGCCAGAAGTCCAAGGAGCTATCGTCCTTCCCCTTGGAGAGCAGCAGCAGGACAGACTCGCGAAATGACCGCGGGAGATACCCCGTGTCCATGATCTCCTGAAACAGGGAGGTCAGGAAGGGGGCCAGCTGGGCAATGAAAGTGCGATAGAACTCCACAGGGAGCCCATCGCGCCCAGGCACCTTCCCCAACGGCATGGCACGAATCGCCCTCTCCACCTCCACCTGCTGAATCGGAGCAGCGAGTGCATCAACCTGTGCCTGGACCACAGCCGAATACACCGGGGGAAGGCCCAGGTACATTCGGATATGGGTGAGGTCCACGGGGCGATCCCCAAACAGGTCCGAGAAGTATTCCCCCACTATCCGCAAAAGGTCCTCCTGGGAGGTATGAATGGTACCGTCCTCGCCCCGCAGGGCCATGACCTCCCGACGCTGAACCCTCTCCCTGCAAGTCCGGAAAGGGTCTGGAGTGGCGCCCCCACCGGCCGCCCCCTCGAAGCATAGGGAGGCATGGCGATCGTAAAGCAGGCCACGGAGCTGGACACGCACCTCTTCAACCTCCTCCCGCGCTGCCCCTCGGGATACCAAACGATCCAGCGATCTCCGGAGGACAGTGTAGGTGAGGTAGCGGGATCGAGCCATGGAGGTGCCCCGGGAACGGAAGAGTTGTCGGGCACGCGTCTTCACCTCATCCCACCAGGCGCCACGGGAAGGAAAAACACTCAGCAGGGTCTCCTGGTCTGCGAGAAAGGCCAAGAACTCCTGGACCACCTCTGATGTTGCCAACAACTGCACATTCAGTCACCACAGGCCAGGACCCCTGCTAAGCTCCTCGTGGTTGGCCAGGAAGGACACAGAGAGGACGCGGTGGTCCGAAAAGTCAACCGCCTGCAACTGCGGAGGGGAACACTCCACCCGGGCACTCACATATATCCGATCGATACAACTCCTGCAGGTCCCATGGTAGTAGGTGAACCCCGGCGACCTAGGAAAGGCCCGGTGGAAAACATCCACGAGGTCAGCCGTCCGGGTCATCTCGGCCAAAAAGAGGCCCTCGTAACTGGGTGGGCAACGCTCCCCCCCTCGGTCCTGCAAAAAGGTGGTGGTGTTAAAATCCCCGGCAAGGACCACCAAACGGGAGGTGTGTAAGTAGGGGCGGATAACCCCGAACAGGGTCTTCCGCGCCAACTTAGACTGGGGGCCGTAGACCACCACGAAACGAAACCGATGGGGCCCGCAGTAGCCATCTAAAAGCAGACACCGGCCCTGCTCCAGTTCCCACACGTACTGCACCTGAAATCGGTTAGACGTGAACAAAACCGCCACTCCTGCGTAGGGCTGTGCCGCAAGGGACCAGTACGAAGGGCCCCACCTCCACTCCCGCTTCGCCCGATGAAGGCTAGCGAGCGAGGTGAGCCTGGTCTCCTGCAAGAAGATGACATCCAGCCCACTCGTAGAAAGAAAATCATAGGCCGTAGCCCGCGCCTGGTCTGAGAAAATGCTGGCCACGTTGATGGTGGCGCACGAGAACGCAGGAGTGCACGCCATGCCTATTTCGAGTGCAGTGACCCTTTCCTCCTCTTCTCACCAACCCCGGGATCCCCAGAATCCCGCTTGCAGGACAAGCCCGCGAGCTGGAGCGACTCCTCCTGGTCCACGTCGACCACCTCGAGGATCTCCTCCTCCTCCCGCTCAACCCTATCACCCCAGGAGGTGCTGGCGCCCCCGGGACCACCAGGCAAAGCTGTCGCGAGGGCAGACCCAGCCCCCACGGGATGAGGAGGCACAAACGGGTCAGGGGTCGGAGGAATGACCTCCTCCGTGGGGTCCACCACCTGTGCAGCCCCCCCCTCCCCGGACAAAGACTGAGACAATACGACAGTGCCCACCCCCGCGGGGGAGGCCAGGGCGGCCGGGTCAGCAGGGGGCTCCTGCGAAGGCCCCGAACCCAACTGCGGGGGTACAAGGCCATCCTCCCTCACCCGTCAGGCGCCAGTATCCCCCTTGATTGGAGGACCCTGACTGCGGCGCGCCTTCTGCACCTTTGAAGGTCGCCGCTGAGGAAGAGGGGCCGCCCCCGCCGCTAACCGCTCCGAGCGCCGCACAGGAAGCCCTGCTTCCACAGGCAAGCCCTCATCCGCCTCAGCCGCATCAGCGGCCAAAAAGACGAAACGGTTGATGTCCAACACGGGCTCTGCATCCAGCAACGGGGATGTCTCCCGTTTCTTCCTTTTGGACTTGCCACCCTTGGAAGGGACCGTAGTCCATTCCTCAGGTGGCACCACCCTCAACCCACTATCCTGTCGTGCTACATTAACCTCCACCACATCAACCCTCTCCTCCTTCCTACCCGAATCCCCTCCCCCTGGTGGCTCCCTCGGCTCGATGGACTCCTCTGCACTAGGGCCCCCGGTCTCCTCCTGAGGGAGAGGGGCCTCCATAGCCTCCTCCCGCACAGGAGCCCGAGGTGGAGTGACGGCAACCCCCCCCCCGGTCCATTGTGTGACGCGGAGGGGCAGCGGGCAAAGGGGTGGCCCAACTCCCCGCAAAGGTTACACCGAATTAGCAGACACCCGGCCGAAGCGTGACCCCGTCCACCACAACGGGTGCAGACCTGCTCGGGACAGTTCATGCTCAAATGGCGGAATGAGCCACAGCGGTGACACTCGCGGGGTTGCCCAGGGTAATAGCACAAGATGCGATCCCGACCGAGGAAACCGGCCGAGGGCACGTGCTGCACCACGTTTCCCACCTCACGCAAACGGATCCTGCCCTTCCACGACCCGTCCCACACCCCTAGGGGCCCAGCACCCTTAACCAGGGGTGCGAGAAGTACCGCATGGCGCGACAACCAAAACTGGATGTCCTGCCCTGGGAGCGACTCATTCCTGGATAGGATGGTCACAGGTACCGTCCCCTGGCGAGAGATAGGCACAACACGAAAGTCAGCCCACCCTCCCTGCCCCCTCTGCTGCTGGTATCGGTCCCAGAAAATCTCCAGCCCCCGTCTCAGCATGAAACTAACATCATATTCAATGGTGTTGTTCATGTGGATAAAGGCGTAGAGATCTCCTGGGAGAAACCCCAGCCCAAGGACCATCCTCAAGACCTGTTCCCTGGCTGGAGGGGACCCCTCCCCAGCCCATCGGATCTGCGCCACGTTGCGCCGTCGGACCTCACCCCCTACTCCTCTTTGAAACCCTCCCCCTCCTCCTCCTCCTTCCCCTCCTGCGGGACCATTCCCCTGAAAACCTCCCCTCCCCCTACCCTCACCCGACGGCCCCGGAGTGGTGCCCGACCCCTTCAGAGCCTCCGCAAAGGTACGGAAGGGGGGAGCCGGCCCCCCAGCCCCCATCTCCTGCCCTCCTTGATCTGTTCCTGCATCCATCTGCGGGGGATCCCGCTGCTGGACCGCAGGATCCGTAACCTCCTCACTTAGATCAACCGGAGGACTGGGGAAGGTCAACTCCGCAAAGACAGAGTCCGGGATGCTACCTCCTCCGGATCCCTGAGTGCCACCGAGAACCCCTGGACCACCACTTATCTCTACCTCCGGCTGCCGAAAGGCAGTAAAAGCCCCGGGAGGGCCCAACGGGGCCTCCAAAGCCAATCGTAGGGCATCACAGACCTGGTTCTCGGTAACACCCAGGGAACCGGAAGGCTCCCCCAAACCTCCTTCCCGCATTCCCGACCCAGCGCAAGGCTCCTGGGTTTCGGCCACCACTACCGGGGACGGACCCCGCTCCCCTTCATTCCCGGGTTCCAAGGGGACCACCGCCCCCCCTGACCCTACGGAGAACAAGTCCTTCCCTCGTCCTGAAGCAGCCACTACCTCCTTCCCCACTATATAACCAGTCGTCCGCTCCCCCCCTTCCTCCATCAGCCCGTCCTGTAGCCCATCATCCGCCACCCCCTGTATGGCTATCGACAACAAGGCAGGACCCGCCCGAGACAACAGGGCAGATCCCCCACCCAGCACCTCCCCCACACCCCCACCCCCCTGCCCCTTGTCCCCCCCAGGTCCTACCTGGTTGTCGGTGCCAGACGTGGCACAAGGATCCAGAAAAGTTTGGCCGGTAGTCAGGGCTCCAACAGAAAGGGCGGACACCCCCCTGCGAGCCAGGTCTCCGTCGGCCGCAATAACAGACAACAAAGGCAGCTGCGCATCCCGCTCCTCTACCCCCGGCCGCAGTGACAGCTGACTAGCACTTTTCTTCCCCCTCTCCCCCCCGGGGACTGCAGAAAAGAAAGAGCAGCCCCCATCCTGCCCCTTTCTCCTCCTTCCAGCACCCCTCCGGCCCCAGTCAGCCACCTCAGAACATACTGGGCGAGTGCCCTGTAGCTTTCTAGGGGCCGGGAGGGCAGCCACAATAGGGGAGTCCTGCCCACCAGCCATCCCCCTACCAAACCCCTTCCCAGTAACCTGGACAGGCATCGTAGCTGAAGGAGCAGGATTCCTATTACAGGTGGAGAATTCCGCCACCCGTGGATCCTCAAGTGGCACAGCAGAATCAAACGGCTGAGGCCAACCAGTCTTCCGCCGCCGGGGATCCCGTGCAGAAAACCCCTCAGAGCCGGAAACATCCAAAGACAGTGGATCAGCAGTATGCTGAAAAGGAACCGCCGAATACTGCTGCCTCTCTACAACACCCCCTCCAATCGAGGGGCATGAAAAAGAAGCTCCCTCTGTGCTTAAAGAGTGCCGTCGAAAATCCCGCAGCAAATCAGAAGATGGGGAAGGTCGTTCTGCAGACTTCCTGGGTTTCCCGGAAGCGTCAGTACCCATTACTCGGCGGCCATCTTGTGATTGTAATCTGGCTGGGGGAAGTCCTCCAGGCAGCTCCTGCAACGACCTCACTTCCGTAATGACGTCATCAGAAAGACCCCGGCGGCCATCTTGCGATTGTAAGCTGGCTGGGGGAAGTCCTCCAGGCAGCTCCTGCAACGACCTCACTTCCTTAGTGACGTCATCAGAAAGACCCCGGCGGCCATCTTGGATGGTCCCTTCAGTGTTACACGACTGTTGGTGAGCCACCAGGATCAACGGAGCACCCTGGGGACGTGCAGGAACAATCTGGGCAGACAGCATTTCGGAGGGAGGAACCAGCACATTCACAACATCACAACCATCACCCTGCTGCAGGTAAGACACAGGACATCCAGGAAATGCTTTAGAAGAGGAAGGCAGGGAACGGGTGGTAGACTTCCCAGGAACTAGAATGGGAGAGGGCATACTTCTAGAGGAGGATGGACCCCCCTGCTGACCCACCCCCGGGGGCCTCCCCTGGACTGCAGGTATCTTCCAACGATTATAATTCTGGTAAACTTCGGCAAGGGACCCACAACCCTGGTTCTGATAGTACGCAATCTCCAAGTACTTGGCCTTCAGGGCCCGCTTTACCCCCTTCCGATAGGTAGCATAGGCCACCCATTCCTCCCCGGGAATGGTGGCCTGCAGGCTCTCCAGGTGGGAGAGCTGGGCTTGCAGCTGGGCCGCCTCCTCCTGGAGACCCCGAAGCCGTCGCACTGCCGCCACGATGTCATCTGGGGCCCTAGCTGACTGCTGGTAGGACGGCAGGCCCGACCCCCCGTCCTCATCCTCACTGGAGGAGGTAGAGGCCTCCTCCAGGACCTAAAGTGGAGGGGGGAACCTGCCTCCTCCAGTTCTATACTCCACGGTCCTCCAGGGTCTCCCCAGGGCCTCTCCCTGCTGCCACCCAGCCTCCACACCCTGCCTGGGGAGGAGACAGGAGCCTCCTCCCTGGGGTAGCGGGCCCAAACCTCCATACCTGTGGGTCCCTCCTTCCTGACCAGGTGCAGTCCTACCTGGGGAGTCCCCCTCCTGGGGCTCCAGCTGTTCCAGGTTGCCAGTTTCTCCATCCACTGTCCGAGTAGGAGGCCCACCAGGCTTGGCAGGCCTCTGGGCCTGGGCCTCCCTTGCTGGAGGTGGCCCAGGGCCCGACATCCAGGCACAGGCAGAAAAAGGAACTGCTCCCTAGCAGGAGCTCTGCACAACTGATCCTCTCAGTACGACAGCCAAACAGGAAGTGGGTGGAGCTGCCACTCGTGGGGCTGCAGAATCCTGCTCAACTGCTCGGCCAGGTAGTTTTCCTGGCCAAGTAGATACACAGCCTTGAGGAGCATGTTGTGCCTGAGAGCAAACAAGCAAAGGTCCTGTGCTTCCTGACAAAGGAGCTTGGACCCAGTTCCGCCCTGCTTGTTCACATAAAACATGGCTACCTGGTTGTCTGTTTAGACTAGGACAGACTGATGAGCCAGGGTTGGAGAGAAAGTCTTGAGGGCTAACTGAATAGCCCTGAGTTCCAGTAGATTGATTTGCTGTGCAGCCTCCCAGGGAGATCACAGACCCTGGATGCACTTGCCTAGACAATGAGCCCCCCAGCCCTGCAGGGAGGCATCCGTGGTCAACACCACGGTGAACCCAGGAATCTGAAAAGGCACGCCTTGCAGTAGATTGGGTGAGTGCAGCCACCAGTGGAGGGAGTTCAGAAATTGTCTGGACACCCTTATCCTGTCTCTGAGGCTGCCTGTGGCCTGTGACCACTGAGTCCGAAGGCACCACTGTGCAGGCCTCATATGGAGCCTGGCATTGGGGGTCACATGTACTGTCGAAGCCATGTGGCAAAGAAGCCTCAGGCAGAGTCTGGCGGAGACCAGTGACCTGCTGAGAAACTGGTTTGCTAAGTTTATCAGTCTTTGGGCTCTGTCTTCTGGCAAGAATGCCTTTGCCAGCAGAGAGTCCAATCTTGCCCCTATGAACTCCAAGTTCTGGGAGGGGAGCAAAGTGGACTTTGCAAAGTTTATTACAAACCCCAGGTTTTCAAGGAGAGCAATAGTTCTGAGGGTGGCTTGTCTGGCCTCCTGGCACGTCTGACCCCTGATGAGCCAGTCGTCCAGATAAGGGAAGACAAAGATTCCCTGATCTCTCAGGTAGGCCGCCACCACTGCCAGGCATTTGGTAAAGACACTGGGAGTGGAGGTGAGGTCAAAGGGCAGTACTCTGTAATGATAATGGTTTCCTCCCACAATGAACCTGAGGTACTTTCTGTGGTCTGGATGAATGAGGATGTGAGTGTACGCATCCTTTAGATCTAAGGAGCATAGCCAATCTCCCTGCTGGAGGTAGGGCAGAAGTGTTCCAAGAGTAAGCATCTTGAACTTTACCCTCTCTAGGAATTTGTTGAGATTTCTGAGGTCTAGAATAGGCCGAAGGCCACCGATTCTTTTGGGTACATGGAAATACCTCGAGTAGAACCCCTGACCCTGTAGGTGGGGAGGCACAGGCTCCACTGCCCTGTCCACCAACAGACCTTGGAGCTCCTGAAGGAGAAGGTCTGTGTGCAGGGGAGGCCTTGGAGGCTCCCCTGGAAAGTATGGAGGAGGCAGCTGTTGGAAGTGTAGCAGATAGCCCTTGTGGACTATGCTGAGCATCCAGCTGTCTCCAGTGATGAGTGGCCACTCATGAGCAAACAGGGCGAGGCTACCTCCTGTGCAGGGTTGGGAGAGCAGGGACGGAGAGGCTATGCCTAAGGAGTCAAAAAAACCCATCCTGCTGAGTGGGAGCAGGGGCTGGAGGCTTGGGAGTCCTCTGCCTATGGGGCCCATTACCCTGCCCCTTGGCCTGCTGACCCTGAGAGGGAGCTTGGGAGGCCTGGTACTGTGGGTACTCTTTGTAGGCAGTGCCCTTCCTCGGGTAAAAGGGCTTTTTACCCGAGCCCTTCTTTTTGTGAGAAGGGGCAGAAGTCTTTCTAGACAGCCTTGTCCTCGTGAGGTGCTCGGTTTCGAGCTGTGCGGCCTTCTCGGTCATGGGCTTGCCAAAAAGGTTCTCACCTCGGCAAGGGTGTCAAACCTTCACCCACTCCCCAACCTTGTGAGCTAAGGAGGGATAGGCCTTGTGTAGTTGTGGGGGCCAAATGAATATGCGGTGACAAGAAAATTTATTTGTCTTCAAGGATTTTTATTTCCCCGCTCCGTGAGAGAGACAGGAACAGAAAAGATCAGTAGATCAGGAATCATGCAAACAGAGGCTTACAATATTGTGCTTCAACAAAACTTCTCATATGGAAAAACACATTGCTTCATGTGTTTTCTCCGTGCAATATATACAGGTGCTCAGGTAAGAAGTGTATTTGCTCTCTTTAGCAATTATATCACAGTCCAGCATACATTCAATGTTAGGATATGCTTTCCTTTCAATTGCACTAAACAATACTTCTTGTCAGGTACTTTTTTTTAGCAATTCTGGATTAGCATAACCAGAATAAAAGTCAGGTATAATCATTCAAGCTTTTGTCTCGTCGGTTCTCTCTATTAATCCTACAGAGCAATCCATCGGTTGATTGGTGTCAATCATGGGGACTTGGGCTTGGGGAATACTCTTGCCTTCAGGATTATTCACTGCTTGAAGAATAGCTTGTTGTGAAATGACTCTTTCATTCAAGAGTTGTCTAAGGTCACTTAAGAGTTGTTCTGCTTGTTTCCTAGCAGGACTCAACGGTAAAGCTTCTCCTTGTTTAAACAGCTGATTATCTGCATCTGGTGAGCAAACACGGCTTTCCCTATTCAGACAGTCTATGCCCGAGGTAGAGATTCCCTTCCCCCACTTCTCTCTGTTAATGAATGGTGGAATCTCACGTTCGTTTGCAGCAGCTCTATTTCTAAGGAAGGCTTCAAAAGTAAGACTTTCTATATCAGGATAACCTGGTCTCTTTGTAAACAGCTGGGCTGTATTTCTTTCCTCAGCTTGTTTGTTAAGAACAGGTATTACTGGCTGAGTAAAACTTGGCTTGCATGGAGAGTTTCCAGGGTAAAACAAACTTCCTTTATATCCCCTGAAACTATCCTCTCCACTATAAACAGGAGTCTCTCTTCCTGGCATATAACACTTATCAGAAGGATTAAAAATAGCAGGTACCTTCAAATGAGACTGCTCAGGAACTGTCTTGCCAGCATGCTTTTCTCTCCAGGGATAAAAACTGCTTTTCAACAACGTGTGCTTTTCTCCTCGTGTTGGATTAGCTTCCCTTCTGTTGCAGCTGGGCACAGCTTCTGTAGCCAGGTCAAAGGGTTCTGCAGTCTGTGGAACTTCCTGCCTTCCCAGTACCTCTTGCTTTCTCTCCTGTGGATTTAAAGCAAACTCTCTCCTCAATCCACTAGCAGTGCTTACTCCTTCATTCCTTCATGACAGCCTCTGGCTTGGTCCTGTTCCTCCATTCGTTCTAGTCCTTTTGCTCCTCTCCCTCTGTGTGTTCCCTCTCTCTGTTTAAGAAGGATCCCTTACTCTGGGATGCCCGCCTCCTCCTAGGGCGTGCCCAATCCATAGCTCCGCTTCTCTCCTCCTCTGAGGTGAGCTGATTGGCTGCCTGAAGGCTATGCTGAGAGTGGGAATTTCTTCTTTTCCCTGCAATACTGGACTCTACCAGGGGGTCAGTATCGGTCTCCATGGCCTCCGCGCCTGGCGCTGCGTCACAAGGGACATCGACCAACTTGTCCTGAACCCATGGCTCGAGGTCCGATGACTGAGCCATGTCTGGCGTCGAGCCGCGATGCCGGCTGCCGCAACACGGGCCGAAGCCTCGAAGCCATCGTAGGCAGCGCAGGACATAAACTTGGAGCATTCCCGTATCCCCGAAGACAAGGACTTGAACCTCTGCAAGGGTTCCCCGGAGAGACCAGCGGAGAACCCGGCCAACTCCTTGGCCAGGTCCCGGAAGTACATGCCCATGTACAGCTGGTAAGACTGGACACGGCAAGCAAGCATCGAGCCCTGGAAGCACTTTCTACCAAAACCATCCAGGTTCCGGGCCTCCCTGCCAGGAGGCACTGCGGAGTGCATCTTCTGACTTTTCAGGCGATGCATGGTCGATTCCACCACCATGGAATGGTGTGGCAGCTGCGCCTTCTGAAAGCCAGGGCTCTTCCGGAGTTGATAGATAGAATCAACCCGCTTGCATAGAACCGGCGCCTAGGCCAGTGCCTCCCACATCCGGAAGAGGAGCCGTTCCAGCATCGGAGGAACCGGAACAGTAAAGGCCTCCTTCGGAGGAGAGGCATACTGTAGGGCCTCGAGCTCCTCGGCTCGAGGCTCCTCCTCGGGGTCCGCAGGGATAGCCAACACAGTGGCCATATCCTGGACAAACTCCGAGAACCGGGTGTCCTCCGGAGGGGATCTACTCCGGGGCTCAGACTGCGGTGAGTCCGACGGGACGCACCGAGTCCTGAAGGTGTCGGGGGACTCCTCGTCCTCTGTCTCCCAGGTGGACTCGTCCGATGAGGAATCGGGATCCGACCGCGCAGGGCCTGTGAGCACCCGCCCCGATGCCGAAGGCACCGGCGTCGACGCCCTCGGTCCCGAACGGGAGGTCGAGGGAGACCGCGACCGAGGTCAACCTCGAACCTTCATAGTCTCGAGTATCGGCTCGGTCTCTGGGGTCGACTTTGATGTCGATGTCCCGGTGGTTGGGGCAGATGCACCAGACAGCTGGCCATCAGTGCCCACTGCTGTTCCATGAAGGCAGACAATCTGCACTCCAAGGCTGTCAGCCTGAGACCCAGCTCAGGAGACTCAGCAGCCACCGACTCGGGCCCCGGCGGCGCTGGGCCCAACGTCGGCTCTCTGGGAGGAGAGTCCATGAGGACTACAGGACTTATGTGTCCAGCAGACTCCGGCTCCACACGAGGTACTTTTGGCGGCTTCTCCTGTTCCACGGGCCCGGGGCGACGGTCGGGGGTCTGAGACCTAGCTCTCGAGGAGCCAGGGACCTCTTCCGACAACGCCCTCGCGAGCCTCTTTTTCATCTTTCGTTCCCGGTCGGGGGACCCCCTGTCCGAGGAGCCCCGATGGTGCTTGGGATCCGACTCCCGAAATGTCGAGGCCTCAGATGAGGTCCGGGGCCGGCCGGAGGCCGAGTCAGAGAAAAGCCTTTCCTTCTGGTGCTGACGACTTCGAAGCGCCTTGGAAGACATCTTTCCACATGGTCCACAGATCTTAGGATCGTGGTCAGGACCCAGGCACCGAAGGCAGCAGTCGTGTGTGTCGGTGAGAGACATTAGCTTCTTGCACCAATCACACTTTTTGAAACCACTGGAAGCCATCGGGGAAAAAAGAGTCCCCACGAGGTCAAAGGACCGGACTTCCAGGGAAAAAGAAAAAAAGGGCGCGAATTCCAGCCACGAAGGGCAAAAACCAAAAAAATAAGAGCGGGCTCGATACCGGTGTACCGAACCCGGTGGAAGGGGAACCGGCGTTGAACCGGAGAAAAAATAGCGAAGGAATTGCGAAAAAATCCAACTATTTTCCGGGAGGACTAGAACACACGTCCGATGGGCTTCACGGAAAAAGAGAGACTGAGCAAGATGGCACCTTTAGGCGGGAAGGGAACCGCGCATGCGTGCCTGCATTCCCAAAGGCTTTCTTGGAAAGCTGGGGAAATGCTCCGCAAGGGCTCCATCGACGTCGATGTCACCCATATTTGAGGACTGACTTCCTGCTTGGTCCTGGAGAAAAATGTAACCAAATAAAATAAATAAATACATCTCTGATGTTAGAACCCCTTGTGTGAGCTATAGTCAGGGGTTTATTGAAACAGAATGAAGTTTCAGAATCGGCCAATGTTTTTTCAAGAAAGTGAGGAATTTTTTTTTCTATTTTTAATTGATTATTTATTTAAGGCATTTATATACCGCCCATCTGCATTAACACATTCTAGGAAGTTTACAATCAGGTACTATATATATATTCTCTCATCCCTGAAGGGCTCACAGTCTATGCATACTTGTGGCAACAGAGGGTTAAGTGGCTTGCCCAAAGCCACAAGGAGCCTATAAGATTAGAGACCCCAGTCCCTTCAGCTCAAGTTTGCTGTTCCTGAGTGAGAATCGAATCCCTGACCCTAGGTAACTTGCCCCAACCACTAGGCCATTCCTGCTATTTTTTTTTATGGTGCTTACCCCATGAGGTAGTTCTCAAGCAGAGGTTAACTTGGTTTTGACAGCCATCAAAAGGTTATGATTATCTAACATAAAAAACAAGCAATATAAAAGTCCTCATTAAAAATAATAAATACAAATTAATACAAAATAAAAAAAGATATCAAAAATAGTAAATAATATAGTACCTTGTCCCACTGAAAAAAACAAAATAAAAAAAGCTGAAAACATATGGGAAAGTAAAATATAAGAATATAAAATAAATGAAAATAATAAAACTAGTAAAAATACATATAAAATTAATAATCGATACAAATAAAAATATTAACAATAATAGTATAGAAAACAAAAATAAGCAATTATGATAAATAATAATAATGGTAATAAAACTAATAAATATAAATAATAAAAACAGAAAACGAAAGAATTTTTTTTAAACAAAAAAACACAGCACTGCAAAAAAAGGGAGGGAGAGCCACCACAGCCATTATTTGGATGTGGCTTCTAACATTCAAATATGGCCAGCAACCACATGTAAAAGTAATGATGATGATGATGATAAAAATTGAAAAAGCTACAGAGTTACTGAGGTTTGCAAATACCATAGAGATGAGAGTGTACAGAAAAAGAATTGGTTGTGAGTGTGATAAATAATAACAGGGCAATGGTAACTTTAAGGCAGAAAGAAAGCAAAAAAAAAATTAATTTTTAAAAAGGTCCATAGTAACAATAGACCTACAAACAGAAAGTGAAGGTAAAGTGAGGTGCAAACAAAGCAGCATAAACCCAATTAAAAATGCATAACATACCTTTAGAACTGCAGCAAAACACCCAGGAACAGGGTTGGCATGTTAGCCATTAAGGTGCTTGGCTTAAAAAAGTACTATTTTTAATGCCAATAAATAGCCAGTGCAAGGAATAGAAAAGGAGAATAACATGGTCTCTCACCTCTTTCCCTGTTGTCAGCTTACTTGCTGTATTCTAGACTAGCTACAGCCAGCATCGACTCCCCTGGGGAAAACCCAGATACACCAAGGGGTATGTTTACTAAGCAGTCTTAACATGCGCCCGGCGCTAGTGTGCAGGCTGCCATAAAAGGAGTGGGTGTTTCGGTCTTAACGTAGCAAAACGGGATTATCACACGATAACGTCGCCGGGCGCACATTAAGACGGTCTAGTAAACATACCCCCAAGTTATAGTAACCTAGACGTGAAAGCAATAACTCTCGAGCTTCTACTGATAAATATGGCTGCAGTTGCCAAATCACCCTCAGTTTCCAATATGAAGTCTTAGTCAGAACCACTGTCTATCCTTTGACAAAGCATCATCAGCCAAAACCTCTAAATCTCTTAATTTATTAGACCACTGAATGGGCAGCCCATTCAGCTGCAACTGAAAGGATGTCTCCACCCACTTTCTAGTTACATATAATACCTCTGATTTCACCACCTTCACTTTTTGCAGGCAGGCATTCAACCATTACCAGTCCTGCTAAAGATGGTAGGTGAGTGTTGTCTCTCTAATTATCTTCCCCAGCTTCATCACATAAGCATTAAGCAGGATCTGAGGCAGCATGGTGTCAGATGAATCTGATTAATTTCTTTGACTGGGTGACCAGAGAGCTGGATTGAGAGAGAGTGCTAGACGCAATATACTTAGATTTCAGCAAAGTCTTTGACACATTTCCACATTTCCAGAGGGGAGATGTGATAGAGACATCTCAATAGCTCTGTGGAATGAATGCAAAGAATACAGGCCTCTTTCAGTAGCAAGCTCTGGAAGAAGGAGACAGCATAGGATGAAGGTGAAAGGAGATAGACTCAGGAGAATCTGAGTAAATATTTCTTAATGGAAAGGGAGTAAATATTTCTTAATGGAGTGGAGGAGTGGCCTAGTGGTTGGGGCAAGTTACCTCAGGTTAGGGGTTCAAATCCCACTAGAGGACAGCCACCTTGGGCCAGAAGGACTGGGGTTTCTAGTCCCACAGATGATCCTTGTGGTCTTGGGCAAGCCACTTAACCCTCCATTGCTCATGTTCCCTGTAAAATAGTTATCTCAAAGTTATAATGCCCTGTTCAATGTAATTTCAGTTTGTTCAATGTAAACCATCTTGATATCATGAAAGGTGGTATATAAGAAATGTTACATAAATAAGGGGGGGGGGGGTGGATGCATAGAATGATCTCCCGCAGAGGTGGTGATGAAGAGGACTGTATCTGAATTAAAGAAAGCGTGGGCAAGCACAGAGAGAGTACTTCAAAGGGAGAGGAAGGGATTGTAGAGCTTATTTTATTTATTTAGTATACATTTGTATACCGCTACTTCCAGCGATCAGCAGCTGTTTACTTTACATATCAGGGTTGATTGTACAGGACAGGAATTAGCAAAATATACATTTTGATTATGAGGCTTGGCACACAACACAGCAGCTAGGTTACTAAATTTACACTCGATTGATGGGGGGGTGCCTTTACATATATACATATATACATTATAACAGGTCCACGATTGCAATTTCTCTTGACCTATGGTCGGGGGTAAAGTGAGTACACTTTGGCGCAGTGAGTGAGTAGGAAGAGGGCTCGCTGCCTAGGACAGGTTGTAATGAGTCTGGAATAGGTGAGTCTTGAGCTTTTTCCTAAAGTCATTTAAGTCGCTGTTTGAACGTAGCTCGTAAGGCAGCTGGTTCCAGAGTAGTAGTGCTGCGTATGAGAATGCTCTGTTACTCATATATGCTTTGACAATTCTTATGCTGTTTGGGACGCAGAGGGTGTTGAGGTTTGCGGTTCTTCTGTTTCTGTTGAGTGGTTGTGTGTTGATTAGGTAGGTGAGGTATGAAGGTGCTATGTTGTGTATGAGTTTGAATGTGGTTACTAGTGTTTTGTATTTGATGCGGGCAGTAATGGGGAGCCAATGCAGTTCAATTAGTACTGGTGTGATGTGCTCGGCGAAGCCTTTTTTCATGATGATTCTTGCAGCAACGTTTTGCGCCATTTGCAGGATGTTTAGGATTTTCTTTGGTAAGCCTTGTAGAATGGCGTTGCAGTAATCCAGGTGGGGAGTGATGAGAGCTTGCGCCACTGTTCTGAAGTCGGATTGTTCAATGATATTACGTAGTGGTTGAAGGACTTTTAATTTATGGAATATGGCCCGGTTGATTATCCGGAGGTGTTTGTCCATCCTTAGGTTGCTATCAAGCATTACCCCTAGGTATTTTATCTCGGTCTTTGTGTGATAGACGTTGTTGTTCAGGGTGACTGTGGCGGGAGGGCTGAAGTCCGGTTTCCTGGAGATGTACATCACCTCCGTTTTTTTATGGTTTATCGACATGTTGTTTTGTTGCAACCAGGTTTGCAGCTTGCTTAGGCATTCTTCTAGTTGGCTGTAACTTGGTTTATTTACGTCAAGTTGAGCATAAAGCATTAGATCATCTGCATAAATGTGGTAATTGATCTTGTGCTTCTGGAAGATTTGGCAAACTGGTTGTATGTATAAATTGAATAGGAGGGAGGACAGCGCTGAGCCTTGAGGAATGCCTTGGGTTTGGGGGAAAGCGTCTGCCTTTTCATCGTTGAAGTGGACCTGCTGCATTCTGTTTGTTATGTAGGATGAGAAGCATTTCAGAGGGGTTCCCGTTATTCCTATGGATGCGAGTCGGTTCATGAGTGTACTGTATCGAATGCAGCTGATATGTCTATAAATATAAGCATGAACATCTTGTTTTTGTTTTCCAGGCCTTTGAGGAGGTTGTCTAGCAGTGCTATAAGGAGGGTTTCAACTCCATGATGTTGTCGGAATCCGTATTGATGAACATCTAGGGCTTTTCTGTCGTTGATGTGGTCTTGCAACTGTTGTTGGACTGCCTTTTCGATGATCTTGTCTAGGAAGGATATGCTTGATATTGGGCGGTAGGATGTTGGGTCGTCCTTGTTGAGAGCTTAGTAGTTAGTATGGATGGGCAGAATGGATAGGCTGTATGGCCTTTATCAGCCATCATTTTTTCTGTTTCTTTTTTTTCTTTTTTTTTTGTCTGTCAAGCAACCAATCTGACAATAGGAGTAATCTACAGCAACCATTTTCTCTTTCAGTGCTTGGTGCATACAAGCTCAGGAGAGAAATGTCTTCCTGCTCCACCCCACCAGAGATTCATATAACTCTACCTTGTGTATTCTGCTCATGCACATGTTCCACGAAGGTAACTTTTTTACTAATCAGACTGGCAATATCCCCTCTTTTTGGAATTGCAAGCAGGGAAAAAAAGGACCTGTCCACCCCTTTTTGCATGACCTTGATCCTCCTCCCTAGACTTCTGTCTGTGCCTCTAACCCACCTGCTCAGGCTCCCCTGACCCCCCACAACTCCTGAGGAGAAGAGGAGAAGTTCATCCCACAGACTTAGTTCTTACCTTCCCCATGACTTCCCCTCCGCAGTTGTTATTTGTCTTCAAAAATTAATACAGATCGAAAAGTGCATGGTTGAGTGTTGTTTGAGTGGTTGGAGCAGTTAATGCTGGCAGGAAGATTGAGTGATTCAGTGGATTAGGAGATTATGAATAATAGTGGGGGGTAAGTGAGCAAATGGATGGAGGGATGGTCAGTAGTGGAGAACTGATTGACTGAATGGATGTAGAAGTTATGAGTGGCAGAGGAGCTGAGAGACTGAGTTGATGGGGGTTATCACTGCAGGATAGTGAATGATTAGGTGACTGACAGGTTATAAGTGACTGAAAATCAAGGGACTGAGTGTGAGGGGCTATAAGTGGCAAGAGAAGGGGGACACTGAGTGAATGAGTGGATGCAGAAGTTATGAGTAGCAGAGTGAGTGGATGAGGATGTCTGAGACAGAGACAGAGGCTGAGTGAGTAGATGGATTGGGACAACCAATAGCAGAGATGCTGAGTAAGTAAATGAATGGAATGAGGGGGGGGGGCTTATCACTGGGAAGCTGAAAGAGCAGTACATCAAACTGAGTGAATGGGGATAATGAGGAAGGTGGTAATCTATCACTAAAGCAGATAGATACAGGTAGAGAAAAGGGAGAAAAGGTTTTAGTACTAGAAGACAATTTTTTTTTTGGCAGATAGATCTAGCCTCCTTCCTGGCTTAATGCTCACCAGGCCTCTTTGCCTGCCATGATGTCAGTGCTGCCGTAGGTCCTCTATCTGTTTGGCAGGCAAGCCTGCCCTCTCCATCTGCCACAACTTCTGTACTACCGTAGGTCTTCTGGCTTGTTCAACAGGCAGGTCCAGCCTCCCCACCTATTGTGTTTTCTGTACTGCTGTGGGCCCTCTGCTTTGACGGGTAGGCCTGAGGCTCGACCTCTCCTCCTGCTTAAATGCTAAGCTTTTTCACGGGTGATCTCACTTCTTAGGCAAGCGAACCTGACCTCACTGTCTGACCCAGCAGTCAGCTGTCATTTCAAAGGGTCCTGTCTCTTCACTGTTGCAGTCTGCAATATATCCACCTGCAGTGCTTCAGTGATGCTGACAGAATTCTGTAGCTTCGCGTGCATATGGCCAAACAGAATGACTGCGAAATACACCTAACTAGTCACCAGGGCCGGCCCTAGAGTTGGTTCAGAGTGTTGGACCCCTAGGCGAATCTCAAGCTTTACACTCCCTCTCGTTAGAACACTGGCTTGGTAACCAAGCAACCAGGGTTCAATTCCTGCTGGCACTCCTTGTGGCCTTGGGCAAGTCACTTAACTCTCCATTGCCTCGGAAGAAAGGCCTGGCAATCTACTTCCGATGACACTGCCAAGAAAACCCAGGAGCTTCTGGGTCGCCAGGAGTCAGAACTGACTCAAAGGCACACATTGCATTGCACACTCCCTCTCATTGTCAAAATCTATTATTTAGCTTTGAAAGCTCTGCTTTGCTGCCCTCTAAAAGTTGCTGCCCAAGGTGACCGCCTAGTTTGCCTAGTGGTTGGACAGGCCCTGCTAGTCACACTCTTTCCCCTCCTGCAATGCTCACCTTTCTTATAGGAACACCCCTTTTTTGAGTCTCCCTTTTTGCTGGCATTACCTAAATCCTAGTGGTGCCTCCCTCCTTCAACTAACCTTTCAGGAAGATGATGCATAACTACGAACCATCCCAACCATTCCCCCAATCATACCAATCTACCTCCAACTTTTTCATACATTTTATTTAATCTCTAAACTCAACAGTCCTTTCTAGAAGTATATGAGTCTCTCCCTTCTGTTCCATTAAAGGACTCCACAGCCTGTCTCTTATCAACACTGCTGCCAGGCATAGTTCTGCTGTACTGTGGTCAATGCTTGCCTTCCGTGGGGATTTCACATCTCCCACTGCTGAAAAGGCTGCTAGTCTAGTTCCTTCACCGCCTCTCCTCTTGCTCCATTATAGAATCCTCAGACTCTGTGGTCTACATCTCCAGGAAAAACCTTCTTCTGACACAGGGCCCTATGCAGATTCCTGCACTGTTTGTCATTGTGCCGCTGCACTTTTCTCCATGTCTCAATTTTTTCTCTAAAAATATCAGGCCCGATATTCAACGTCAGCGGCTAGCTGATCTAATGTGGCTAGCTACCACCACCGAACTTTAAACCCAGATATTCAATGCTGGGACCATATCTGGCCTTGGCACCGAATATCTGGCTTGTCTGGATTTGCAGGAAGCTAACTGGGCAGCACTGGTATTCAGAGGCTGCTTCTGTGGTGAAAGTTAGGCCAGTCTTTACTTTCGCCGTGTAGCCATAACTGGGCAACGGCTGACTATTGCTACTGCCTATTTATGGCAGGGTGCCATCCCTGGACCACCCTGATGCTAAGCGGTTGGCATTGGAGAATGCAGCAACAGCAGCACACACGGATCTTCAGCAGCACCAACCGTGTTAGTGCCGCTGAATATCCCAGATAGAGGGAGTAACATGGTTGGCAGGTGTGCTACTAAGAAAGCTGTATGGGAGCAATTCCAAATGATATAAAAAATCAACGCTCCCAAACCAAAGCTAAACTCAAACACTATCTCCAAAAAATTCTAATATTTCCAACAAGTATTCCACAAGGCAATAAGACCTCAGGGTGGCTAGTACCCCACATGCAGCGAGAAACTCACTGTAGGGAATAGCTGATGCTCACATCATAGGTCTAGCCTTTCCTAATTCCTCAATATAGACAATACCACTATCCAATTGTAGACCACATCAAATTCACCCTGGGACCATATAGCGGCACAATACAGATTGCAACAACACAGACAATCTACCAATCATCCATCCATTTTCACACACACTGCCCCAAAGCATCAGAATTAATCAAAACATGTATAATACGCAGCACAGGAATAATCAGGAAGAATCCTACAAGGATAAAAAATATAATCAGTATCCAAAGTCAAGAAAGGACCAAAAAAGCCCATATAAACTTATCTTATCATATCGTAGTTCTCTCCAAAGTTCTGCTCTGCAGCTGCCTCAAACATTCAGCTCATTAACAGCCTCCATGGCAGCATGAAACATGACGAACAGCAACCGGGAACACTCCCCAAAGTGTATCTTAGCGGGGAAAAAACTGCACCTCTCATAAAATTATAACTAGTGTCATGAGGCACAAGGATCAGAGCCCAGGGAGACAGAGAATGTACTTCAGAATGAATCCACTTTTGACAGGTCAAAGGAAAACATGGAGGAAGGTTGGCATAGAAACCCCAAACAAACTATGTCACACAGTACTAGGGAACGCCCAAACCAGGAGCTAACCCATGACTTATTAGGAGAGGGGAGGCAGCTGATGAAGGATGGAGCCCAAGCAAACGTGAAAGGCAACACATTTAAAAATCCCCTAGCTGAGAGTAGTGAAGAGAGAGGGAGGAGAAGAATTAACCAAGGACCCAGCCAAAAGAGAACGGTCTTGGGAACAGAGTGGAAGGACGAGAGAAGGGAAGGGAGTCCCAATCTCACCCAGGAAAGCTCCTCTGAAGAAGGGAGTCGTGGGGGGCACGCTGACTCAAAGAGACAGGCAGTTCCACGCTGTAGGAGGCAGTGCACGGCTGGTCAGTGCACTGAGGAACTCTATTCCCCAGAAAGCAAGGAACATTGCTTTAAAACCCAGATATGGCAGTCTCAACCTTATAATGCTAAGTACTCTGAAGAAAAAGTCTATTTATTTATTTTATTTTATTTATTTAACAATGATTTATATACCGCATCTTCCATAGTTCAGTTGCGGTTCACAATAAACAACAGTTAACAAATCGGAGTTTGTTTTACATAAAACATCATATGACCAAATAACAATAAGATAAACAACTAGTGTTAATACAGAACAGTATAGAACAGTGCAAACTATATACATTATGTACAAATACACATTATGTGGGGCTTAAGCGTTATTCAAAGTACAGTATCAGCTATGAAGAATTGTATGTGTAGGTCATTTGGGATTTGTTAGATAAAAACTGGTTAGCCATTATCTAAGTCTATTGAGGGATGATCTGAGTTGTAATGTTTAGAAAAGAGATAGGTTTTCACTTTTTTGCGGAATTCGATGATCTCGGTTAGTAATCTTAGATCATCTGGGAGGGAATTCCAGATTGTTGGAGCTGCATGAGAAAAAGCTCTATTGTTTGTGAGTTTATTTGCTTTTATGAAGTCTTTGGGAGTTTTTAGTTTATTTATTTGTCCTTTTCTTTGAGTAGATTTTGAGTGCTCTTTGCTGATTAGGTTACTTAGGGTGACTGGGGCCATGTCGTTTAGAGTTTTAAATGTGGTTATCAATGTTTTGTATACTATCCTACTTTGTATAGGCAGCCAGTGAAGGGATTCTAGTATTGGTGTTATATGTTGATGTGCGTGTACTTTCGTTATTATCCGAGCTGCTGCATTCTGGGCAAGTTGAATTCTTTTAATGTTTTGTTTTGTTATACCCAATAAAATTAGGTATAACAAAACAAAACATTAAAAGAATTCAACTCAAATTAGGTATATTTCCCAGAAGCTGAGCTTCTGCCTGTGAGAAAACCCAGGAAAAGCAGAAAAGAAAAGTTTTACCTTGAGCCGTGTTGCAGCCAAGGGAGGTTCCTGGAAAGGAGTTTGCTGGAAGGTAGGAAAATACCACCTAATAGCAGAGCAGAGGAATCTAACCAAGTTCCTTGTACGTATCAGGAGCTGTGTGAAAGAGCCAATAGTAATTATGGTAAACACCCAGGCTCCTCTAGGCTGTTGGGGGAAGGGAACCTTTTACCCTTTGCAGAGGAAGTGATTAAGCAGGGAAAAGAGTTCACCCCACAGGAAGCTGAGGAGAACGTTGATGGTATGCAATGTGATTTTTACCAAGCTCCAGACACGGAGATATTCATGGACTGTACGTACACGCTGTCAGATAGCATACACTCTCTATGCTAGTATTGCTATACTATTATTATAAGAAGGAAAACAGTCCAAAGAGTGTTTGGAAGTTAAACTGTTTTCTATGCCTTTTTGTGTTACCTTAAGAAGCTGAAGACAAGCATTGCCTCAGTTTGGTTATCCTTTTGTTTCACTGTACCAGAAGTATGGACTTTATGTTGCTGTATTTTCAAGGTTAAAATCCAACCCTGGGAAGGGAATAAATCCTATTTTTACCTTACTATCTCGTGCACAACTATTTACTTCATAAGCTATTGAACTACAATACCCAGAAGGCTTTACCAAGCCTCAAAATAGTGGTTCACAGCCTCAAGAAGAACATTACCCCGCTCACCTTACTCACACTAAGGCCTCTGGGAGGGTGAGTGGGCGACACTAGATAAAACCCTACAAAAGCTTTCGTTTCGCCAGGTATAGGCTACTTCAGGGGTTAAGATTCTATGTCCTCACTACAGATCAACTGAACCCGCCATCCCAAAAGACGGCGTGTGACGTCACTTTTAAAACACCTCAACAACCAATCAAAATCCTACCTAGTACCATCGTCATTTTCTCCCAGAACATTACAAATCATTCAACAACACAACCACTTAACCACATTAAACATAAAAACAAAAAAGAGTAAATGAAGAGGAGCTCCACAGGAACTACTTATGCCAAATCACTAAAAAGCGCATTCCAGCAGCCTCACAAAGAGAATCGATGAGAGGAAGTCAGAAAAAAGGTGTCCACTCTATTTTATCATTCAGACCAGAAGGATATAAAGTATCCAAAAAAAGTCTAATATCACCTCCTGGCCGCCCGATTTTATCTAGTAACGATTCCTTGTTGGAGCGCGTGGGAATATACTTGGATAAGTTTTTGCAAAATGAGGTTCCTAAGATCGCATCTTATGTTAAAGATACTACTCATTTTTTATGTTTACTGGATTCTGTTGAGTCTGTGGAGCAAATTGACCTAATGGCGTGTTTGGATGTGGCAGCATTGTACACCTCAATTCCTCAGGATGATGCCATTGATGTTTTGACGCAAGTTTGGGATGCTAGAGCAGCTCCGCATCGAGTCCCTACTTCATTTCTGTCTACTCTGGCTGAATTAGCATTAAAAAGGAATTATTTTGTCTACAATCAAACTTTTTATCAACAGATTTCGGGAACGGCCATGGGGGCGACCTTTGCGCCTTCTTTGGCCAATCTGTATATGAGGTTTTTTTTAAATCATTTCGTCTATTCTTCTAGCTATGCGGTGCATATCATTAGATGGTATCGCTATATAGATTTATTTATTTTATTTATTTATTTAACAGTTATTTATATACCGCTCTTTCCCTAGTATCAAGTGCGGTTTACATGGAACAGTAGGTTAATTGGTATGTAATATACCAAGTCAGTTTACATAGAACAGATAATTATAATTTACAAGGAATGTTGTAACATTAAAGGTATAACATATTAGAACATATATACATTGTTAGTTTAAATCTATAATCATCATGTGAATGAGAGTGTGGTATGGTTAATAGTGTATTAGTGATATTTATTTTGAAAATAGAGTATGTAATAATAATGTATAAATGTTAGCCTGTATCTATTTGAGTATTCTGTTCTGAGGGTGTATTGTAGTGTAATATGAATAAGTGAGTTTTTAATTTTTTTCTAAATTCCTTTATATCAGATAGCAGGCGAATGTTGTCAGGTAGATTGTTCCAAAGAATTGGAGCAGAGTGTGAGAAAGCTCTCTTATTTGTTTGTTTTCTGGCTTTTGTGAAATCTTTTGGTATTGTTAAGGTATTTAAGTTTCTGCTTCTTTGGGATCGTTTATCGATGTCTATATTAATCAGTGTATTGAGTGCCGATGGTGCAAGATTATTTATAAGTTTAAATGTAGTGACAAGAATTTTATATTTGATTCGGGAGTAAATAGGTAGCCAATGAAGTTCAGCCAAAATTGGTGTAACATGTTCAAGTGGGCTTATATTCATAATCATCCTGGCAGCTATGTTCTGAATTATTTGTATCTTTTTAATATTTTGTTTTGAAATGCCATTAAGTATTGTGTTTGCATAATCAAAATGTGGGGTGATGATAGCATGAATTATATTAATAAAGTCTTGTAGATGAATCAATGGTCTTAATTGTTTTAGTGTTTTGAGTTTGTAATGTATTTTTTTAGTTAGATATTTTATATGTGAATCCATATTTAGATTATTGTCAAGTATCACACCTAAATATTTTATTTCTTTTTTTGTATTTATTTCATGAGTATCTAGTGTGATCGTGTTTGGGGGTATGTATGTTTGATTTTTAGTGATGAATAATATATCAGTTTTAGTAAAGTTGATAAGTAGATTTTGTTCTTTGAGCCATTCAGTTAGTTCATTGAAACATTCTGTTATTTTTTGAAGAGGTGGGTGTGGGATTTCAAATGGGAGGTAGAACATTATATCATCAGCGTAGATATGATAATAAACATTGTGACGTTTAAAGATGTTACAAACTGGTTGTAAGTAAATATTAAATAATAGCGCAGATAATGCAGAACCCTGCGGGAGACCCTGAGTTTGTTTGAAGGTGTTAGAAATTTGGGTGTGGATTCTTACTGTTTGAGTTCTGTTTGATAGATATGATTTGAACCAATTATAAACAGTAGATGTAATTCCAATTTGTTGAAGTCTGTTTAACATTGTTAAGTGATTAACACTGTCAAATGCAGCTGATATGTCAAGGAAAACAAGAATAAAGGCTTGTTTAGGATTATCAATACCTCTTAATATTGTGTCATAAAGGATCATGAAGATGATATATTTCTTTTGTGGCATGGCACTACAGAGCTGCTTGAAGAATTTTTTCAATATCTAAATAATTGTAATGTCTCTATTTCTTTTGACATTAATATTCAAGTTTCCAATATTCATTTTTTGGATGTCAGTATTTCTAAATGTCAAGACCGTTTTTTTACTACTCTTTATTCTAAACCGACAGATCGAAACACTTTGTTACACTTTAGCAGTTTTCACCCACAACATCTATGCTGCAGTTTACCTTATTCACAATTTTTACGATGTCGGCGGATCTGTTCAACATTGTCGGAGTTTAAAGTTCAAGCTTCATCTATGATGCGTAAATTTGAGGAACGAGGGTACCCATCAGCAGTTTTGCAAAAGGCATATCGGAGGGCTCGTTTTAACCATCGTGAATGGCTGTTGCAATCCAGTAAAGCTACTTCACAGCCAGTATCTTCATCGATTGTTACCTGTGTTTTACAATATTCTAACTTGTCGACCCGTATTGCTGCGGTGCTACGTCGGCGATGGGCTTTACTGGCAACACATCCTACATTTTCAAGATACTCTCTACGGCTTGCATATAGCCGTAGTTTTAATTTGAAAGACCATTTATGTCCAGCTGTGCCACGGCAGCTGTCTTCTTCTGTTTCTACAATTGGTCATTTTGCGTGTCAACGCTGCTCTTATTGCAGCGTTATGTCACATTCGATTTGTGCAGCTTATAGTGCGAAGGTTCGTGATTTGCTATTTAACACAACTTGTGCTACAACACATGTAATCTATGGCCTTTGGTGTCCGTGTTCAAAACTTTATGTTGGAAAGACTACTCGGCCTCTTCGGACACGTCTTGCTGAACATAAATACTGTCTTCATAAGAAACATATTGACACACCTCTGATTCAGCATTGTATGGACTTTGGTCATCAGTTTTCTGACTTGCGATGTACTGTTTTGGAACATGTCCCATTTAATATTCGATGGGGAGACCGTAGCAAAGTTCTGCTGCAGAAGGAGCAACGATGGATTTAGTTTTTGGATACTTTATATCCTTCTGGTCTGAATGATGAAATAGAGTGGACACCTTTTCTCTGACTTCCTCTCATCGATTCTCTTTGTGAGGCTGCTGGAATGCGCTTTTTAGTGATTTGGCATAAGTAGTTCCTGTGGAGCTCCTCTTCACAGGGCCGGCCCGTCCATTGAGCGAGAATGTTTTTTGCACAGGGCCCCGCGTTTCAGGGGGCCCCGCGCAAAAAACATTCTGATCCAACATTAAAATTTAAAAAAAAAAAAGCTGCCACTGCCGGGGCCGGGGCCGCCGCGGCAGAATCGAGTGTGCCGCGGGGCCCCCCCTGCCCAGCAGAGCCTGCCCTCCCCGGTATCACCTCTCTCACTCAGCTGCCTCCAGTCACACGCGCCGGCTTTCAGAGCGCGAGGGGAGTTTCTCCCTCGCTGCTCTGTTAAGCCCGCGGGGGCTGATGGGAAGTCCCATCAGCCCCGCGGGCTTAACAGAGCAGCGAGGGAGAAACTATTCCCTCGCGCTCTGAAAGCCGGCGCGTGTGACTGGAGGCAGCTGAGAGAGGTGATACCGGGGAGGTCAGGCTCTGCTGGGCAGGGGGGGCCCCGCGGCACACTCGATTCTGCCGCGGCGGCCCCGGCCCCGGCAGAGGCAGTGACAGCTTTTTTTTGTAAAAAAGTTTTCGCGGCGGCGGGGGGGGGGGTTAGGAGTGGTGATGGGCTGGGGGGGGTAGGAGTGGTAATGGCTGTGGGCTGTTGGGGGGGTTAGGACTGGTGATGGGCTGGGGGGGGGATAGGAATTGTAATGGCTGTGGGCTGTTGGGAGGTTAGGACTGGTGATGGGCTGGGGGAGGTTAGGAGTGGTAATGGCTGTGGGCTGTTGGGGGGTTAGGACTGGTGATGCGCCGGGGGGGTTAGGAGTGGTAATGGCTGTGGGCTGTTGGGGGGGTTAGGACTGGTGATGGGCTGGGGGGGGTTAGGAGTGGTAATGGCTGTGGGCTGTTGGGGGGTTAGGACTGGTGATGGGCTGGGGGGGTTAGGAGTGGTAATGGCTGTGGGCTGTTGGGGGGGTTAGGACTGGTAATGGGCTATGGGGGGCTAGGACAGGAAATGGGCTGATGGGGGGGTTAGGAGTGGTGATGGGCTGGGGGAGGTTAGGAGTGGTGATGGGCTATGGGGGGCTAGGGGCGAGCTATGGGGGGCTATGGGCTATGGGTGAGCTAAGTCTATAAGGGCTGATGGGAATAGGACTGGAAGTGGGTTGATGGGGGCTTAGGACTGGAAGTGGGCTATGGGGGGGGCTTAAACTAAAAATTGGGTGATGGGGGATTAGGACTGGAAATGGGCTGGTGGGATTAGGACTGGGAGTGGGCTATGGGGGGCTAGGACTGGTTTATGTTTATGTTTATTGAATTTGATATACCGCTGAGGAAAATACATCGCAGCGGTTTACATAGTAGAATTAAATTAGGAAAAGAAAAGGAAGTTACAATGTAAGACAGGAAAGCAAAAGAGCAGAATCATACAACAGGACAAGATGGGGAAGGGAGGAGGATAGAGCAGAGTGGATCACACAAAAGGATTGGGGAGGTCAAAGGCACGGGCAAAGAGGTGAGTCTTGAGGTTTTTTTTGAAGGTGGAATGTTCGGGTTCAAGTCTGATAGAGGAGGGCAGGGAGTTCCATAAAGCGGGTGCCAGGAAGAAAAATGCAGATGCACGAGTGGACTGAAGTCGAGCAGAGGAGGGTGAGGGAAGATAGAGGTGGTTAAGATGGAGAGAACGGAGGGAACGGGCGGGGGCATGCAAATGTACGAGATTAGACAGGTACTGGGGTGTATGGGTGCAGATGACTCAATGAAGAATTACCAGAATTTTATAGTGGATACGGGACTGAATAGGCAACCAGTGTAGATGGATGAGGAGGGGTGTGATGTGATCACGGATGGAGGCATGAGAGATCAGACGAGCTGCGGTGTTTTGTATAAGTTGAAGACGGCGGAGGTGGACATTAGGGAGACCGGCTAAGACAGAGTTACAGAAATCAAGGCGGGACATGACGAGTGAGAGGAGGAGAGTGGTGAGGGCTGAGGGGGAGAGGAAAGGTCGAATAGCCCGGATTTGGCGAAGATAAAAGAAGGAAAGCCGAGAGATATGTGCAATATGATCACGGAAGGTTAGTGTAGGGTCGAAAAGAACGCCAAGGTAACGGAGAGAGGAGACTATGGGAAACCGGGGAACCAGAGAAAGAAGGGGAAAGCGTGGGTGGAGAAGCATCCCGAGTGAACCACATAGCAAGAGTTTTGGTGAGGTTGAGGTGTAAACAGTGAGTAGTGAGCCAGTTGGCGACAGCAGTAAGATAGGTGTTGAGAGGAGAGAGATCAGGTGAGAGGGGAGAGGTGTGATAAAGGAGAAGTAAATCATCAGCGTAGTAGTAAGCAGATATCCCGTGTTGTTGGACTAGGAGGGCAAGAGGTGTGAGAAAGATATTGAAGAGGAGGGGTGCTAAGACTGAACCTTGAGGGACCCCACAGAGAAGGGGGGTAGGCTTAGAAGTAGTAGAGGAAGAGGGGGCAGAGGAAGAGCGGACGGAAAAGGACCGGGAGTGAAGAAAGGAATGAAACCAGTGAAGAACAGTACTACAAAGACCTGCATCACTGAGACGGGCAAGGAGGAGGGAGTGATCAACAAGGTCGAAAGCGGCTGATAGATCAAGGGAAACCACCACCGAAAGGTCACCCCGATCGTGAGCAGAGTGGAGTTCATTTAAGAAGCCTAAGAGAACTGTTTCAACACTGTGACCGGGTCTGAAGCCTGATTGACGGGGGTGTAGAAAGTGAGTAGAATCAAGGAAGGAGGATAGCTGGGAGAAGACAACTTTCTCGAGGATCTTAGATAAAAAAGGAAGGTTAGAGACGGGGCGATAATGTGCGGGTACAAGTGGGTCAAGTGAGGGCTTTTTTAGGATAGGGCGAACCAGGGCGTGCTTCCAAGGTTGGGGGAAAATACCAGAAGAAAGGCTTGAGTTAATTAGTGTAAGAGCTGGGGGAAGAAGGGCCAGGGAGGGAATGAGGAGCCAGGAGGATGGAATAGGGTCAAGGGTACAGGAAGTCTTCTTGGAAGAAGATAGTACTGCAAGGAGCTCTGGGGGGGTGAGTGGGGGTAATGGGTTGGGGGGGTTGCTAGGACTGGAAATGGGCTGGGGGATTAAGACTGGAGATGGGCTGATGGGGGTTAGGACTGGTAATGGGCTATGGGGGGCTAGGACAGGAAATGGGCTGATGGGGAGGGGTTAGGACTTGAGGTGGGCTGTTGGGTGGGGTTAGGACTGGAAATGGGCTGATGGGGGGTTAACACTGGAGGTGGTCTGATGGGGTTAGGACTGGTAATGGGCTATGGGGGGGTTAGGACTGATAATGGGCTATGGGGGGGCTGGGACAGGAAATGGGCTGATGGGGAGGGGTTAGGACTTGAGGTGGGCTGATGGGGTTAGGACTGGTAATGGGCTGTGGGCTGATGGGGGGGTTAGGACTGGCAATGGGCTATGAGGGGGTTAAGACTGGTAATGGGCTGTTGGCTGATAGGGGCTGTCTGGTAATGGGCTATGGGGGGTTAGGACTGATAATGGACTGGGGGGGGCTAGGACAGGAAATGGGCTGATGGGGCGGGGTTAGTACTTGAGGTGGGCTGATGGGGTATGGACTGGTAATGGACTGTGGGCTGATGAGGGGGGTTAGGACTGGCAATGGGCTATGGGGGGCTGACTGGAAATGGGTTGATGGGGGGTAGGACTGGAAGTGGGCTGATGGGGGGTTAGGACTGGTAATGGGTTATAGGGGGGGCTTAAACTGAAAATGGGGTGATGGGGGGTTAGGACTGGAAGTGGGTTGATGGGGGGGGCTAGGACTGGTATTGGGTTGGGGGTTGCTAGGACTGGAAATGGGCTGATGGGGGGCTAGGACTGGAAATGGGCTGATGCAGGGACTAGAAGGGAATGGATGCTGGGTGAGGCTGGAACTAGAAGGGAGCTGGTGTTGGGGGAGGATTAGAATGGGATGGGGCTGGGAGAGTAAAATGGAGAGGGGAAAAATATTTTGTGGGAGGGATAAAAAATCTACAATTGGCCGGGTATTGGGAGAGTAAGTGGGGATTGAGGATGGAGGGGTAAATTTTGAGTAGATGAAATAGGAATGAGGAAAGAGCAAAAGGAGAAAGTTTAGTATGTTAAAGCAGATGTAGAGGGAGAATGGAAAAAAAAACCCAAGAAGACAGAAGAAAGGACAAATGGACAGCAGATGGAGAGTTAGCAGAAGACACGAAGAAACCAGAAGAAAGTGGCTGGAACAATTGCAACTGAAAAAAAATGCACAAAAGGTAGAAAAATATCTCTTTATTTTGAATTTATTAACTGGAATATGTCAGCTCTGGGAAATGTGCATCATTAATTTTTGCGCTTTGTTTAGTACAAGAGGAAATTAATTTATAGTTTTATTTCTACAGTGTTGTTGTATATTCCAAGTTTGGCTTTTGGGGTTCCCAGTTTAATTATTGTCTTCCTGTTTCTAAATTGTGATTCCTTGTTTGGTGATGGTCTATGTTGTGCATGTGTAACTGAGCTGAGGTATTCTGTTTATATAATTCCTATTTGACATTGCCACTTGTTCTTTCCCCAGTAGGTCATGTATTGTTGTTCTCTGAAATGTATTGGTTTAATATTTGCAGTGTTGCCTTTTGATAGTTAGGGTATGGTGCTTTGTGAGTCCTGGTAGTGCTGTTAGGATACGGCGGGTTTGCTATGGGTTCTAAATGGGCAGTGTTTGTAGTAGTTCCTAATGTGCCTGGCGGTTGGTACTGGATTATAGTAATATAGAAACCTTTTAGTCTTTCTTTATCCATATACTCATTAAGAGGCATGTTTACTAAAAGTTAGTGTATGGTAACATTATGCAAATATTTATGCAAATGAGGCACCTTATGCAAATGAGGCCCCGCACCGAGTCTCCGCACATGGCCCCGCTCCCCCCTTGGGCCGCCCCTGCCTCTTCATTTACTCTTTTTTGTTTTTATGTTTAATGTGGTTAAGTGGTTGTGTTGTTGAATGATTTGTAATGTTCTGGGAGAAAATGACGATGGGACTAGGTAGGATTTTGATTGGTTGTTGGGGTGTTTTAAAAGTGACGTCACACGCCATCTTTTGGGATGGCGGGTTCAGTTGATCTGTAGTGAAGACGTAGAATCTTAACCCCTGAAGAAGCCTGTACCTGGCGAAACGAAAGCTTTTGTAGGGTTTTATCTAGTTATAATTTTATAAGAGGTGCAGTTTTTTCCCGCTAAGATACACTTTGGGGAGTGTTCCCGGTTGCTGTTCGTCATGTTTCATGCTGCCATGGAGGCTGTTAATGAGCTGAATGTTTGAGGCAGTTGCAGAGCAGAACATTGGAGAGTACTACGATATGATAAGTTTATATGGGCTTTTTTGGTCCTTTCTTGACTTTCGATGCTGATTATATTTTTTATCCTTGTAGGATTCTTCCTGATTGTTCCTGTGCTGCGTATTATACATGTTTTGATTAATTCTAATGCTTTTGGGCAGTGTGTGTGAAAATGGATGGATGATTGGTAGATTGTCTGTGTTGTTGTAATCTGTATTGTGCCGCTATATGGTCCCAGGGTGAATTTGATGTGGTCTACAATTGGATAGTGGTATTGTCTATATTGAGGAATTAGGAAAGGCTAGACCTATGATGTGAGCATCAGCTATTCCCTACAGTGAGTTTCTCGCTGCATGTGGGGTACTAGCCACCCTGAGGTCTTATTGCCTTGTGGAATACTTGTTGGAAATATTAGAATTTTTTGGAGATAGTGTTTGAGTTTAGCTTTGGTTTGGGAGCGTTGATTTTTTATAGCAGGTGTGCTAGCCATGTTACTCCCTTTGAATATCGGGCCCATCATGTATCTTCTTGCATTTGATACTCCCCCACTCTCTCCCCATTGTATGATCTTTTAATGCTATTTTGTTCTGTCCTCTATCTTATCTTTCTCATTGTGGTCAACATGATTTGCCTCCTCCACCTCATTTAATTCTATTTATATTTGAACAGTTCCTTTCACTTCCAAATGGTCCGCACACTTAGATCAGGAAAAATTAGAATTTTCTGGTCATCATAGACAACCTGCCCCAATCTTCTGCCAAGTCAAGTAACATGCCCTTTGTCTTAGTACTTCAGTAACTTTGCAATTGCAGCTCATGTTTTATACTTGGAAAATACTTGGTCTGAGATTCCCAGTACTCATGCTCTATTTCATGTTTCACAGTCTCGATTCTGAGCAGAACAAACTGAGTTAGCAGATTTCTGATAAACTCGATTGGGTTAGGCACTTTAGGACTCCCAAAAAACTTAAATTAGCTCTGCAGTCCCGATTCTCTCCATACTTGGGCCACTTCGCCATCAAACCCATTTTCCTTCAAATTGTGCTAATGTCTGCACATCCCTCAGTATTACCCTCCATTTCTCCAACCCACACCGTCATGTCTGGTAAACGCTGTTAACAGCCTTCTAAACTATGTCCAAGTACTCTAACTTTACCCAAAATCTCTTTACTAAACTCCTAATTTGTTATAATATCCCGTTCACAGCTTTCATATTCTCCATTTTCTCTCCATGTGTCTCCATGTTGTTTATAAGAGAGAAAAGTGGGACACTGGGGCTACTTTAGTTTCTGTTCCCTTGACTTTCTCTTTAGCGTTAATTCAGTTTACCTTAGAGGGGTCTCGCCATCCCTCCTCCAATTTTTTTTTTAAGTAATTGTGCTTCTCTAGTATCTCTTTCCAGTTTTAAGAATGAGTTGCCACAAAACTCCCAAGATATGTCTCTGCTCACATTTCCCCTCCCCTGCCAGGTACTTGTGACCTAAAATGGGTATGGTTAGAGCAGGGGCGGCCCAAGGGGGGGTGCGGGGCCTCATTTGCATAAATATTTGCATAATGTTAACATATTCATTAAGAGGCATGTTTACTAAAAGTTAGTGTATGGATAAAGAAAGACTAAAAGATTTCTACATTACTATAATCCAGTGCCAACCGCCAGGCACATTAGGAACTACTACAAACACTGCCCATTTAGAACCCATAGCAAACCCGCCATATCCTAACAGCACTACCAGGACTCACAAAGCACCATACCCTACCTATCAAAAGGCAACACTGCAAATATTAAACCAATACATTTCAGAGAATAACAATACATGACCTACTGGGGAAAGAGAACAAGTGGCAATGTCAAATAGAAACTACATAAACAGAATACCTCAGGTCCGTTACACATGCAGAACATAGACCATCACCAAACAAAGAACAAGGAATTACAATTTAGAAATAGGAAGACAATAATTAAACTAAGATCCCAAAAGCCAAACTTGGAATGTACAACAACACTGTAGAAATAAAACTATAAATTTCCTCTTGTACTAAACAATGCGCAGATGTTAATGATGCACATTTCCCAGAGCTGACATATTCCAGTTAATAAATTCAAAATAAAGAGATATTTTTCTACCTTTCATGCATTTTTTTTTCAGTTGCAATTGCGCCAGCCACTTTCTTCTGGTTTCTTTGTGTCTTCTGCTAACTCTCCATCGTCTGCTGTCCATTTGTCCTTTCTTCTCTCTTCTAGTTTTTTTCCATTCTCTCTCTACATCTGCTTTAACATACTAATCTTTCTCCTTTTGCTCTTTCCTCATTCCTATTTCATCCACTCAAATTTTACCCCTCCATCCTCAATCCCCACTTACTCTCCCAATACCCGGCCAATTGTAGATTTTTCTTCCCTCCCACACAAAATATTTTTCCCCTCTCCATTTCCCTCTCCCAGCCTCATCCCATTCTAATCCTCCTCCAACATCAGCTCCCTTCTAGTTCCAGCCCCACCCAGCATCTGCTCCCTTCTAGTCCCTGCATCAGCCCATTTCCAGTCCTAGCCCCCATCAGCCCATTTCCAATCCTATCCTAGCCCCACCATCAGCCCATTTCCAGTCCTAGCTCCCCCATCCATTTCCAGTCCTATCCGAGTCCCCCTATCAGCTCATTTCCGCTTTGACCCGGTGAAAAGCGGGATATAAATACAGCTAAATAAATAAAATAAATAAAATTTCCAATCCCAGCCCCCCGTCAGCCCATATCTAGTCCTTTCCTAGCCCCACCATCAGCCCATTTCTAATCCTAGCTTCCCTCCACTCAGTCCATTTCCATTCCAAGCCCCCCTCCCCATCAGCTATTTGCAGTTCAAGCCCCCTCCACTCAGTCCATTTCCAGTCCTAGCAACCCCCCAGCCCATTTCCAGTCCTAGTAACCCTCCCCCACAGCCCATTTTCAGTCCTAGCAACCCTCCACAGCCCATTTCCAGTCCTAGTAACCCGCCAGCCCATTTTCAGTACTAGCAACTCCCCATAGCCCATATCCAGTCCTAGTAACCCCCCAGCCCATTTTCAGTACTAGCAACCCCCCACCGCCTATTTCCAGTCCTAGTAACCCCCCCAAGCCCTTTCCCAGTCCTAGCAACCCGCCCCAGCCCATTTTCAGTACAAGCACCCCCCTCCACTCCCAAAGAGCCCCGCAGCTAGCTAAGAGGGAGCCGTAGAGGCCCCGGCTCACCTCTACTGCTCCTGAAGTGAAGCACGCCTTTTCCTTTCACTTCAGTAGCTGTACTGATGTTTAGAACGCTGCTGCGCTGAAGTCAAAGGCAACTTCCTGTTCCCCGTGATCAGCATGGCAGTGTTCTAAACGTCAGTACAGCTGCCAAAGTGAAGGGAAAAGACGCGCTTCACTTCGGCAGCTGTTAGAGGGAGCTGGGACCTTTCTGGCTCCCTCTAAAGCCACCCTGCCTGCCGCTGATTTTCAGGATGTTGTTTGCACAGGGCCCCCTGAAACACGGGGCCCTGTGCAAACAATAATCTCCAGGAACAAGCAGGAATGAGTCTTCACATATGGGTACGTCGGTACCGATGGAGTCTGCGCAGGAATGCTCCCCAGCGTCCAATTAGAACGCTTTTGGGAGCATCCCACCATGCCTGCGTGCTGCCTTCCCGCCTTTCCCAACTGCCTCTCCTCAGTTTTCATTTTTCCGCGGAGCCGGCAGGATGTACTCCTGTCACCGCAGAAAATTCTTCCTTTATTTTTGTTTTTTCTTGTGGTCGCGTCTGCCTTCCCTCGACGCACCGGTACCGCCGGTGTTTTCTTCTTCTTTCTCCTACAAAATTTTTTCGTTGGTAGGGAATTTTTTCCCTGTTTAGTGCCCGATGGTTTTCGGCCTACTAGGCCTCTCCACTTTCCTTCATGGAAACGCCAGCCACTATCCCTAAAACATGTTTCAACTGTGGCGGTACCAAGTTAGTTTTAGACACCCATAACTGGTGCCTTCCATGTTTGGGTCCTGACCACTATCCGCTGGAGTGTCCTTCCTGCAGTAGTATTTCCAGAAGAAGTCTTCAGCATCGAGCTCAACTCGATACGCGGTTCCCATCAGACCTGAGGGTACCAGCTACAACTTCTTTTTCACAGGATCAGGTAACCCAACAAAAGTCTGTAAAGACTAGCCAGTCCTCGGGTGGTAGATCTCATGTTCAACATCGAGATGCCTCTGGCCTTGCCCCCAAGGACATTTTGGCTTTAAAACCCCGGCGGGAGTCTTCGGCCTCCAAAGCATTAACGGGGTTTCAGGTTGTTCCCGGGGTTTTTACCTCTGCGAACATACCTGAGCCATGCTCGGTGGTGGTATCCGCTTTGAGCGGTGCCGGTACCCTGGCATCGGCAATGGTGTTGGATGAAACACTCCACACCGATGATCGCAGTCTAGCATTTTCGGTATATTCGGTGCCGCTAGAGTCGCTACAGACCGATCTTCCAGCATCGGTATCGATCCCAGTACCGATTCTGGCATCCACGTCGGTACCCTCCAGGTCTGTTTCGATAGATTCATTGCCGAGTCTAGAATCGATCTCTAGCCTGGACGATTGGGTACCGACTCGTCTCAGTATTGACCTCGGACGGTGCCGAAGACATTGTTCCGGAGATCAAAGTCTACCGCTCTCGGTACCTTTGGTACCGTTAGAGTCGCCTCAGACTGATCTTCCGATATCGGTACCAGCTGCGATACCACTGCCGGTACCGTTTTCTACGTTCGCATCGGTACCAGTGCCTTCCATGCTTACTTCCACAAACTCGCTTCCTTCGGTACCGAGTTTGGAGTCCATCCCTGGCATGGATAGTTTTCTACCGATTCGTCGCGGCACCAGCCTCGAGCGGTACCGCCGACTATCCTTTCAGGACAATTCGATGCTCCACCCTTTCGGGTCTGGTACTCCAATGGATCAATCCATTAGTGCCAAGACTAGATCTTCAACAGATCTAACCTTTACTCCTCATGATAGAGGATCCCCTTCTGGGGAAATTTCTTTTCAAGCATTTTTGCTTGATATGGCAAGGTTACTTGCCATTTCTATACCTGATCAAGATCCTGCACCAGGGGATTCAGAGCCTCTGCATATCCCTGAGAACCCAAAGGAGGTCATCATGCTTCCTTTTCATCAAGTCTTACAGGATCTTTTACTTAGAATGTGGGAAACTCCTTTAAAGGTATCCCCACCTTCAAGGGCCACTGACTTTCTGTATAAGGTGCCCCCTTCTCCAGGTTTTCAAAAGACTCAACTTCCATATCATTCTATTGTTGTGGAATCAGCAATGAGGCGTGTTAAAAGTGCTAAAAAGCACTCTTCTTATCCGCCAGGTCGTGAGTCTAGAACTTTAGATGCCTTTGGACGTAAAAGCTTCCAGGCATCCATGTTTTCAACAAGAATTCTCTCATATATTTTCTATATGGGACTATCTCTTGAAGAGGTCACAAACAGTTTGCTGTTTTTGACTCCTTCAAGATCACAAAAGAGCAGACTACTCTTTACTGGTTAGTCATGTTCAAAATATCTCTAGGTTTCTTACTCGTGCTACCCTGCACTGTTTTGAGTCTGTTAGCAAAACGTCTGCTATAGCCATAGGGGCACGACGCATAGCCTGGCTCCAAGCTTCCAACTTGGACAAATGGGTACAAGAAAGCCTGGGAAATACTCCTTGTACTGGGGAGAATCTCTTTAACAAAGAGACTTTACGCCAAGTTGCTCAATCAACCACTGGCACTGTTGCTTTCAAAGGATTGTCTACACCTTCCTCTATCCCAGGTGGTAGGAAATCTTCTACCAAACTTTATTCCCCCAAAGGGAAAAAGTTTTATTCATTCTCTGCCCATCATGCAGCTGTTTCCAAACAAGGGAAACATCAAACCAGGCTAAAGAAACCACAACCTCAACCGCTTCAGCAAACCCAGCAGCTGCAGGGTTGCTGATAGACTCTTCACCTAATCCTTCTTCCTGTTTTGAGGTTTAGAACCTGTAGTTTGCTTCTTCCCATTACAAGCATCTACATCGGTTCCATCCTAATTTTTACACATGTCTCTCTTTAAAGAGACATCCTGACTTTTAGCTCATAGAGCTTCTTAACATGATTATGCTTTACAGATAGTAAAGTTACTCCTCTTCCTCCGAAGTAGACAGAAGAGTAACAGCTGTCAATAAGGTTGCTATGCCTTTACCTTTGACATTTTCTCCTGTATCAGCATGTCTCATTTTACTTTTTCAAAGATTTACTCCATCGTAAGTCTTTTTTCAACTCTGTCCCTCTTACTAAGACCTGTTGGTCTGTATGAGTGATACCACTTCACTGAAGGCTTATCCCTAAGCCCCTCAGTTTTCTTTCAGAGTTGTCTCCCCCTTGCATTCTTGTTTTGTGGCAGCTTCTCAGACAATGACGGAGTCTTACCACTCCTACTTATGTCTGTAGGTCTTTTTCCAATCTTGGGACCTAAGATTTGTTCTGCTGCCCTAACAATAGTTAGAAGTGCAGGGGCTCTTAGTGGTTAGACCACTGACTTGCTGACCAAGCAACCAGGGGTTGATCTCCAATATCAATCTTTTCTGGCCTTAGTACTAAGTCCCAGACAGGCTAGGAACCTTTTCTGGCTATTGTTGCAGGCACATCAGCATACCTTCTATCCTTAGCCTTCCCCAATCCATGGGCTTTGGCGGAGTAGTTCAGGTTACATACTGGCTCTTAAACAGCCAGGTTTTTTTTCTAATCAACCTGCAACATGCTCTCTGCATCTCTACAGAGAAGCTCTGCACTATGGGCCCTTGCTAGAGAGCAAATAATTCCAGATAGTTAGGAACAGGGGCGGCCCAAGGGGGGTGCGGAGCCATGTGCGGAGACTCGGTGCGGGGCCTCATTTGCATAAATATTTGCATAATGTTACCATACACTAACTTTTAGTAAACATGCCTCTTAATGAGTGTATGGATAAAGAAAGACTAAAAGACTTCTACATTACTATAATCCAGTGCCAACCGCCAGACACATTAGGAACTACTACAAACACTGCCCATTTACAACCCATAGCAAACCCGCCGTATCCTAACAGCACTACCAGGATTCACAAAGCACCATACCCTAACTATCAAAAGGAAACGCTGCAAATATTAAACCAATACATTTCAGAGAACAACAATACATGACCTACTGGGGAAAGAGAACAAGTGGCAATGTCAAATAGGAATTACATAAACAGAATACCTCAGCTCAGTTACACATGCAGAACATAGACCGTCACCAAACAAGGAATCACAATTTAGAAACAGGAAGACAATAATTAAACTGGGAATCCCAAAAGCCAAACTTGGAATGTACAACACTGTAGGAATAAAACTATACATTAATTTGCTCTTGTACTAAACAAAGCGCAGACGTTAATGATGCACATTTCCCAGAGCTGACATATTCCAATTAATAAATTCAAAATAAAGAGATTTTTCTACCTTTTGTGCATTTTTTTTCAGCTGCAATTGCTCCAGCCACTTTCTTCTGGTTTCTTCGTGTCTTCCGCTAACTCTTCATCGTCTGCTGTCCATTTGTCTTTTCTTCTCTCTTCTAGTTTTTTTCCATTCTCTCTACATCTGCTTTAACATACTAATCTTTCTCCTTTTGCTCTTTCCTCATTCCTATTTCATCCACTCAAATTTTACCCCGCCATCCTCAATCTCCACTTACTCTCCCAATATCCGGACAACTGTAGATTTGTCTTCCCTCCCACACAAAATATTTTTTCCCTCTCCATTTCACTCTCCCAGCTCCATCCCATTCTAATCCTCCCCCAACATCAGCTCCATTCTAGTTCCAGTCCCACCCAGCATCCGCTCCCTTCTAGTCCCCGCATCAACCCATTTCCAGTCCTAGCCCCCCATAAGCCCATTTCCAGTCCTATCCTAGCCCCACCATCAGCCTATTTCCAGTCCTAGCTCCCCCATCTATTTGCAGTCCCATCCTCCATCAGCTCATTTCCAATCCCAGCCCCCCATGAGCCCATTTCTAGTCCTTTCCTAGCCCCACCATCAGCCCATGTCAAATCCTAGCTCCCCTCCACTCAGCCCATTTCCAATCCAAGCCCCCCATGAGCCTACTTCCAGTTCTAGCCCCTTCATGAGTCCATTTCAATCCAAACCCCCACCACAGCCCATTTCCAATCTTAGCACCCCCCCCAACAGCCAATTTCCAGTCCTATTCTAGCCCCTCCATCAGCCCATTTCCTGTCCTAGCCCCCGCACTCACCCATTTCCAGTCCTAGCTCCCTCCCCCTCACAACCCATTTCCATTCCAAGCCCCCGTCCCCATCAGCTATTTGCAGTTCAAGCCCTCCTTCCACTCAGCCCATTTCCAGTCCTAGCCTCCTCATAGCCCATTACTAGTCCTAACCCCCCATCAGCCCATTACGTCCTAACCCCCATCACCCTATTTCCAGTCCTAGCCCTCCATCAGCCTATTTCCAGTCTTAGCCCCCCCATAGCCAATTACCAGTCCTAACCCCCCCATCAGCCAATTTCCAGTCTTAGCCCCCCCCCATAGCCCATTACCAGTCCTAACCCTCCCCATCAGCCCATTTCCAGTCTTAGCCCCCCCATAACTCATTACCAGTCCTAAACCTCCCCATCAGCCCATTTTCAGTCTTAGCCCCCCCCATAGCCCATTACCAGTCCTAACCCCCCCCCCCCCACCACCACCACCAGCCCACTTCCAGCCTTAGCACCCCCCATGGCCCATTACTAGTCCTAACCCTCCCCCATCAGCCCACTTCCAGTCTTAGCTTCCCCCCCATAGCCCATTACCAGTCCTAAACCCCCATCCCCCCTATCATCCCAAATTAAAAAAAAAAAAAAAACAAACCGTCTGCTTCTGCCGCAGCAGCATCAAGAGTTCTGCCGCGGCAGCATCAAGAGTTCTGCAGCGGGGCCCCCCCTGCCCGGCAGAGCCTCCCTGCATCATCAGCTAGCTTCGAATCCCAAAACGCGGGCTTCTTTCAGAGCCGCGAGAGGTTCCCATTCTCGCGACAATGTTTATCCCGCCGAGGGTGGTTGGAAATGCCCTCAGCCCCGGCGGGATTAACAGAGCCGCGAGAAAGGAAACTCTCGCGGCTCTGAAAGAAGCCCGCGTTATGGGACTTGAAGGTAGCTGATGATGCAGGGAGGCTCTGCCGGGCAGGGGGGGCTCTGCCGAGCAGGGGGGCCCCGCGGCAGAACTCTTGATGCTACTGCGTCAGAAGCAGCCGGTTTGTTGTTTTTTTTTTAAAACTTGGGATGATGAAGAATGTTTTTTGCGCGGGGCCCCCTGAAACGCGGGGCCCTGTGCAAAAAACATTCTTGCTCAATGGACGGGCCGGCCCTGGTTAGGAAGAGCTTTACCTAGTCATGACTACTGGGTTCTTCCCTACCCTTACCATGTCCATTAAAGTTTCCTTCTTCAATAAAGGACACAGGCCTTTAATTAAGTGAAGACCTAAAGAATTATCCAATCCCCTGGGTTGGTTCACAGCTCCAGTGGACCCCTTCACCAGGGATGGCATTCTTTTAGTAACGGCCAGTCCTTGTCTTGTATTTTCCTTCCACCCTCAATTCTTCATGGGGAAATTCATATTGAGCCCAAGAATGCACCATACTCATTTTGCCCTTATAGAAGGGTAAATATGGTATTTCATTTAATTGCATCTTTTTCTCCAGCTGCCATGCTGGAGTTATGGAAGGATTCAGACTTACTGTCTGCAGATTAAAATCATCCTCTGCATTTTTCATGTAGGCCTCCATTCCTGGTTATTCAAGGGCTAAAGTTCTTAGAGGACTCAAGACTTCTCCTTGTCAGTGAAAGCACTCCTTTAGCTCTCCCACTCATAACCAGGCAGAATGGATTCTCTAAACATCTTCTCAAGCAGGTATTTCCCTTCTTGTTATTAGATGAATCTTTCTCTCTCCACATATCCCTATGTGGGAACATGGGTATATATATATATATATATATATATATATATATGTATGTATATAGACATATGCATGTCTGTACTGTGGTACCGAAAGCATGCCTGAGCAGATGGAATGGCAAAATAGCGAGCACTGCACCTTTAAAAGCCAGAGCAAGCCAGGTTTCCATGACAGCAGGAAGCTTTCAGAGAGAATGCAGCTCAGTCAGATTCATGAGGTAAGAGCTGGAAGCAGCCCTAACGAGGTGCACCTGGATAGTCAGAAGGGCGTGCCTGAACAAGGAAGCCATTTTAAACCAGCTTCAGGGCTAGTCTTTCAGAACAGCACGCAGTACCAGAACAGCCGACAGAATTGTCAGCAGAGAAGGAAACTGGACAGACAAGAAGGCAGGGAAAAGCCTTTACAAGTGTCTAAACCTCTTCAACAAGGAAGGTAGCAACTGAGGAAGTCTTGGAACCCAGCTCCAGGCAAGAGGGATTCTGGTGGGTCCAATCTCAGTTACCTTAAAGCTAAGTCAACGTCATCGTGGGAGCTACCTGAAGACAGGGACAAGCATTTTACCTGTAGAAGGGAAGAGAGCTCCAAGCACAGACCAGGCAGTGATAGCAGACAAGGTACGTTGGATTTTCTGCCTAATCAGAGTCTTGTTGAAGACATTGTAAAACAACTAAAAGCCAGTGCTAACAAGTGCCACGATAGCACGGCTGTAAAACCACCTAGCAAAAACACTTGGAATAAATGGTTTAATGCAGATGTAGAAACCATAAAGAGAAGCTTACGTACTAACCAAACTCCTGAGCTAGAGGACGTCACCGCTAGTAGAGGTGGGAATCTTCTAGAACAGCTGCAAAAGGCTATTCCAGAATGCCAGCCTAGAAGTTCTATTAGGCAGAGCTGTGAGAACGAAAGCGAGGACATGATCATTGACGCAGCAGATGTTCCTGAGTCCTCTGGTTCTTTTGAGATGGACTGTTCTATGTGTAATAGAGTGGACATGAATTTATGTTAAACAAGCTTTGGTAAGAAGAATTACAAAGTTGTTTGGAAGTTTTGTGCTGCTGTGAACAAACAGTTTTTCCACTTTTATTTGATGCTTTTCATTTGCTCCTGTTTTTCTGTTTATTCTGGAAAAGAATTATATTGCTTTGCTTATTTGCCTGAGAACCTCTGTGAGGGGAAAAACCCAACAATAATAAATTTATATGTTCCAAGAGACCCTTGTGCCACAACACATTTTTGTGAGAGTGAAACCAAAACTACATATCCCAGCAACCCTTGCTGCTAGATAGTATAAAGGACACTCAGAAGCAAAACAGCGGTCACCCCTACTATAAAGCCTTCGGCCAGTAGCAGGGGAGCGTGACAGTACTCATATATATCTATATATATTCATATAAATAGATATATTTTTCTCTATCTGTCTGCCTAGGTTCATATCTATATCTATATCTACATCTATATCTATATATATATATGTTCCTTACGGCCCCGACAGATAGTCGCTATCCTTTTCAATGCTGCTCCAGCATGCTTAGGGTTCTCAATAAACTACCACTTCCCTGTGGTAGTTAAAGGGTTTTTGTACCATGACCTTCAGTTTTAGGTACATTTGAAGCCCTCCATATATCCTCTTTTTTCCTAAGTGACTTCAATTAGGAGGGACATTCTGAATCTTCAGAAAATAGGAGGCTACAATGCCTCATACTTCTGTCCTTCTTTATTATGGGATATAGGGATCTTCAAAGCCCCTCTTTTCCTATAAGAACTATGTCTCTTTAAGAGCAAAAGAGCATGAGGCTTATCTAATAGGGACTTCTGCATTTTCCGCAAAAGTCCTGCCTCATTGAACTACCCCAGTTTCCACTGGGTTTTTTCTTCTCGCCCTAAAGGTTCTGACCTCAACCTGTCTTTTGTACAGTTTATTCACCTCTGCTTTACATTGTGGTACTCCTTGGGGATATTCTACTGGTTCATATTAGCAGATCCATATGAACCTCCATAAATTTTTACAATACCATCAGGTGAGGTCCATATTGGTGTATTACAGTTCAATATTTACTACTAAATATCACCTGCACAGAGACTCCTATCTAGGCATCCTGTTTGTTCCAGCTGTTCCACAGCACATCTTTTTTTTAGTTCAACTCCTACCCTCCATCCCCAGGATGCCTGAGGTTCTGTTGAATAGCATGGCTTTCTCAGATTCGCAACATGCTGGGACTCCTCCAGGCATCTTAGCTTGGGAGTCCCCATATGTGAAGACTCATTCCTGCTTGTTCCTGGAGATAGCACAGTTACTTACCTGTAACAGGTGATCTCTGGGAACAGCAGGAATAAGTCTTCACAACCCACCCACCTCCCCTAGGAGTTGTATCTCTCTATCTCTATCTTTCCCCTCTTTCTCTCTCTTTGTCTCAGCTTTAAAACTTAACTGAGGAGAGGCAGTTGGGAAAGGCGGGAAGGCAGCACGCAGGCGTGGTGGGATGCTCCCAAAAGCGTTCTAATTGGACGCTGGGGAGCGATCCCGCGCAGACTCCATTGGTACCAACGTACTCATATGTGAAGACTTATTCCTGCTGTTCCCAGAGATCACCTGATACAGGTAAGTAACTGTGCTTTCTTGCTCAATGGACAGGCCAGCCCTGGGTTAGAGACAAAATGCTGGATTGGAGGGACCTTTCAATCTGACCCAGTATAGTGCACCTTATGTCCTCACGCAGTTTAATGCTCTATATAATCTCACCTTGTGTTTCCCAAACCTATATAACGTTAATGCCTATTTCTGTATGGGGAGAATTTGTGATACCACAGCCCAGCATTTGGCTGAAGGAAGAAACTTGTGAGGCCAAGCTGTCAGTTTAACCCTCTGTCTTTTTGTTAAAAAAAAAACCAAACTAACATGGCAGTTGCCAGTATTTTAAAATAAAAAATACATTAAGGAAGGAAGGGAGTAAGCAGGCTGCCATAATGGTGAAGATGCACATTTGTCTGGGACCTCTGTGAACCTGAAGCAGAAGGTAATAAAGCACAATGGGTTCTGTTCTTGCAACTTTCTTGATATGAAGGCAGCAGTGTACAACCCACCCATCCATAGGCAGCAAAGAGGGGTGGGCCTTGGCCCCACCAATATTTTGCCCAACACAGCATCAGAAATA
Organism: Ichthyophis bannanicus; assembly: GCA_033557465.1. Lineage (NCBI taxonomy): Eukaryota > Metazoa > Chordata > Amphibia > Gymnophiona > Ichthyophiidae > Ichthyophis > Ichthyophis bannanicus. Next base: position 1,084,215,797 of record CM066033.1, on the reverse strand, counting down.
GAGAGCTTAGGGGCAAGACTGGAGATTGGATTGTTTAGCCCCTCCAACCAAAAGGTATTCTGCTGCCCCTGCACCTGCCTCCCTTATGATTAACTCTTGTGCCCTTTAGTAAGGAGGTGTCTTGGTTTACAATATACAAAATCAAGGCTATTTATTTCATTCTTTGCTTCGGGACCAAATATTCCTGATGTTCTTAGTGTGTGCAATACACATCTGATAGCTGGGAGTAAATTTGCTGTTTCATAACTGCAACTTGCTTTGCTTTATTTCGTATTACTAGCTCCTTTTACAGACGCCGCTGAGACCTAGGCATCTGTTACTGGGTGAAAGGGAAGAAGAACAGAGAGGAGATGAAAGCCTGGCCTCCTGAAAACACTTCACGACCCAGGACCCTCCTTACTTTCTGTCTGTCCTCAGTCTCCCTCTGCAGAGGCGCCAAGTCGCCTAGATCCAGCAGGGAAATTTTTGGCCAGTCTTTGATTTGTATGTCATCCCCATCACGATGTAGTACTGATTTCAGGGACTACAAATACCACGCTGCTTTGGGATGTAACTTCAAAACCAAGACTGAGCAAAGTCTTCCTCCTAGAACTGGATAACTTGGCAGCTCTGGATCTTTCATTCTAGATCAATGTTTCCCAACCCTCTCCCAGAGGCACAGCTATTCAGTTGAGTTTACAAGACTGCCCCACTGAATATGCATGAGATTTATATGCTCTGAGTCTGACATGCGTGGAAATCTATCTCATCCATATTCATTTTGGCTATCGGAAAGCCCGGCCAGATAGGGCTGCCTCCAGGAGAGGGTTGAGAAACACTGGACTGGACCATAAGCTCCACTGAGAAGGAACTGTCTCTTCTATGTTTCTGTGCAGTGCTGCGTACACATTGTAGCAATGATATAAATGTGTAGTAGTATTTTACAAGAATGTGTTTGTCTTGTTCCATCTATGTTGTTTTAAGTTGTACAGTTTACTGTAGAACATTTTTTAAATTAGCATTGAAAGTTTTCTATGGAACAGAGACCGTACAAGTAAAGGACTTAAATGAAATTAGAATATTTGGCTTCTGCACCACTAATCCTGCCAGGCGTCCTTCTTGGATCACACTAATCCATGGAATTTGCAAACCTGCCAAGTAAGTGCATGGAAATGGAGGAAGACAAAATAGAAAAGGAATCGTTTCATTTCAGATCATGATGGCAAACATAGGTTAGACTGCGTCATCAATAAAAACACCCTCAAACATTTGTTTTGTTCAAAAAAGATATTAATTTAAATTTTCTTGAGGCCCAGGACAATAATAAAAATAAGTGTGACTAATTTTATTTTCCAGTTCAAGATTGAAAAATGGCAGATTGCACTCTGTAATAAAAGTAAGCCTCAAAAGTTTATCAATGACTTGATGCAAGCACTTTACACACATGAATACATGGCCATGCATAGTTTGACGGGTGCAAAATCCTCCTCTTCGAAAGACAGAGCAGCAAAACCAGCAATGAATCAGAATGAAGTGCAAGAAATCATAGGTATTTTATTTACCAGTTTCTCAATTACATTTTTTTTCTGCTCGCTTTTACTTTTAAATGTTACTGCTGTCATGTTTTTTTTTAACTATAAACTGAGCACATGGTTATTTTACAAAAAGTTTGTGATGTAAAACTGAGAAATAGAAGATCATCTGGAACATGGGACGAGTGCAGTGAAAGCTGCAGAGCCCGAAGCCATTTGGAAGCCTGCAGAGAGGAACTGGGGAGTCTGGCTGCTAAAAGGTGGGATTGGTAACTACAGAGAGAGGATACTTGTATTACCGCTCCTGTGTCGCCGTCTTGAAACATGGTGGCACCAGACCTCGTACGGTGCATCCTGGGATGCACCAGGCAGGGTCAGACTGTCATATAAGGCATTTTCTAGGTTATATGGCAGTATAACCCTGCCCTGTGTATCCCAGGATGCACTGTACAGGGCCAGGCGCCAGCATTTCTCAAGATGGTGGCACAGGAGCCGGAGCACATGGGCAGTGCTCCTACTCCTTTGTGAGAGTACCAGGAGGGGGTTTTGGGGCCTCTGGGCCACCAGGATTATTTTTAGTTGGGCAGGTGGGGGGATTGGGACCATTGTGCCACCAGGATTATTTTTAGTTGGGTGGGTGGGGAGTTTGGGGTCACTGGGCTACCAGGCATTATTTTAGTAGGGCAGGTGGGGGGATCGGGGCCACTGGACCACCAGGATTATTTTTAGTTGGGTGGGTGGGGGGATTGGGACCACTGGGTCACCAGGGATTTGTTTTCTGTCGAGAGCACTGGCCCCCAACAGGCTTTCCCTGATGCCTAGATCATATGAGGGGGCATGCGCTAAACATTTAAGCCACCTCAAGACCAAGCATAGAGATATTGGCACTAAGGCTGGTTACGAAATCCTCTACGTGTTTCTCTGCATTGGGCGCAGACAATATTAGCATGCCATTCTAATACGGCCAGCTCATTTGCCTATAATTTAAATACTCTTGGTGTTAATTATGCGCTAGTTTTTCCTTTGCTGTTTACGTGTGCATCCATCTCTTTTCTGCATTTGGCTGTGGTGGTAATTGTGCCTAAAAGTGGCGTTATCTGTGCTTAAAGGCCGCGCTAGTTTTCTGCATAGGCCCATAACTTTGTAGAAGTGTAGCTGAATTAGTAAATGTTTGCGTAGCATTTCCATTTATTTAGGCAACTTTGTCTTGCAAACAGATGCTATGTACTGCATTAATAATATAAGGGGAGGTCCTACATCAAACTATTGCATCAATATTCAAATGACTTATCTGTATAGCAGCTTCTGCTATATGGAGAAATCCCCTATGTATTAATTTTCAGCAGCACTATATAGATAGTGCCACTAAAAAATGTTAACTGACCACTCTGGCACTATCCATATAGTGCCCGGGTGGAGTGAGAGCATTTTACCCAGTTTTATGACTAGCTACAGTGTTCAGCCATTATCTGTATAGCTATGTGGTTTAAATTAGGACAGCAACTTTTCAGTCTTCAGATAAACTGCTCAGCTATACGTATAGGAGCTGAACATCACCACCATACATCCAGCGGCCACAGCAAGCGCTGTCTATATCCATTCAGTGCCACCACCTATCTGAATATGTGTGAATTATTAAAAATGCCACAGTGAGCATTTTAAACAAACACTTGCTGCAGTGTTTAAAAATAGACCTGTACATTGTCATATAAGACGGATGATCTGCCTGTTGATATGGAGAATGTAGGAATACAAAACTGGCTATTTCAGATACAATCACAGGGAATAAAGTATGTGGGTACCTTTTAATCTTTAACATTTGATATACCGCTCAGGCCGAAGCATCAGAGCGGTTTACAATACTGCATTTATGTTATGAAAAATATGAAAAGAATGCCATTTATAAGATAGGACAGAATAGGAGATAATGATAGTCAAAGAAATAGGAAAGAAAGGAGAGAAGGGAACCGCAGATTACCTCCACAAAACATCGACTTGTAGGATTTTGATCAATCGCCACGGACTCACGCCTAAGGTGCGGGTGCGCCCCTGTAATGGCGGTTAAAGTTTTTGCCCTCGCAATCTTGTTGGCAGGCTCTGAGGAGTCGGAGAAGCTCACGATCGCAGTTGCAGTAGATGGTTTCTGATCTCCCGGCTCCGTGCGCACCCCTGTAATGGTGGTTAAAGTTCTAGCCCTCACAATCTTATTGGCAGGCTCTGAGGAGTCGGAGAAGCTCACTATCGCAGTTGCAGTAGATGGTTTCTGATCTCCCGGCTCCGTGCGCGCCCCTGTAATGGTGGTTAAAGTTCTAGCCCTCACAATCTTATTGGCAGGCTCTGAGGCGGAGAAGCTCACGATCGCAGTTGCAGTAGATGGTTTTTGATCTCCCGGCTCCGAGCACGCCCCTGTAACAAAACCTTTGGAGACAATGGAATCCTGCGTGTAGTTCTCTCCATTGTTCTAAAATACGTTTATAATGTAAATTTTAAACCTACGATACAAGAAACTAGGAAAGAATTAGAAAGGTGGAAGGCTCGCTTGGCTAGGTTGTATAGCAGCAGAAAAAAGGAATATTCTTCCAAGAATACTTCATTCTTTCTTATGCACGCAATCCATCATGGCATCATGAGTTATAGGAAATTTCTTATTGGCCGACCTGGCATTCACCAGGCCTGGGTTTCCAAATAGTGGTCCAGTAGCGATAGAAGCAACTAGGTGGTGGTAGACAGGTAGTCCATATGGGTGGAGTTTGGTAGTTATTTGGCTTCTTGCTCTTGTGTCCTCTTGATGGACAGGGGAAGCACTAGTTAACCTCTTCCCCATGCTACTGGGATATATAAGGACCCTTGGCTTATTGGAGCGAAGTCCAAAGAAGAGCAAATCACTCTCGCAAAAAACACAGCAGACAAAACAGCAGAGAGTATATGGCAGCAGGTTCAACTTTTATTGCAGTACTACCCCAATGCATTTCGGCATGTGCCTTCCTCAGGGGTTATAGCCTATCTTATAGAAATAAGAGTGCTCTTGCATGATGCTAAGTGTAGTGCAAAAACCTTAAAGTGAGCTATTTTTTAAAGTTTAAAAGCGCCACAGTTCAAAAGTTAGACCTGGAAAGCATCCAGCACATAAATGAGCCAGGGTGAAGGTGATCCTACAACAGGATTGCTCACTTTAAGGTTTTGGCACTACACTTAACGTCATGCAGGAGCACTCTTGTTCCTATAAGGGAGACTATACCCCCTGAGGAAGGCACACACCGAAACGCGTTGTGGTAGTATTGCAATAAAGGTTGAACCTGCTGCCATATACTCTTCACTGTTTTGTCTGCTTATTGGAGCGAAGCACATTCTTGTAGATAAAGAAGCACAGAATGCTGTCACAGTGCACGTATGTCCTCAACATTTTACTGGGCTAAGGCACATTCTTGCTGTAAAGGTAGATGATGTTTTACAAAGTTCTTCAGCAATTATTAGTTAGGTGTTAATTATGCAAATAGTCCACCTCAGGACACTGTACTATTGTGCCTCTGTAAGTGGCTGCTTCACGAAAAGACTGAAATTCTCCTGGGGGATTTTTGGTCACTCAGCTCTGCATATTGCTTTCCTTCCTTAGTTCAGGAATTAATATAAGAAATGCCATACTGGGTCAGACTAAAGGTCCATCAAGCGCATTATCCTCTTTCCAACATTGGCCAATCCAGGTCACATACGGTAGACTGATTCCATGCTGCTTATCCCAGGGGTAAGCAGTGGATTTCCCCAGTCAACATCAATAATGGATTATGGATGTTTCCTCCAAGAACTTGTCCCAACCTCTTTAAAACCCAGATTACACTAACAGCATTTACTACATCCTCTGGCAACAGATTCCAGAGTCCGATTACCCGTTGAGTGAAAAAAGATTTTCTCCGATTAGTCTTCAATGTGCTACATTGTAGCTTCACTGCATGTCCCCTCAGTTCCAGCCTGAGGATTTCTGCCATCCTAGGCAGACCCTCTGTGCCACCGTCCCCCCCAAGGACTGTGCCGTCGCCCAGCCTGCCACACCACCCCCTCGTTTGGTATACACTTTCTTCTGCTGAAGTGGTGGCTGAACTGCCACTTCAACGCAGAGTCGGGCCTTAAAGTGCTAGTGTGCATGCATGCCCCTCTCCGATGCAACTTCCTGTTGGAGGGAGCAGAAGCAGCAGGCTGTAACTATTAACCCCACTGCAGTGCTGAAGCAGCAGTTCAGCCGCTGCTTCAGAGGAAGAAGGTGTATGATGGGGTAGGGGGCGGCGTGGCAGGCAGCACAGTCTTTGCTGCTTTATGGGAGGGGGGGAGCAATGCCACCTACTAGGGTCTGTTATCCTGTGCCCCCTATTCTTTCTACTTCTTGAAGTAGTAAACAACCAATCTTTGTGTACCCATTCGTGCTTTGTGGGTTGTGGTTTTTTTTGTTGTTGTTTTTTTTTTTTTTTTAACTTCAGAACTATGTTGATATAAACTATTGTTATGGTTTTCTGATTCCTTCTTTGCAAACCAACTGGAAATCACTCACCCCAAGCTTGGATTCTTTCCTTCTGCTATCCATTTACTTCACCGCGCCACTAAATTCGATCATATATCCCTTCTACCCTTCAAGTCACACTGGCTTCCTTTCTCTCACGGCACACACTTCAGACTTTTTACTCTCACTCACAAGATCTTACATTCTGGTACCCCGGCTTATTTCTCCTCCCGCCTCATCCCGTACGTTCCTTCCTGTGTCCTTCAGTCAATCCATGGAAATCGCCTTCATCTTCCCTCACTATCACAGGCTTGCCTTGAGTCTATACGTCACATTGCATTTTACTTTCTAGGCCCCAGTCTCTGGAATTGTCTTTCTGCCAACCTCCATCTCGAGCCCTCCTATCCCAAATTCAAATCTGCCTTGAAAACTCATCATCTTTTCCAGCTTGCCTATGATCTTCCCTCTTAGACCACATTGAATTTTGCTTCTCCTCTTCTTTGATATCCCCCTCCCACTTACCTCACCTTCTCTCTTATATGTATTATCATTGTAAATGGCATTCTTTTCCTTCCTAAGATGTGTTTTTAATGTAATTTTATTTATTGTACACCACTCTGCCAATACGAAGGGCGGTATAGCAAATACCAATACCATAACCATTCCTGGAAAAATCTTTAAGAGCAAGCGCTATCATCCAAATATGGGAAGCTGGATTTCAGTCCTTGGCATAAACATAAATAAAACATCCCTGTCTTTAGAATCTTGCATCTTAAGTAGAAGACCGGGTCTCTGCAAATCTAAAAGCAAATGTATACTTTAATTCCAAATAGCTATGTATCACAAGTATCCTTGGCCAGTAGACCTTATATGAACTGAGGGCACACTCAGATATTTGATTTAAGGGCTATGCAAGGAATGTAGGCAGTCTAAATATTCCTAAACTTATAGCCAGAAGTTCAAATTTTATATTTAAAAACCAGGCAATTGTAAAGTCTGAAAGCTTAGCTTTGTGTAGTCTCTTGGAGCTGTGATGACCAGAAATAATCATTTGGATTATTGTAATGCTTTGTTAATTGAAACCCTTCTCAACTCTATAAAATTACTTGTTAATTCCAATTACCACAGTTGAACTTATATACATTGCAAAATGATCTGACCATGCTACTCCCCTATTGATCTGAGCAGCACTGGCTGCCATTTAGTAGTATGATCAAATTTAAATTACTAATGCTTGCTCCTCATACCTTTTCTTCTGGTTATCCTCATTATCCTTTCCCCCATCTTATCACAACCGCACCTCCTAGTGATTCCCTTGCTGAAAAAATGTAAATTAGTATGGCAAAAGAGGCGGCTTTCTTATACCATGCTCCTGTTCACTCGAATGCATTACCTCTTGATATATCTGAATGGAAAAGTTCTTATATGAAGTACAACCAGCTTGTTAAAACATGGCTCTTTCAGCATTCCTTTGCTGATTATCTAGAGTCCTCAACATAATTGCCAGGTTGCTATCCTCTCAGCCTACTACTACTACTATTCAGCACTTGTAAAGCGCCACGCACGCAGCGCTGCACAGCTGACCTACAAGAGGTAGCCAACATACAAGAGACAGAGAGAGCTTACAATCGGAGCTTACAATCTAGTTAGAACAAAACATAAGTTAGAACAGTATAGAGTATAAGTCTTGTGGGGTTCAAGGTCCCAGTCCAGCTGCATGTCTAACCCCAGAAAACTAGGGAAATGAACTTCAGACACATTCAGAAATGAAGCAAGCTTTCCCTTTTATTCAGTCGATCAGAAAGCACAGGATACAAGGTTCATTTGCACATTGTGTCTCCCTTGTTCATGTGTTGGACAGCGTCCCCAACCTCGCTTGTTAGTGAGAAAGGGGAGACTGCCCCTGAACCAAGTTGCTGCACACTTTTATACCCTTCTCGCTCTCAAGGTCTTCACGTTCTTTTCACTTGTCTTACACAATTCCCGTGCCAAACCATATTAGCAGGTTCTAGTTTTTTCTGCTTTGTTAGCTTACCACACCCTGCCAGTTGCTTATCTGTAGCCTACAGCACAGTTGGTAATTCTTCAGGGCTTCTGAGTACCTGTTGTTCAGCTTGTTCATGCCAGCTTGCACAAACCGTTCTGTTGCAAGACGCCATTCTCTGTACATTGCTGCACAGAGAATAGTTTTATCCTGCTTTTATTATGCTGTTTTAGTGTACTCAGTTCTTGCCTTTCTTAGCCCACATGTTTTTTTACCATGTGCTTTCATCCAGGTATGACACTAAAGCTGGTCAGGAATAGGCTAGGGTACCGTAAGGTATTCATGCCAATCATGCAAATCAAGCAGAACAATTCAGCCAAATTTCCCCACAGCCTGCCAGGATTATTGTTTTAGAGACATTTTTCCCTTGTGTTTTTCATTTTATCATTTGTCTTGACGGCTTTCATTGCTGTTCTGCTTACACACTCCTCCTAATGTTCCTTATTGTTATTGCAGAAATTGAGTCATTGAGTTATTGTCTATATTGTTTTGTGATGTGTTCCTGTTAAAATGAATTTTTTATGACTGTAAACCGCCATGATGTCTACCCTTGATGGCTTATATGACAGTACAGCAAATACTGGTAAATAAATAGTGGAAAGCAGGTCCAAACTATTTACAAATGAGATGGGAAAACTGATGGGCAATAGGTGGGAGGAGAGAGAGACTTCAGATGGCAGGGGGAGGGGTGAACTGATAGAGGGAGACTGTTAAGGATAGACGGGGCTTGAAGAGAGTTCTCTGAAGAGGGTCAGTGTGGAAGTGGATGGTTATTGCATGAGAGAGAGAGACTGGATGACAAGGTGGGGGCATGGGGCTGTTGGCAGTGGGACCATGCCTGGTGTATTAAGGAGCTGATTTATTAAGCTTGTTTCCTATTTTCTGTCTAGAAGAGCTGCTGCAGTTCTTGGAGAGAATCTTTTTCCCATTTTTCCATTCTTTGACTTTCATTGGGGAGCGAATGAACAATCTCAGCCACTATCTTCTTTTTAGAGAAAATTCAGCAAAGCCTGTTTTAAATACATTTTTGTAGCAGTAATTTTTATTTGCTTAGATGTACGGAGATCAATATTCAGCTATGCGATCAACATATAATTTGAAACATTTAACTTAGGTGGTTTCTAATCATAATTCAGCAATGCAATCCATTTGTAGGTAGCACCGCTGAACATTCATGTATAGCTTCGTATGCCTAAGTAAGGCGTTTCAGGTCATACTGCTATTAGTGTGGTACACTCGGACATCTACGGCCAGATATTCGAAAGGTATTTACACCGTTTAAAGCCCAGCAAACCATGTAAATGCCTTTAATCGTGATATTCATCAGCATATACACAGTTAGTGCCGTTGAATATCCCCTTCAAAGCCCTCTACACACTCTGATGCTCTTCAGTTAGCATAGGGGTGTGTTGGGGATATTCCAGGATGGAGCATAGGCAGAGATTGCCGCTAACCGGGTAACCCAGCTAAATATCGGGCACCTAGTTTATAGGTTTAGTGGCTGAATATCACCATGTAGGTATATAAATTAGACAGTTAAGTGACACTACCCTCTTTTCAGATGGATAATTTTAGCCATGTAACTATATTGTATGTCCAAAATTATCTGCTCAAGGGGTCTTTGAAAAAGGACACTTATGCGATTGACCCCGCCACTGACCACATCAGTGCTATTAAATATCAACTTCCAAGTTCTAGCAGCTGTACTAGTCCTTGAGAAAACGTGGCTCTTTCTGGGCTGATACCTTTTATTGGTTCAGCAAAAAAGAACAATCCCAAAATGTTGTAGCTTTCAAGACCACACAGGTCCCCTAGTCAAATCTGAAGGGACCTGTGTGTCCTGAAAAGCTCAGATATAGAATAAATGTAAATCCATATTCAGAAGCATCAAGCTAGGTGTTCTCTCTTTTATTTCACAGGGGTCACAAAACAATTATTTCCAAATATGGATGATGCTTTAATTAGAAGAATGATGGGGCAAAAGCTAAACAACTGTACGAAGAAGCAAAATTCAAGCAAAGAGCACAATTCACATATTTTTGACAACCATAATTTTTGGTAAGACTTTAAAATTAGATTAAGATGGATATAACATAGGTTAGTTTGTCTTTTTGGGTAGACTGCATAATAGAAGTGTAAGAAAAGAAACTGCATTGTAGCATAGTAGTTAAGAATTGCTATAGTGGGTCAGACCAAAGATTCATTAAGCCCAGTATCCTGTTTCCAACTGTAGCCAATCCAGGTCACAAGTGCCTGACACGATCCCAAAAGCAGCCAGATTTCCTGCTACTTATCCCAAAGCATAAGCAGCGGCTTTCCCCATGTCTACCTTAATAACGGTAATTGCTTTTATTACATCCTCCACAACAAATTCCAAAACATAAAAAAAATATATTTTCTATTTGTTTTAAATGTGCTACTTTTTAATTGATTGCAGAAAAAGACCAGTTGATCCATCTAGTCTGCCAAATTATCCCTGTCCACAGTGCCAGGATATTTCCCAACTGTAGAGGTTTGACTGCTTGCAGGACTTCAATCCTTTGCCATATGAAACATAAAAACATGATGGCAGATAAACACCATACGGCCTATCCGGTCTACCCTTCCATACCAACATTACAGTCCTTCTTTTCCTTTAGAAATCGTCTGTGTTTGTCCCATACTTTCTTGAATTCAGGTACTGTCCTCATTTCTACTACCTCCGCTGCGACACTATTTCACTCATCTTACTACTCTTTTCGTAAAGAAGTATTTCCGCATATTACTCCTGAGTCTATCCTGTTTTACCTTCATCCTATGCCCCCTCGTTGCAGAGCTTTCAATTAAAAGATGCTTTCCCCCTGTGCATTTATGCCACAAAAGTATTTAAATTTATTTTATGTTTTTTTTTTAATTTCAGCCAAAGTGGTTTACATTTATTTTAAACTTGGCCATGTCCATTAAACAGGGATATTAATGACTTGGATTTTTCTGAGGCAATGGAGAATTAAGTGACTTGCCCAAGGCAACAAGGAGTCCTAGGGGAAATCAAACTCTGTTCTTTTGGCTCCCAAGCCAGTGCTTTAACCATTAGGCTATTCCTCCACTCCATCTCTAGCATGTTACCCCTCTCCTGCCTTTCCTCCAAATAGTACATACTGAGATTTTTTAAGTCTGTCCCCATATGCCTTACGACGAAGACCACTTTGGTAGCCACCCTCTGCACCGAATCCATCCTGTTTATATCCTTTCAAAAGTGTGGTCTCCAGAATTGCATACAATACTCCAAATGGGGTCTCACCAAAGATTTAAACAGAGGCACTATCACCTCCTTCTTCCTGCTGGGCATTCCTCTCCCTTTGCACCCAAGCATCCTTCTGGCCATTGCCGTTGCCTTCTCCGTTGAACCACCTTAAAATCATCAGAAATAATCACTCTTAAGTCACGCACTTCTTTCATGGACAGAGGTACTTCACCCCCTGTGGAAGGCAATTCTAAACTGTGTATGTCCGGGCTGTCCAGACATCCAGAAAATAAACAGGGCCAATTTGCACCTGATTCCACAACAATGGGAGCTATATGTTCCCGCAGATGTGGAATCAAGGCAAATGGACGGGCCGGCGTGCACAGCATTCAGAACGAGGAGACGTACAGCAGGCTGCCCATCCCCATCGCTTAATGCTCCGGCTAGTGTGCATGTGTTGTGGTGTACCGTTGCCATGGAACCAGCACATCCGACCAGAGTGCCCAATGCCCAACAGCACAGAAAACCCCTTTCCCTGCCGCCCGACCCTTGGCAAGGGCAGCCAGGATCTGTATCGGGCATCTCCCACAGTGGCGCAATGTCATTGGGGGAGCTGCAAGGCCTGATTTCCCCCACACCCAGCACTTATTCCACCTTCAGATGATCATACAACATCCCATTCCCAGTCCAAAAACCAGACCCCCATCTCCATCCTGCTGATCACCAAATCTCTTAATAATCTAGAAAGCTACAAATCTAAACAACCAATGTTCTAGGTCTCTGTGGCCTTGTTGGACAGAACCCAGCCTCTACCAACCTGCCAGTACCAATCCTGCTGTTTCCTGGGGAATTGTAGCCTGATGGTACAATCTGACTAGTTCATGGCTTGCAGTGATACTGTGCTTGCTTTTTCCACCCATTTTGTCCTTCATGCCTCAGCCTTTGAGAGAGTGAAGAGTGGTATGTGAGCATTACTGCAGCTTCCCAGCCCTGTTCCTATTGCTGTTTTAAACTGAAAGTAGAAAGAACTATTAAGCCCTAGTCTGGAGGGATCGAATTTCTGGATGAATAGCCTGGAACACAGTTCCATCTGTTCTTTTCAGACAATAGAGCAGCCTGTAGGGAAGAGATGAGGAGGGGGTGTGCCTGGAGCAGAGCAGAGAACAGTTACTGTTCTCCCTAATCCAGTCCCTCCTCTGTTGCTTCTGTCTGTAGCCTGCCCCTCCCTCCCTGGGCTCCACAGCCCCCCTTCCTATTTGTCTTCAAATTAGGCACTTTTCAGACTTCAAGCACCACTCATATGAAATGCTTTAGATCCCTAACTCACCACCCATTTCTTCACCACCAGGGATCCTCTGATGAATGCTGTACCAGTGGAAATGAGTAAAAAGCGTAGTTACTCACCTGTAACAGGTGTTCTCCGGGGACAGCAGAAATCAGTCCTCACATACGGGTGACGTCCGCACTGACAGAGCCTTCACGGAAGCATCCCCTCAGCTTTCAAAGAAAGTCTTTGGGAAATGCCACCACACATGCGTGGTCCCCTTCCCACCCAAGGGTGCCATCTTGGTCAGTGAGATGACATAGCTAAAAGATCTAAAAAAAAAAAAAACAGAGGATGATAACGAAGCAACTCCAAGGGAAGGAGGGAGGGTTTGAGGACTGATCCCTGCTATCCCCGGAGAACACCTGTTACAGGTGAGTAACTACGCTTTCTCCAGGAACAAGCAGGAAGGCAGTCCTCACATATGGGACTCCCCAGCTACAGGCTACCGAAAGCCCATAGCAAAAAATAGGACTCCCTCGAGGGGAGCCACAAGCAGCAGCAATTTGGTCTGTGTCCACAGACTACAGTAGGACCCCTGTGTCCGCTGAACCAGCATTCCGGTAGCCTGAACACAGAAAGGTCGGAGGATAGGAGTTGCCTAGACCCCGAAAAGGTTACAGAGCACAGCCTGGCTGAAGGCACTGTCCCATTGGGACTCTCTTTCCAGGCAGTAATGGGCTGTAAGGTATGGACTGAAGACCAGGTGGCAGCCCAGCAGATGTCCAACTTCGGGACAGAGCGCAGGTTTGCCACCGAAGCCGCCATGGCCCGGACATGGTGCGCCATAACATGGCCCTCCAGCAGGAGCCCCGTCTTCTCATAAGCGAGGGTGATACAGTCCGCCAACCAGGTGGACAGCATATGCTTAGTCACCACCTCCCCCAGCCTTGGGGTCGTAGAAGATAAACAGCTAAGAAGCCTTGTGGTGGCCCTGAGTGTTTTGGATATAGAAGGACAAGGCCCTCTTGCAATCCATAGTGTGAAGGATCATCTCCGCCCAACTTGAGTGATGTCTTGGAAAGAAGGTAGGGAGCACCACTTTCTGATTAAGATGGAAGGGTGACACTATCTTCGGCAGGAATTTGGGGTGCATACGAAGCACCACTCTGTTCTTGTAGAAATTGGTATAAGGCGCCTTGGCCACAAGGGCTTGAAGCTCGCTTACTCTGCGAGCAGAGGCGAGTGCAACCAGGAAAACCACCTTCCACGAGAGGTAGCGAAGGTGGCAGGTAGCCAGAGGCTCAAAGGGCGGGCGAGTGAGCTGCCCCAACACCACGTTGAGGTCCCATTGGGTTGCCGGAGGGCGAACCGGGGGGCTTTGATAGGAGAAGGCCCCTAAGGAAAAGGGTCAAATAGAGGTGGCATCAAATCCCTGTGCATTACTGCGGAAGAAAGACTACAAGATTCCACAAGATACATTCTGTGGTTCTATGGACTGAGAGGGGCTTACCATCCACCGGATGGTGGTGCACTGCCAGGGCACCAAGGTGCACCCGAACGGAGTTAGACTTGAGCCCGGACTGAGAAAGGTGGAGAAGGTACTGTAACACCAGAGGCACAGGGCAGAAGAAAGGATCAGACCCCTGTTGGACGCACCAAACAGAGAACCTGCGCCATTGGAGGGTGTAAGCCTTCCTAGTAGAGGCCTTGCGAGAGCAAGCAGAATGTTGAGAGGGGCCAGACTTCAGTAAGAGGGACCCAAGGTTGGGGTGCAGGAAGAGAGCCCCCATCCTGGGATAGAAGACCCGGGTCAGTTCCCAGGGGGATGGGGACCTCCACCGCCAACCTCAGGAGCAGCGGAAACCATGGCTGCCTGGGCCACCGAGGAGCTATCAGAATGAGTGAGGCCCTGTCACAGAGCGCCCTGAACAGGGTCTTGGCGATCAGCAGTGTCAGAGGGAAGGCATACATGAGGCCCTCCGAACATGAGACCAGGAAGGCGTCTGCTGCCACCCTGGAGGGGTGGGCCTGCCAGGAGCAAACGTAGGGCAACTGAAAGTTGTCCAGACTGGTGAACAGGTCCCCCAGAGATGGAAAAGCCAACTAGCCACCCTGGGGTCCAGCTGTCACTTGTGCAGCTGGAGATCCCTGTCAGCCAGCAGGTTGTCCTGGCCTGGCAGGTACTCTGCCCACAGGAGGCTCCCCTGATGGATTGCGTATGAGCAGAGGACCAGTGCCTCCTGACAAAGGGCACGAGACCCCGTGCCCCCCTGTTTGTTCACATAGAACATCGCCACCTGGTTGTCTGTCTGGACCAGCACCGTCTGATGACGTAGATGGTGACAGAAGACCCTCAGGGCAAAGTATACGGCCTGGAGCTCCAGGAGGTTGATCTGCTGGGTGCTCTTGTCTGGTGACCAGTTGCCCTGAGTGTGGATATCTCCTCAGTGGGCCCCCCAAACGAGCAGGGAGGCATCCGTGGTGAGGACCCTCGAGTGACTTGGGGCCTGAAACGGCATGCTCACTTTGAGATGCCGGGGCGACTGCCATCAGTCCAGGGAGTCTGCCAACTGGCAAGTCACCGAGACTCGGTCCCGAAGACGGTCCATGGCCTGAGACCACTGGTCCCGGAGACATCACTGCGCTGACCTCATGTGGAGGCGAGTGTCTGGCGTGACGTGGACCATGGAGGCCATGTGCCCGAGGAGGCACAGGAGAAGTGAGGCGGGCACCCAGGAATAGTGCTGTACGTCCCGAGCAAGGGACCAGAGCTAATTGAATCAGTCCTTGGGCAGGAAAGCCCTCACTGGAGGGTGTCGAGCTTTGCTCTGATGAACTCCAGGCACTGTGTGGGGAGGAGGTGAGACTTGGAGTAGTTTATGACAAAGCCCAAGTGATGCTGAACCTGGATGGTGCGAGCAGTGGCCTGCTGCATCTCTGAGGCCGTGCCTCCCCTTATGAGCCAGTTGTACAGGTAGAGAAAAACGAAGATCCCCTGGAGCAGGAGAAAGGCGGCAATGACTGCCAGGCATTTTGTGAAGACCCATGGGGCAGAGTCTAGACCAAAGGGGAGTACCCTGTATTGAAAGTGCCTGTGCCCTACTATGAACCTCAGGTTGGGGTGGATGTGAGTATAAACATTCTTGAGGTCTAAGGAACATAGCCAGTCTCCCTGCTGGAGGTATGGCAGCAATGTTCCAAGGGAGAGCATCTTGAACCTCTCCCTCACCAGGAATTTGTTGAGGTTGCGCAGGTTGAGGATGGGCCTTAGACCCCTGTCCTCTTTGGGATGAGGAGGTTTCTGGAGTAGAAACCCCGGCCCATGAGGTGGTGGGGCACCGATTCCACTGCCTTGTCCTCTAGTAGACCTGTCAACTCCTTCAAGAGAAGATCCCGGTGTAGGGGAGACCTGAGGGGCTGTCCTGGAAAATAAGAGAGAGGTGTCTGAGCCAGATGGAGGAGATAACCCTCCCTGACTACCCTCAGTGCCCAGGAATCAGTGGTGATAGCTATCCATCTCTAGGCATAGAGGGCCAGACGTCCCCCTGTGGGCTGATGACCTCCTTGGGGTAGAGCGGCTATGCCCAAAGAGTCAAAAGCTCCCCCCCTGGCTGGGCCGGGGCCAGAGCTTGAGGTTTTGGAGCTTTCTGCTTACGCGTGCCATGCCCATGTCCCTTGGCCTGCTGACCCTGTTAGGGAGCTGGGGAGGCCTGATAGGGTGGGTAGTTTTGGTAAGCAGCTCTCTTCCTTGGGTAAAAACCATCAGGGAGTGGCAGTGGTCTTCTTAGAGAGCCTGGTCCTCGTCATGAACTTGGTCTCCAGCTTGGCAGCCTTGTCGGTCATGGGTTTGCCAAAGAGGTTCTCTCCTTGGTATGGGATATTGACCAGTTTGTCCTGAACTCACTGCTCAAGATCGGACGACTAAAGCCATGCTAGGCGGCGTGCACCAGTGCCCGCCACAGCTACTCGAGCTGCCAATTCGAACCCATCATAGGCTGCTCGAGACATAAATATGGAGCACTCACTTGAAGTGCTGCAAGGGTTCCTCGGAGAGACCAGCCGAGAACCTGGCGAGTTCCTTCGCCAAGTCTCTCAGGTGCATGCCCGTGTAGAGCTGGTAGGCCTGGATGCGGCAGAGGATGTCAAATGGAATGGTTCAGGACAGAGATTAGGCATGGTGAGCACACTGAAGTTAGTATGGGGATCTATATCGTGTGCTGTCAATATTGTCATTAGCGTGGGTTCACCTAACACCACCTCAATAGGCGTTACCATGGGCACACTTATCGTGGGTTCACCTAACAGTGCCATGTGTTAGGGTACGTATCCACGTTAATAGTCAAGAAGCAGTTGCCATACCCTTGACAGTTACCACAGAGGCTTTGCACTTAATGCACATTAGTTTCTGTGTTAAAACGCAGGTTAAGTCCAAAAACCTAATGCACTTAGTGAAAGCACCCAAAAGATTGAAAGGAAAATTTTTGAACTTGATTCTGTTAGCTCTCACTCACTGCTGGCATGACTCCCAAATGAGAACATTTGAATACTACTGCATTTTCAGAGGAGCTATTTCATCTTAGTGAGTTCATTAAAAAAAAAAAACAACTAATGTAGCAGTCAGTAATGTGTTTGGGCAGAGTTGCCCAAAGAATTAAATATCTGCTTGTAAGATGTTGGAATTCCAGGACAACAAAATGGTGAGGGTAAGGAGTACATTCCTATAGGAAGCAAGGTGGTGAGAGAATTCAAATATGCATGGGATAAACTCAAAGGGGGCCCTTTAGCTAAAGGTTAATGCATGTTAACTGCAATTGTACCCCTAGAAATAAAAGGGCTGTGGGCACTTTGCACGTGTTAACGTCATTAACGTGTTAAAACCTTTTGTAAAAGAGCCCCAAAGGAATTTAAGTGGAAAGGTGAGAGGCGAAGACCACAGATCATGTAAGATCTGTGAGAGCACAGTAGAGATGTTCAATGGAGAAATTGAGTGACCAGGTATACCTGTAAGCTAGTTAGAATTTGATGACAGTCCTCATAAACTTTTATAAATAAACACACTGGGCCCGATATTCAGCGGCAGCGGCTAGCACGATATCCAGTCACTGGCATTGAATATACGGGACAGCCGCACAGCACTGAAGCTAATTGGTTAGCGGCGATATTGAGCCACTACCTGGTTAGCTCCCATGAGTAAAGATAGGCTAGCTTTTGCCATGGGTTGCTAACCGGGCAGTGGCTCAGTATTGCCACTGACTGGCTAGTGACGGTTACCGCCCCTAGAACACCCTGATGCTAACCATGTAGCATCGGGGCGTATAATAGCGGTATCTGGGGATATTCAGTGGTACTAACTGTGTTAGTGCCACTGAATATCCCGCTTAGTTACATGGTTTGCATATCTGTAAACCGTGTCACTGCCCCCACTATGTTTTCCAAAATACAAAAATTAACAAATAAATGCTTCCCAGTTTTGTACTTCCTGTGTTAACTAGCAAGTCCACATTTACATTCAGGGCACCTAGAGGCTACCAGGCAGAGGAGGAAGTTCCTCTACACCTGATCACCCTGCCTGAATCCTCTCTTTTCATGCTGTCCCCATACCTCTCTGTGCATCTGCAAGCCCTGTGGCACCTTGGCTGGTGCTTTCATACAAGCTCCTTGTCACAATGGAAACCTGTATGAGGGGTAGAGTGCCAAATGGCCTGTTGGTGCTGGAGGACTGGCAGGATCCTGCTAAATGGCGCCACACTTCAGCACAGTGGTAGCATGACTGGCAGCGGTGCTCTGGTGTTTTTCAAAAGTGATGCCAGAGAGAGTTGTCTATGTTCCTTGTGCCAAAATCTGGGCTGGTTACTGCTAGTTCTCTCTACAAGTCAACACTCAGCCTCCAGTTCATACCACTACCACCACTTAACGTCTAATCTTTCTTCCTTTCTCTGAGGACTGTGTATCACCCACCCTTGAACCACAACAACACAAGCTCATTTCAACTTTAGTGGTGGTTACCCAACAACCCGTATCAAAACACACACCGTGTTAGTGACCCTTAATAAAATTATTGCATAATCTATAAAATTATTTTGGTGGACCTTTTTATTTTATAATGAATTGCAAAGTAATGGACATTTCTGCATGAGTTTTATATAAATACTGTAAAGTAAAAAGGACCCAGGGCTGACCAGGGAACAAATGAAAGTCCTTTATTTAATAACTGTATTGTTTCAACTGAAAGTGGTTTGCCCAAGATATTTATCACGAGGTTATCAGAGGCAGCCGAGGCACCCCAGCTCACCTCTGCAGAGCTGCGGGAAAGAAGGAAAACACCATTCTTTTCTCCCACAGCTCTGCAGAGGTGAGCCGGGTCACCAGGCTTTGGGCCTCCCCAGCTCCCTCTGAAGCTGGATTAGGCAGGCGCAGGGCCTCCCGAGTCATGGGGCCATGTGCAGCCAACATTCCCACATAATGGATGGGTCAGCCCTACCTGCATCATGGGGGAGCAGAGGAGTAGCCTAATGGTTAGCACACTGGCTTGGTAACCAAGAAACCAGAGTTCAGTTCCCACTAGCACCTCTTGTGGCCTTGGGCAAGTCACCTAACCCTCTGTTGTATCAGAAGAAAGGCCCAGCAATCTACCTCCAGTCACACTGTCAAGAAAAACCAGGAGCTGCTGGGCCACCAGGAGTCAGCATTGTCTTAAAAGCACACATTCCATTTTGCATTTTTGTATCATGGGCTCTAGGTCCAGCCACCCAGTATCACTCTGAACAATGATCATGGCTTCCCCTGCAGCATCCTCTGCACAGAGCAAAAAAACCTGATTCAGGGAAGAAAAAGGGAATCTTCTGCATGTAACCAACTGCGCCAGCCCTGTATGCATATTTCTAATTTGTGGACACTTACCAGGAATTTGATAGCAATTTGTGTTTATATTCTTTATTTGACACACTTCTTCACTTTGTATTTTTTCTGATTGTAAAAATGGGATGAAGGAAATGTGTTGGGGATTATGGGGTGGGTAATTATATATACTAATAATCTGTCAAAATAAGTACTTTTAAGAAAATTAATAAATAACAACATAAAAAACCTACAATTTCTATAATTACCAAAATACAACTTATAGTCAAAGTATCTCATTAAAAGTTAATGCACCAATCTCTTCCACTGCGATACAATGACTCACTTCACCAGAGCTCACAGACTTCCATTCACTCACCCCTGCAAACAAGTGAAGGGTTATATTATAGCAGCCATATAGCTAATTCTTAAACAGTAACAAAGATCTCTGTTTCTCCTTAAAAAAGGCTACATCAGAGGCACACGGTTGTATCTTTCCGAATTGTCATCTGGTAATTATGGAAATTGTAGATTTTAAGAAAATTAATAAATAAATAAAAACATAAAAAATTACTTTTTTGACAGATTATTAGTATTAGAAGAATATTGATAAAGGGGAGTTTTTTCAGACTGGTGATGTATCTCACTTTTTCCTCTATGTTGATTTTAATCACTGCATGGTGGGATTATAGCCATCCTAAGGTCTTTTTCTCCCTTATTATATTCAAATAGGAAGTTAATTTGAGTATATTTAAGGAAGGAGTAGCCTAGTGGTTAGAATACTGGCTTGGTAAGGGTTCAATTCCCACTAGCACTCCTTGTGGCCTTGGACAAGTCATTTAACCCTCCATTGCCTCGGAGGAAAGGCCTGGCAATCTACTTCCAGTGACACTGCCAAGAAAACCCAGGAGCTTCTGGGTCACCAGGAATCAGGACTGACTCAAAGGCACACATTGCATCCTTTTGCATTAAGGAAGAGTATTTAGCCATTTGTTTATAGTTCTTTACTTTCATGGTAAGGGGATAGAATTGTGCTTCTAAGGTGCATTTGGTTTGGGTATTGAGTGAGTTTTGTGCATACCATGACAATCATGAACCTCACTTCTAAGCCAGGGTATAGTGAGTATGATCTCAGTCTCTCAAATTTACTGCTAAGGCTTGGCATAGTACTTGCATCATGCCAAAGAGAGCCTCCCTCTGGAGTTCTGGGTAATTTATTTAGGTGTGCTTGGAAGAGGTGCTGTGTGAAATGCTTGTTGTGCAAAGCAAGGTCAGTTATCCATGCCTTACATGCTGCCTGTTAATTCCAACTCTCTGAGGCTCATGCTGTATCCAGGAAGGAGAGAGGCTTGTGTGACTGCACATGCCCAGAAAAGAGCCTCTGCAGATGCTAGTCTTGGCCTGAGTATCAGGCAGCGTCAGCTTTTTTTTTTTTTTTTTTTTTTTTTTTTCCTTGGTACTCAAAGAAATCGGAAGCTATCTGGATTTCATTTTGGAGAAACCTAGCACCGTTTACTCCACAAATAAAATTGACCAATTCTAATCAGAAATAAGATGAAATTATTTGGCGTGATCTGGTACAAAGACTTACATTTTCACTCCCAGGTTTTCCGAACTGTAAGGAGTTCCTATACTGCTCTTCACAGAATTAGATGCCTGAAACACTTCTTAGATTCCAGAGCTTTGAAAACACTTCTACATGCTCTTTTTATATCACATTTAGACATGGGATGCGGGTGAAGGGAGATAGATTCAGGAGTGATATGCGAAACAGTTTTTTTACGGAAAGAGTGGTGGATCCATAGAATAGTCTCCCAGTGGAGGTGGTAGAGATGAGGACAGTATCTGAATTCAAAAAAGCATGGGACAAACACAGAGGATCTCTAAAGGAAAGAAGGGGCCTGTTGTAGTTGTTGATATGGAAGGACAGACAAGATAGGCCATGTGGTCTTTTTCTGTCGTCATATTTCTATGTTTCTATTGCAACTCACTACACAGTGGCATCCCAAAGTACCAACTGAAAAGGCTCCAGATAATCCAAAATACAACTGTAAAGCTTCTTTATGGTGCAAAGAGAAGCGACCATGTCTCACCCATACTTATAGAGCAACATTACCTAAACTCATTAAATTTAAGATCCTTCTTGTGGTCCATTGTGCTTATTATAAAGGACACCCTACTTATGTAAACACTCTTCTGATCCCTTACATCCTGAATAGAAAACTCAGATATTCACAAGCCTGCTATCTATCAAATAGTGCTTTTAGTTATCTAGCCCGTCAGCTTTGAAATGTGTTTCTCCAAGATCTACACCAAGAGAGCTCATACAAAAAAATATAAAGGGGGGTCTGAAAACTTATTTTTTTTACCAGGCCTTCTCCTATCCTGCTATTAATAACTGGACTTAGCACGAATAATTCAAAGGGCCTAAACCCTACCCTATTGTCTCCCTGCTATATGTTAAGTTAATTGGTAAAGATTGCTGTGCCATTCATTCCTTTGTGATGTGAACTTGATAACAATTGCAGTTTTATGTATTGTTAAGTGTTTAGGCCACTAATTCCTCTTATTGTAAACCACTGTGCTGTAAAAATCAAAAGGTGGTATATCAAATCTTTTAAATATATTAAATAAATAAATACATCTGATCAGTTCTGAAGACATGATGGTTGGAAAATGCTGGTCTAGGCAGTATTACTGTTTGTGTCCTGAGAGTTCGTGCTGTTTTGGTAATGCTGTTTTGCTACATATATGCCAAGTAGGGTATTTTTGCAGGTTTTGAGTTATTCTACAGTATACCTGGTAGTAGAGGGAGTTTAAGTCATTGTTACCAGAATTTAAATGTTCTTTTTTTCTTGTATGATGAGCAGTGCAGGGAAGTGTCCCAGTTCTGCACTGAGAGGTGCTGCTTTTGTAAGTATGCAGAGAACTAAAGATATGGGGTTTCCATGGGTTCCCCCCCCCCTCCCCAATTATGTACAGTTATGTAATAATAGACACCAGACTTCACTTTCATGGAAGAAAGATATGCTAATTTTACAGCATCATTCAATCAGAGGGAGGTGCAAGGGAAGGGAGAGGATCTCCAGAGGTGGCTGACAGGTTAGTGGTGGTACCAGGCAGAGGAAAAGGATGCTGAGGGCCAGAGTTCCCTACCGCATGCAGCAGATATACCAAATCCCTAGGATGCATAGCCCCCTCTCAGATTCCACAGACATATAATTCTGGGATTCCATCTATTCCAGTCAAATGACCTGTGGCAGATGACAAAGGTATATCCACAATGAATAACAGTAAGACTTGCAATGCAAATAAATTCCTATTTATGTAGTCTGGGGTCCACAGGGATAGTGCTTTAGGAGGCTTCCATAAGAGGATACACAAAAGAATTCATTTTAGCATATGTGTTGAATCCTGATAGACAAGAGGGGGTGGGAGCAAAATGGCCCATACACTCAACTTCACACCACTCAAAAACCAATGCTCGCTTTGCCGTGTGCTTCAAAATAGAAAGCCCATCTTTATTGTGGTGAAATCTCCCGTTTAAAAGTGTATGCAACCAAAAGATTTAATGGACAAATCAGTTAATGGTACCTTAAAATCCTCTCTTAAGGTCTCTATTTAGTAATCGGATAAAAAACTTCTCTTTATGTGACTGGATAGACCACGTCCTGTACCTCTCTAGGCTACCTCCACACAAATATTTACTTCTGCCTTTTCTCGCCATGAGTCCCAGGCTGGGTAGCCCCTCATGTTTTTTTTCTCTGAAAGATATCCACAAAATACAATCCCAACACAAAAAGATTTCATGGTACTTGAGTTAAGCACCTGTGTCCATGCCATGGACCGTCTGCTCCAGTACCCTTGGGGAAAAGCACCACGGAAAATTATATTTGCAAATATAAAAAGTCAATGAAATAACTGAAAGGTCTCCTTACTGTGTGCTTGGGATGCATCCTAGTCCAGTCCCTTATACTGCATTCTGGAAGTCTTAAGATGTTGAGCAAGAGAATGGAGTCTTCAGAGCTGTCGTGGCTTCCTCCCACCCAGTCTAGATTGAGCTTGGGTATGTATCACTTCTCTGAATTAGTCTGGCATGAATTATAAGGAAGGTGAAATTTAAACTTACCTTATATTCCTTTGTTTTCGTCTTATCAGACCAGTCCAGAACCCACCCAGGGAAGCCATAGCAGTCAAAGGTTCACAAATTGACAAATTTAGAAAACCATTGACTATTGTGATGTTGCCCACTCTGAGTTATTTGGGTTAATTTTACCCTTGGTGAGATATCTCGTCTTTGGGTTAGCAACAGATTTTGGTGCTTTTGGTGATGATTGAGAAGTCCAGAAAAAAACCCAGAACCAAACAACTTTTGGTTGCTTTCAGTTGTTTTTAAACCTGAGTTTTACCTTTGACATAGGCATGTTGAAGAGCTAAAGGTTGTACCAGTTCTATATAAGGAAAGTAAGGTCAATTTTATACTTTATTTCTCTATGTCTGGGGGAATAAAAAATATAGCGTAACCCATTTGTCCTGGCAGGACTAAAGGAAAAGAAAGCAGGAAACTAGATTTCATCTTTCTGCTAGACTGTAATGACGAAACAATAAAAGGTGTATTTTTGTAGGAGGTTTGGTGGAGGAACAGCAGTATTTTCAGATTTACAAAGAAGATGGGTCTATTCTGCTGTGCTCCAATGGTCCCCAGTTAGAAAATCTCCCAAACTGAGCCTGGGATATCACATTAATAAGGCGTACGGTGAGAATAAAAAAAAACAGTTTTGTAATCATTTTGCTACATTAAACTCTGTTCAATTTTTAGATACCATAACGAAAATGAGAAATCTGCTCCAAATATTTGACTCTCCAGTTTCCTTTAAGAGCTATAGTACTGGATTCGTGTGATTTCCGATCAGTTGCACAAGCACTCATCATGCCCCACCTTGACTACTGCAACGCCATCCTGCAGGGTCTACCAAAGAAAACCACTAACATATTACAACTGGCACAACACGTAGCAGCAAGGATCATCATGAGAACAAGCGTCACTGAGCATATCACACCTGTATTGATGGAACTGCACTGGCTCCCAGTTGCTGCCAGGATTCAATACAAAACATTGGTAACGACATTCAAGTTAATTCAAAACCTGGCCCCCTCATTCCTCTCCACCCTGATCTCCATACAACCTACCACCAGAAGCAGGAGAACCATAAACTCAGACACACTAATAGTCCCAAACAGCATTAGGCACGTAAAAGTCAGTACTAGTCGCAGAGCGTTCTCCTTCTCTGCCCCCACTTTATGGAACCAGCTCCCACACGAGCTGAGAGCAATTAAAGACATAACCGATTTCAGAAAAAAATTAAAGACGCACCTGTTCAATTGTCACTATATACAGATGTAAATCCAAGAAGATAAAAAGAGTGAATAGCTGTATGTACAACTGCTCACCTGTTCAATTGTCACTATATACATAAGTAAGGCCAAGAAGATAAAAGAGAGTGAATAGCTGTATGTAAAACTGTACATAGATGTCGGATAATCGCGTGTGTAAATGTATAATTGCTTGTATAAATATATAATCGATTGTGATAGTAATTATGGTCTAAATATAGACCCTAATATGTGTGCTGTGTATTACCCCTGTTCTCTCTATCTATGCCCCAAACTTTCTGTCTTGATTTTTTGACAAATCCCAAACTTGTAATCAAACCGCTGCTGATCGCTGGAAGTAGCGGTATATAAGTATTTACTAAATAAATAAATAAAATAAATAGTGTATATGTGCATCAAGCTGCAATGTTTCAAATAGAGGTGGCGTCTAATCCCTGTGCATTACTGCGGAAGAAGGAATACATGAGTCCACGAGATACGTCCTGTGGTTCTATGGAGATGCTTCTTATTCTTCAAAATAAAGACATTTGTTTACAAAAGAACTGTCATTCATTTGAATCAACAAAGCTTTTCTCAATACTATTATTTTATCCATGGTTTTACTGTTTTGTTTTGTTATTATCAAGAGAGTTATCTTTAAAAGCCCTTTATAGGGGTATATGTAGCTAGCTCTCTAATGTTGACAAAGATTCACTGCAGCCTAGGAGAGGCAGTCAGTAATGGAACTTTACATACTAAACGCTGTCCTGTTTTTTAAAATATCAACAAAAATGCATTTTTATAAAATGACTTTTTATTCCAAAACATAGACTTTGTTATTTCTAACCTTTTTTTTTTAATCAGAGGGGTGTTCTTTGCTTGTGACTTTGATAGAGTGTTGTCTCAGATATGTGTGTCTGATAGTTGAAAAGTATGAGTGCAGTGTCCACTGTAATGATGATATACTTCTATAAACTCAGATTTTATATGTATATGTAATGACACCGTGAAAGCGAAGTTGTGATATTTTAAGCAAATTTAGCTGCCTTATTTTAAAATAATACATTTGCTTTTTCCTGGTGTGTATAAAATCAAGAATGTGGAAAAGAAAAAAAGTAAGAATGGCAAGATTGTTTTAATTTAATTTTGTTGCTTTTAATCTGCTAATAAAGTATTTGACTCTGATCTTGAACAGTTCAGCTTTTTTTGTGACTATTTAAATTACTTCTGACCTTTACAGTCAGACAGTGAGAATAGGAAATGTTAACACAGCAGGGTAGTGTGTTGTTTTAGCATATACAACATTATTGAGTTCGGGACGGGCACTGCCTGGGCAGGGGTGTCTATAGTATGCTGCTCTCCCTGTTTAAAGAGAAGGTATATCAATGGCTGCACCCCCAGAGAGAGGGGTGAGTTTTGTCAGAGGGGTGCTGCATCGTTGCCCTTTTGGGTTGTATGTACTTGAGGTGAGGTGGTTGGGCAAGAGGCTGCAGGATGTACCTAGGCTCCCAGTGCACTCCTCTTGCATAGCATTCCCAGTGACCGCTCTGCTCACTCCACCCTACATCCGGCCCCGTCTCAGTTTATGAAACTAACTTTAAATATCATAGAAACATAGAAATATGATGACAGAAAAAGACCACATGGCCTATCTAGTCTGTCCTTCCATATCAACAACTACAACAGTCCGCTTTTTTCCTTCAGAGATCTTCTGTGTTTGTCCCGTGCTTTTTTGAATTCAGTTACTGTCCTCATCTCTACCACCTCCACTGAGAGACTATTCCATGGATCCACCACTCTTTCCGTAAAGAAATATTTCCGCAAATCACTACTGAATCTATCCCCCTTCACCCTCATCCCATGTCCCCTCGTAGCAGTATTTGCTTTCAATCGAAAGAGGCTCTCCCCCTGTACATTTATGCCACGGAGGTATTTAAACATCTCAATCATATCACCTCTATCCCGCCTTTCCTCTAATGTGTACATATTAAGATCCCTAAGTCTGTCCTCATGCTTTATAATGAAGACCACTAACCATTTTAGTAGCCACCCTCTGTACTGACACCAGCCTGTTTACTGTATATCCTCTTGAAGGTGCAGTCTCCAGAACTGCACAATACTCAAAATGAGGTCGCACCAAAGACTTATACAAAGGACCTATCACCTCCTTTCTTCTGCTGGCCATTCCTCTTCCTATGCACCCAAGCATCCTTATAGCTTTTGCTGTCGCCTTTTCTACCTGTTAACCTACTTTAAGATCATCACACACAATCACCCTGCTCTTTTTAGTAGACAAAGGTACTTCACCCCCTATACTATAGTGTTCATTGTTTACTGTAAACCGCGCTGATGCTGAATAGCGCGGTATAAAAGAGACTATAAATAAATAAATAAATATTGCTCCCTTGGATTGCTGCAGCCCAAATGCATGACCTTGCATTTTTTCACATTAAATCTCAGCTGCCAAATTCTAGACCATTCTTCAAGCTTAGCTAGATCCCTCCTCATGTTATCTATATCTTCCTGGGTGTCTATTGCAGATTTTGGTATCATCCGCAAAGAGGCAAACCTCACCCGACAGCCCTTCGGCTATATCACTAACAAAGATGTTAAAAAGAATCGGGCCAAGAACAGATCCCCGGGGCACACCACTGGTAACGTCCTTCTCCTCAGAGTGAGCTCCATTTACCTGTACCCTTTGTCGCCTGCCACTCAACCAATTTCTAATCCAAGTATTAATTTAAGGGTCCATCTCTAGAGTGCTCAGTTTGTTTTTAAGTTGCCTGTGAGGAACAGTGTCAAAGGCTTTATTGAAATCTAAATACACCACATCTAGGGCTCTCCCTTGTTCCAACTTCCTGATCACCCATTCAAAAAAATCAATCAGATTTGTCTGACAAGACCTGCCTCTGGTGAATCTATGCTGCCTCAGATCCTGCAATCTGCTGGACTTCAGAAACCTCACTATTTTACCTTTCAGCAGCGTTTCCAATAACTTACTCACCACTGAGGTTAAACTAATCGGCCTGTAATTTTCAGTCACATCCTTACTTCCGTTTCTGTATAAAGGGACCACATGTGCCTCTCTCCAGTCCTTTGGCACCACTCAAAGAGGCATTGAAAAGGTCAGTCAGTGGAGCTGCTAGAAAGTCCCAAGTTCTCTCAGTATTCTAGGGTGTATTCCATACGGTCCCATCGCTTTGTCTACTTTAAATTTAGCTAGTTTCTCACGAACACAGTCTTCTGAAAATTGTTCAAGATGCCCCTCACTTCTGTTACTGTTTGTGGGGGTTTTCTGAGGTCCTGCTCCTGGTTCTTCATCTGTATAAACAGAACAGAAATATTTGTTAAGCAATTCCGCTTTATCCTCATCAGCATCTTCATATTCCTCCCCTTCACCCTTGAGTCTGACAATACCACTTTTGCCCTTCCTCTTCTCACCAACATATCTGAAAAATATCTTATCTCCCCATTTTATTGCATTGGCTATTTCCTCTTCTTTTTGAATCTTTGCTTTCCTGACTACTTTGCTAGCTTCTCTAAGTTTTTCCAAATATATATGCCTGTCTTCCTCTCTCTCTGTGATCTCTTGTATTTCATGAAGGCTTCCCTCTTTTTCTTCACCTTTTCAGCTACTTCTTTCGAAAACCATAGCGGTCTCCTTTTTCTTTTACCTTTATTTATCATTTTAACAAAAAGATTGGTTGCCCTTAAAATATCCCCTTTCAGTTTTGCCCACTGTTTTTCTACATCTCCCAGATGTTCCCATCCCGCTAACAACTCCCTGAGATATTGGCCCATCTTGGCAAAGTTAGTTTTCCTAAAGTCTAAGACCCTCGCTTTTCAATAGATTTTAACAGCCCTAGTCTTAATACTGAACCACACCATCTGGTGATCACTGGATGCAAAATGATCTCCCACTTTAACATCAGAAATACTTTCACCATTGGTAAGCACCAAGTCCAGTATGGCTCCTTCACGTGTGGGTTCTGTTACCAGTTGCCTGAATAGTTCTCCCTGTAGAGAATCCAGGATCTCCTTACTTCTAGTTGATACTGTAGCAGGAATGTACCAATAAACATCTGTCATATTGAAATCCCCTATCAGTAGCACTTCCCCCTTCCTAGCAATGCTGCGTATGTCTTCAATTAACTCTCTGTCCACCTCTTCCTCTTGTGAGGGAGGTCTGTATATCACGCCAATGCAAATAGATTTCTCTTTCCCTCTTTCTAGTTTAACACACAGTGCCTCCTCTCTCCCTTTTAAGCTCTGTAGTTCCAAAGCTTCAATATTATTTTTTACATATAGTGCCACTCCTCCTCCCCTTCTTCCTACCCTGTCCTTTCTGAATAAAGTATAGCCTGGTATATTACATCCCAGTCATGGTTTTCTGTGAACCAGGTAGTTGTGTCATTGTCCTTCGTCCGTTATGTAGTGTTGTTCTATTTCTGTTTGTTTAGTCCAGCTACCCCTATATATTTCTGTTTACCCTGGTTCCCCTCTTTCTCTTCTTTTATTGTGTCTGTGTATTGTGTCTGTCTATCCCTAGCTTTCTCTCTTGGCTGTCCTGTTTGAGATTGTAACTTCCTTTCCTTTTCTAGGTCAATGGCCAACTTTTTCCTTTATGAATTGTAAACCGCCTTGATTATTGTTTGAAAAGCGGTATATCAAGCTCAATAAACATAAACATAAACCATGTTTCTGTAACTGCCACTAAATCCAAATCAGCCTCTTCCATTAAAGCTTGAACATCTGGGATCTTATTTCCCATGCTACAGGCATTTATACACACTGCTTTCCATATGTTGCCCCTTTTACCCATTTCCGTAAAGGTATTTAATGTTTAACTTACCTAGGGGCTTTCTTCACCCATCCCCAATGCATCTAATTTAAAGCCCTTTCCAGTAGATTAGCTAGTCTGCTACTGAAGACACATCGGCCTTTCTTGGACAGATGGACACCATCTCTACTCTACAACCCTTGGAACAGTATCCCATGGTCCAGGAAACCATGCATTCATCTCCAGGATACGAGCTTCTGTGCCTTGGCCTTTACCCTCAACAGGGAAGATGGAAGAGTACACCACCTGTGCCCCTATCTGCTTCACCCTCTGTCCCAGAGCCATGAAGTCACTTTTGATACGCTCAGAGGGATACCTGGCAGTATCATTTGTGCTGACATGGATTAGCAACATTGGGTAGTCAGTGGGCTTGATGAGTCTCTGCAAACTCTCCATAACATCTCAGATTTTGGCACCTGGCAGACAGCATACCTTTCTGGACCTCAAGTCTGGTCGGCAGATGGATGCCACAGTACCCCTCAGAAGAGAGTCACCAACCACTACTACTCTTCGCTTCTTTGTGGTCACTGATTCTGCAACTTTGGGGTGCTCGAGCTTTAGTTCTTCCCTTTCTAGGGATGCTTTCATCTCCTCCACTTCCAGGGCTGCATAATGGTTCTTCAATTCACGCTACAAAAACACAAAAATCTTTTACAAACCTTTGTGCCTTGCAGTCACTTATTAAAGAAGACACCAAGTTGAATGAGCAAAATAGAAGAGTATTCTTTTGAAACAACACTACTGTCCAGACCTATAGTCTTCAACCCAGTCCTCTTGGCACATTCAGCCAGTCAGGATTTCAGGATATGCACAATGAATACGCATGAGAGATTTGCATGCACTGTTTCTTTGCTATGCAAATCTCTCTTATGTATATTGATTGTGGATATCCTGAAAAATCTCCTGGCTGGGTGTGTCATGAGAACTGGGTTGAAAATTACTGATGCAGACTATTCAAAAGAGCAACTCATCTGGTTCTGGGCTTTACTGCATCTTCTTTCTGCCTTATTCCTAAATCCCACTTTGTTTTTGCCATTTTCCTTCTATGTTTGTCCAGTATAAAAGATGTGTACCATTTTTATTATGATCATGCATTATATTCTAAAAAAAACAACACCAAAACCTTCTTTTCTGAGATCGGTCTTTATTTATTTATTTATTTATTTAAGTGGTCTATATACTGCATTTCCAATGTTCAATACAGTTTACAAATAACTGAACAGGACAAAACATTACATGAAACATGTGAACATTAAGGGGGCTAATGTGCCTTCATCCGGCCGCGACTAACTTCCCTGCTGGTTGTGTGGGGAAGTTAGATGGGGTGGGGAAGGGGTGGCTCGGGGGCGGAGTCTGGGCGGTCGCTGGCCGTGGACATACAGGCCCGATTCAAATGTTGGCCCTGTACTCCAGGGCCGGCGACTTATACGGGGAAATAATTCCACCTTCAAAGTGGAATAACTTCCCTGTATATCATTTTGTGGCGGGCCCGGGGCTTGCAGTGGGCAGGGGAGGGCCTGAAGGCAGTCCCCGCAGCCCGACCCTGGCCTTTGGAGGCTGTATCGGGGGGTCGGGCTGCGGGGAATGAGGTCCTGCAATCCAGCGACTGGCATCGTGGCTCTTCAATTGAGCTGCGGTGCCATGGCAACATGATGAATACTTGCTGAATATCTTTGACAGCTGATATTCTAAATACTTGTCCTCTAGAGGTTAAAAGAAAAATTAGGGGAGTCTAATTTCATTATTGTTCAGCATGCTTGGAGGGTTCCTGTGATTAAGTGGGAAAATAAATACATAATAAAAGAAAGATATTTAATGTTAGCAGCTGCTTTTTATTTCTGTTTATCTAGTTATATATCATGGGCCCGATAATCAAAGGCATTTACATGGTTTAAAAACCTGTAAACCATGTAAATGTCGCCAATGAACATCCAGGTTCCTGGAAAGTGATGTCTGTCTGTACACAAGCTGCCAGTTAATGAGCTGCACGGGCTGGAGGTAGGCCTAGTGCAGTTGAGGATGGTGGGGAAAGTTCCAGCGGATGAAATTTATATATATATTTGATAAAGAAAGCACTAAAATATGAGATTGCAGACCTACTGTTAGCAATCTGTGAACTATCATTAAAATCATCTGTTGTACCGGAAGTCTGGAGAATGGCCAATGTAACGCCAATTTTTAAAAAGGGAAACTACAGTCCGATGAGCCTGACATCAGTACTGGGCAAAATGGTAGAAACTATTGTAAAGAATAAAATTACTGAACATGTAGATAGTCATGGTTTAGTGGGAGAAAGCCAACTTGGATACAGCCAAGGAAAGTCTTGCCTTACTAATCCTTATATTTTTTTGAAGGTGTGAATAAACAGGTAGAAAAAGGTGAACCAGTTGATATAGTGTATCTGGATTTTCAGAAAGCCTTTGACAAGGTCTCTCATGAGAGACTCTTGGCGAAATTAAGAAGTCATGGAATTGGAAGCAGTGTAATATTGTGGATCAGAAACTGGTTAAAAGAAAGCAGAGAGTAGGGCTAAATGGCCAATTTTCTCAACGGAGAAAGGTGAATAGTGGAGTACTCCAGGCATCTGTGCTGGGCTCGCTGCTTTTTAACATATTCATAAATGGCCTGGGAATGGGAAGAATAAACAAGCAAGGTCATAAAATTTGCAGATGACACAAAATTATTCAAACTTGTTAAATCGCAAAAGGCTTGTGAAAAATTGCAAGAGGACCTTGATAAATTAAAAAACTGGACATCCAAATGGCAGATGAAATTTAATGTAGACAAGTGCAAAGTTATGCACCTAGGAAAGAACAACCCAAATTAAGGCTACACGATGCAAGGTACCACCTTAGAAACCACCACCTAGAAAAAAAGATTTAGGCATATATATACATTGAAACCCTCTGCTCAGTGGGCAGCGGCAGCCAAGAAAGCAAATAGAATGCTAGGTATCATAAGGAAAGGAATGGAGAATAAAAACAAGGATATTATAATGCTTCGGTATCATTCCATGGTGCGACCACACCTTAAATATTGTGTGCAATTCTGGTCGTCATATCTTAAAAAGGATATAGCAGAATTAGAAAATGAACAGAGAAGAGCGACAAAAATGGTAAAGGGAATGGAAGGATACCCCTATGAGGAGAGGCTTAAAAGGTTGGGGCTCTTCAACTTAGAAAAAAGACAGTTGAGGGGGGATATGATAGAGATCTATAAATTAATGAATGGCGTGGAACAGGTAAATGTAGATTAGTTGTTTGCTCCATCAAAAAGTAGAAAGTCTAGAGGACACGTAATGAAGCTAAAATGTAAGCCATTTAAGGCTAATAAGAGGAAATATTTTTTCACTCAACACATAATCAAACTCTGGAATTTGTTACCAGAGGATGTAGTAAAAGCTATTAGTGTAGCTGAGTTTATAAAAGGTTTAGACAAGTTCCTGGAGGAAAGGTCCATATTATTAAAGAGGACCCGGGAAATCCATTGCTTACGCTAGGAAGAGTATTGTGGAACCTGTGTGCCTTTTTGGGAATCTGCCAGGTACTTGTGACCTGGATTGGCCACTGTTGGAAACTAAATACTATGCATGATGGACCTTGGCCTGAGTCAATATGGCATTTCTTTTGTTCTTATGGCTTAACAGAAGCATCTTATTATAAAATCTGGCCCATAAATAGCCCTAGAATATCAATTTTAAAGCCCTAGAATATCAATAGCTCAATATCTAATGAAATTATTATTAAAGCTAAACAAGTGTTAAAATTAGCCCCCAATCTAATACAAATATGATCTGCATTGGTTACGTTTCTCTTCTTCGCCATATACAAGTACCCTTTTAGGTACCGATTCCTGTAGCATTTTTTTAGATCCTCATTACACAAACCACAATAATGAAAAACAACACAAACTAAAGTTCACATTGAAGTGCAGTTTCTTTAGATTAAACATTATACAAACTTGTTCACTACTTTGCTATAAATTATGGGCCCGATACTCAAAAAAAGCTGACTTTCTATTTTCAGCAACACTTAGGAGCCTAAATTGTCAGCTAAAAATTAATCTTAATTTAGGAGCTTAAAGGTTATGCTCCTAAATTCAGGCCTGCTATTCATTTGCTAGATTTATGAACCTAATTTAGAGCCTAGTGCTAAAAATCAGTGCTAAGCTCCTAACTTTTTCGCCCCAAATCCACTCCCATTGCCCCCATGTTTTAAGCTCCTAAATTTAGGAGTTCAGTGATATTTTAAGAAAATATTTAGGAACTTGGCCCTAGTAAATTTTCAAAGAGAGCAATTTAGGAGCATAACCCTCTCAAAGCTAAGAGGATAAATCCTTTGAATATCGGGCCAATTAGTTCATCATGGCTGTTAACCATTGGCATAAATTCTGCCCACGCATCTCCCGCAATGGGAGGGGGGGGGGGGTACCAGCAGAAAGGGAATCTGCACAGCAGCAATAAGGCAGTGTGGAAAACTTACTTGATGATCTTTGCTACGCTGCCTCTGTTCTTGTAAGTTTGCCAAATGCCTGGCGGCTGTTCCCTGCCAAGCCGAAGTCTCGTGATAACAGCCTCACCATGAGACTTTGCCCAGTAGGGAACAGCCGTCGGACATGTGGTAAACATAAAAGTGCGAAGGCAGCGCAGCCAAGATCATGAAGTAAGTTTGCCTTTGCTGCCGCCGCACAAGGAGGGCCATCACCACGACCAGTATCGTACCTAGCCCTGTGCGAGCGGTGCAGCAGCACAGGGCACAAAGTCTAAAGGGGCGCATTTTGGCTGCCTGCTGTTGCCCTGCCGTTGCCACTTTTTGTTCTCTCAGTGGCGGCAGGGCAACAGCAGGCAGCTGAAATGCGCTCCCTAAGCCTTTTCATGGCTCTTTCTGCAGGTCTGGTCCCTCTCTCCTCCGACACAATTTCAGAGCAGGGAGGGATCAGATTTGCTTAAAGTTAGGTCTGCTGCCGGTGACTTGCACATCGGGCGCGTGCCCCCCCATACCTCCATCCAGCCGTGATCTGCTCTTGCCCTGCTGTCGGTGCCGCCATGGAGAAAACAGAGGGCGGCGGCAGCAGGGCAGGAGCAGGCAGCGGCTGGATGGAGGTATGGTGGGGCACACGCCCGATGTGCAAGGTATGGGGAGGACGAGGGGGCGCACACCCGAAGTGCAAATTGCACAGGGCACGATTCTGGCTCAGTACGGCCCTGACCACAACAATGGGGGGCCCTCAGCAAAGTTTGCTTGGGGGCCTCTCATTGGAACTTACACTACTGATGCTAACACTGTCTGCCCACAGAGTGAATTGGTTTAGTGTAGTGTCTTCAGCAGCTTGATATACCAACTGTAAGATGCAGGAAAGCTCTTTACAAAACGAATTACAGGATGATAATAATAAAACAGAAAGGTTGGAAAAGCATCAATAGCCCAAACCCTGGCACAGTCAAACTCAGGGTGTGAATCACAGTTCACCAAATACCCGGGTAAATAAAAACATTTTGAGGCCTGCTATCCTCATTTCTTAAAGAAGGGGACAGGACATTTCAAAAAGAGGTAGTGAAAAAGCTGAAGTCAGTACATTGTGTCAATGCCATACAACTGCAGGCAGGACTGGATAAAGTAAAAAGAACTGGTTGGGATACCGGGAGTGGGACGGGTGACTAGATTGATAGGGAACTAGCAGATAAGAGAGAAGTTTTCTACTCAGGTTCTCCTGCCAACAAAAGAACATTAAACAAAATTCTGAAGACAATTGCTAATCAGTGGAGGTTCATTGGTAAAAGATTAACATAATCAAATCTTCCTGCCCCAGTGAGTAGTCTTGCAGCAGTGTTTTGTTGGAGATGAAGGTGGCAGAGGGAGAACATCTTAATCCCATAGTACAGCTAATTAGTCTAAGTGATTAAATGCTGAGATGGTGACAGTGTGCAGTTCATAAAAGGATTGTCTCTCCTTTTCACAATTTCTCTCATAAAATTACCTTTCTAAAGAGATGAATGATAATCATAAAGGAGCATTTTTGGCCATGAAAAACAGCAAATTAAAAAACAAAAGGCCTCTGCAAATGCAGGGGCCCCGATTAAACTAAAGACCTTTGGAATAAAAGCTTGGGCATAGTTAAAACAATTCTTAGCTCTCAAAGCAATTTCTTTATTGTATTTGTTCTCATATTGGAAGGAATATGCACATTTATTTTTCCACTTAAATTTAGAACTATAGAGGGGGATATTGAACATCACTAACATGGTTAGCAGACCAGCTAAGCACGTTAAACACAGACACTGGGATATTCAGCAACACTAACGTGCTTAGTGCTGCTACTGAACGCCCTGATACTAACTAGCTTGCATTGGGGTATTCTACGGGCAGAGGGGAGGCACCACCCGGCGATAATCAAGCAGTGGCAATATTCAGCCGCTGCCCAGTTATCGCTAAGTGGGGAAAGTTAGGGACTTGAAAGAGTGGCATAACATTCGCTGCAGAAGCTAACCAGGCAGCCCAGTTAGCTTTTCTGCTATCCGGCTGACCAAGACATTCAATGCCGGTGGCTGGATATGGCCCTAGCATCGAATATCCAGGTCTTTAGTTCAGCGGTGACAGCTAGCCACTGCAGCAGCATTAGCTACTGCCGCTGAATATCAGGACCATAATTTATAAAGCTTGATGAGCAACCTATAGGCCATACCTTGCTACTGGACTAACTTAATACATTTGCGACTAGCTTTTCAGAAACATCTTTCATGCATCAGAAATCAGATCAATGCAAAATAAGCTAAGGATGGCAATATCTAAAGATATGAGTCATTTGCAAGCTGAATTACAATATAAATGTTTATTTTCAAAGTTGTAAAGTAAAACCGAGTTGAATACGGAATAAAGATATCTTTGTATTAAGATGGAACTCATCCCACCTGCAAGAGGTTCTGTTGGAGCATCTCGTCTTTGACTGGGCACATCATTCATCATCAAGGTGTCTCTGGACAGAGTTAAAACTGTAATTTTGTTGGAAATTGTGTTAAAAAAGTGACATGATCTAAGAATAAACCAAAAATTTATAAAGTCCATTTGTCAGATGTTAAAGCAGCCCACTGTCAAAATGCCCACTGTGCAAATGCACCTTTTCTTAGCACTGATCCAGGAATTCTCGCCCCTGGTTCTGGGAGGAGAACAGTGAACAGTGTGGATCCCATCCTGCATCAGAAGAGCAGGACTAGGATCCTCTTCCTGGGATACAGGAGGCAAGAGAGCATCAGCCTGGGCAGAAGATCCCTGCCCTGGAAGAGGAGAGCATTCACACCAAACCAAATTAAAAAGAAAAATCAAAATTACACTTACCTGGTAATTGTAGTTTCTACTTGTGCCCCTTCCTACACTCCTCCAGAAAGATAGAGCAGACAGAATAAACTGAGACAGACAATCATAGCATCAAGTATACCTACCAGTGATCTCACCGCTCTCCCGACGGAACCCCGACTGCTAATCATACTATCCAGGGCGGGTATAAGGACTAAACTGTAGTACCTAAAGGAACTGCAATTACCAGATAAGTGTAATTTCGATTTCCTTATCAGTCCTCCAGTTTAGTCCTCCACCTCTGGGATGTAACAGAGTAGTACTTATTGGGAGGGACCTTTCCAGCCGGCTTGCAACACCGCCGCTCCAAAGACAGCATCCTTTGCTGCCAACAAGTCCAGGCGGTAGTGCTTACTGAAAGTGTGACGAGACAACAAAGTAGCCGCTCTACAAATTTCCACATGCGACACCAAACTGTGCTCCGCCCATGATGCCGCTTGCGCTCTGGTAGAATGAGCTCGTAACCCAGCTGGAACCAGTCTACCAGACAACAGATATGCCGAAGCAATCATCTCTCTAATCCATCTAGAAATAGAAACCTTCGCCGCCACCTCCCCTTTACGGGGGCCCCCGAACAAAATGAAGAGACGGTCGGATTTGCGAAAACCCTCCAAAACTTTCAAATACTGCCGCAACACTCGCTTTAAATCCAAACGCCGCAATCCCCAGTCCGCTGTGTCTCCCTCTAATGAGCCCAGCACCGGGAGAGACACCATCTGATTTAAATTAAATGGAGAAACTACCTTCGGTAGAAAGGAGGGCACAGGCCTGAGCACCACCTTTTCCCTTGAAAAAGACAAAAATGGTTCTCTACACGACAATGCCTGCAACTCTGAAATTCTCCTTGCCGAGCAAATGGCCACCAAAAATACCGTCTTTAACGTTAAATCCTTTATGGACGCCTGATGCAAGGGTTCAAAAGGCTCTCTAGCCAGCACCCCCAAGACTAAATTGAGATCCCATGGAGGGAAGACGACTCTACGAGAAGGGCGCAGCCTTGTTACTGCTTTGAGAAAATGCAACACATCGGCATGCTGCCCCAGCGCTACGCCCTGCACCTTGCCTCTATAACAAGCCAGCACGGCTAACTGCACTCTCAATGAGCTGGCCGCCAGGCCCTTTTCAAAGCCTTCCTGTAGAAAGCTTAGAACCACTGGAATGGACACCATCGCCGCATGCACTTGTCTCCACGAGCACCAATCTTCAAATATCCGCCAGACGCGAACATAGGCCAGCAACGTCGACGTCTTTTGCGCTTTAAGCAAAGTCACAATGACCGCTCCAGAGTAACCCTTTCTCTTTAGCCGCAACCTTTCAATGGCCAAACTGGAAGCGAGAACCGATCCACATGGGCATCCACAGAGGTCCTTGAACTAATAGACTTTCTGACGCTGGTAGCCTCCATGGCTCTCTGTCAAGTAACCGAATGAGATCAGCGTACCACGGATGTTGTGGCCAGTCCGGAGCCACCAGCAACACTCTCCCCCATTGGGCCTCGATACGCTGCACCACCCGGCCTATGAGCACTCACGACGGGAACACATAGAGGAGATCCAACCCCGGCCACCGTTGCAGCAGTGCGTCGATCCCCTCTGACATCCTTTCTCGCCATCTGCTGAAGAAACGACTGGCCTTCGCTGAGTGGAAGGTCGCCATGAGATCCATGATTGGCAGCCCCCACCTGTGCACCACTTGCGCAAAGACCTCCGGATGCAATTCCCATTCTCCAGCATCCACCTGAACTTTGCTGAGAAAATCCGCCGTCACATTGTCCTTTCCCGCAATGTGCGCTGTTGAAATCGCTGGCAATCGCTGCTCCACCCAGGCGAACAGCCTCTCTGCCTCCTCTTCCATGGCCGTACTTCTACTGCCCTGTCGACTGATGTAAGCCACCATTGCGGAGTTGTCCGACAGCACTCATACCGCCCGACCCCGCACAGTCGCTTCGAATGCTTGCAATGCTAACGTCACCGCTCGGAGCTCCAATCTGTTGATCGACCACAGCCCCTGCGTGAAGAGTTCCCCACAATGAACCCCCTACCCCGCGAGGCTGGTATCTGTCAACAAGGGCAGCCACTCCGGCTGCTCCAGAGGCATTCCGACATTCACCGATTCCGGAAGTAGCCACCACCTCAACGCGTGCCTGATCTTGAAAGGGCAGGGCAGCTGCCTGCTCAGCGAGTCGGACTGATGAGACCAAAGGCGAAGCAATGCCCGCTGTAGTGGACGCATGTGAAACCGAGCCCAAGGTACCGTTTCCAAGGTCGCCGCCATGGTTCCCAACACGCGGAGATAACGCCAGGCCGAAGGCGCTGGAGTGGCCCTGAACTGGCAGACCACTTGACGCAGTACCAGGACACGACGATCTGGCAGAAACACTGCTCCCTGCTGGGTATCGAATCGTATCCCGAGGTACTCGAGACTCTGGGACGGTATGAGATGACTTTTGCTCGCATTGACTACCCAACCGAGCCTCTCCAAGAACTTCACCACCTTGTCCATGACTTGTATTCTCTCGGACTTGAACTTTGCCTGAATTAACCAATTGTCTAGATAGGGATGAACCAGAATTCCCTGCTTTTGTAATGCTGCAGCTACTACCACCATGATCTTGGGGAACGTCCGCGGTGCCGTCGCCAGATCAAAGGGTAACGCCTGGAACTGAAAGTGTCCCCACGGCAGAGCAAAGCGTATGAACCTCTGATGTTCCGCCCTGATTGGAATGTGTAAATACACCTCCGTAAGATCGAGGGATGTCAAGTACTCTCCTTGGCGCACGGCCACAATGACGGACCGCAGCGTTTCCATCCTGAAATGTGGTATTCGAAGACACCGGTTCCTTTTAAGTCCAAGATTGGACGAAGAGTACCGTCCTTCTTTGGTACCACAAAATAAATTGAGTATCGACCCCTGCCGTAATCGTCTTTGGGGACTGGGATGATTGCCCCTAAGCTCAATAGCTGGTTCAGCGTGGAGCAGACAACCAGGACTCTCTGTTGTCCCTTGCAGGGCGACCGCACAAACGAATCCCAAACGGGCCTTGTGAACTCCAGCACATAGCCCTCCCGGATTATTTCTAACACCCACTGGTCGGACATAATTTGGGTCCAGGCAGGAAGAAAGTTCCGAAGTCGCCCACCTATCGGCAAGCTTCCTGCCGGGACCCCCCTCGATTCATTGTGGTTTTCGAGTGGCTCTTGTGAACGCCGCCGCAAAACCTCTACCTGCCCCGCGAAACCCCCTAAATCCCTGAGCCCGAGAAGCAAATCGTCCTCTTTGGAATCCACCCAAGCGAGAAGTCCAAAACCTCTGAAAATCCCTAAAGGCACCCCTAAAGGCAGCCGCGGGCTTCCCCTGCTTTGGTTTATCCTCAGAAAGGCGCCCACCTTTAGACTCCCCTAACTCCTTTACCAACTTGTCGAGGTCCTCCCTGAACAACAATCTTCCTTTGAAAGGGAGTTTACTGAGACGAGCCTTAGAAGAGCCGTCTGCCGCCCAATTTCTCAATCACAGGGATCTGCGGGCGGCCACGAGTGATGCCATACTATTAGCCAGGGCCCTGATCAAGTCATAATGAACATCTGACAAATAAGCCAAACCCGACTCTATGCGATCCAGCTCTCTCAGACCCTCTTGCTCCAACTGAGTAGACTGCCGCAAACGCTGCGACTATCGCAGACATGCTCTTGCCACCCAAGCCCCACAAATGGAAGCTTGTTGCGACAAGGCGTTGGTGTCAAAGGATTGTTTCAACAAAACATCCAACTTTCTATCCTGTGCATCTTTTAGGGCTGAACTACCTTCCACCAGAATAGTTGTTTTCTTGGTCACCGCCGACACCGCCGCATCAATCTTCGGAAACCGAAACCTCTCCTTGTCCTTATCAGCCAAGGGATACAGCCTATTCATAATTCTAACTCCTCTGAGCCCTGCCTCCGGCTGATCCCACTTATCCTGTCTCATCCTGTCTACCACCTTGTGCACGGGAAAGACAACCTGCGTTTGTCTCACAGCCTGAATAATGGGATCTTCATCGTTGTCTTCCTCCATGGGCTGTTCCGTAGCCAGCTTTAGTGTTTGAAGAGATTCCATGATAAGTGCTGTCAAGTCCTCTTTCTGGAACACCCTAATAATCTTCGCCTGATCCTCTGGCTCAGGGATCTCTCCTTCCTCCAATTCTTCCTCTCCGCCGTC
Source organism: Ichthyophis bannanicus (assembly GCA_033557465.1). Classification (NCBI taxonomy): domain Eukaryota; kingdom Metazoa; phylum Chordata; class Amphibia; order Gymnophiona; family Ichthyophiidae; genus Ichthyophis; species Ichthyophis bannanicus. The sequence goes on along the minus strand of CM066033.1, from coordinate 1,084,174,670 downwards.
CAGTTCGAGTTCATTTTCCTCCGACTCCTGCCCCTCTACCTCCAAAAGTGAAGGCTCCTGAGTCCTGGCTCGCTTTGGCGGTCTCGAGGAACTGGCTCCCACATCAGACGGTCCTGGTTGTTGCAGTGCCGCAGACAGAGGCAAAGATTCCGGCAACTTCCCCTGCCGCCTTAAGCAGAACGCCTGATGCATAATTAAGACAAAATCAGGACAGAAATCCCCAGGCTGCGGCCCCAAGACCGGCAGGTCCCCCGATGGACCGACCAGCGACTCGAGACCGGCCCCTGGAGGAGTGGACAGCAGCACCTCTCCGTCTGATCCAGCCAAGGAACCCTGAAGGTCCTGCCCAACCTTGACCTCCATCTGATGCTCCACACTGGTAGAGACTGCCGTACAACCCCGGCAGATCCCTGAGTCTGCGATAGCGCCTCTACGGGTACTGCAGACTACACATTGAGGCCACGAAGACATCGCTCCTAACGCCCTCAAGAGCCTACTACCCGGGATAAAAAGGAGCACAGTGTAAATGTGCCTTTCAATGTCTCTTTCCCCCCCCCCCCACCCAAGGTAGACAAGACAGCCCAACAAATAGACCTGTCTCCCCCTTTACCAAAGGTCTAAGTGCCCCTGAAATGCGATCAGAACCCCCACCTGACCTGCCTGGTCAGGGAGGAGCAGTGCTAACGAAAAACCACCAAATGCAAAGTAATCAAAGGCAGAACAGCGAAAAATAATGAAAAATAATGCAAACTAAAGAAACAAAATGAAATCGGGAGGGAGAAACGGCTCCAAACAGTGAGCAATGCAATCCCCTACTCTGCAGCGTGCCACACGGTAAAGACGCTGATAAAATGGCTGCCGCTATCTGCCTGAAAGCAAAAAAGTCACCAAACTTGCCGAGCCCCGCTGAGCGCTTCGGGCATGCTTCCGCTCTCAGCCCGCTCTCCTGCCCCTACTTACAGTGTACGTTATGGCGGCATTTCGTTCGTTGCTCTGGCACCGCGGTGCTTCAAACCCCACGGCTCTGATCAGTGGGAAAGTGATTGAAGAGCCATCGGGCACCTCACCCATCAATGAGAACTCAGCATCTGTAGATGCACGACAGCTCCGAACTGCCTCAGACACAGACTGCTGCCCTGCTACTGCAGTCCTCTCCCCCGTACTGACAAGGGGGAGAGATCTGCGACGGGAGTGAGTTTAGACAGAAAGGTAAGAATAAAAAGGGGCAGGCAGGACCAGGAACAAGAACCCAACGTACTTCCTCTCCTATCCTTGCTTTCTTTTCTTTTTTTTTAAAGAGACAGGTACCAAATCAAGAAAAAGTTAAACTTAGACCAAATCAATTCAAAATTTAAGAAAACCCTATTCTAACCGCTCCTTATCTGTTCTCAGGTGAGCCCAGCACCTAGGCTCACTACGTCCTCCTGCTGCATGGAGACTGGACACACTGGGGATGATGGGAGAGACCAGCAGACTACATCCAGTGATGTCACGTTTTTGTGACATGCCCAGTCTCCAAGCTGCAGGAGGGGGTGCACAACCCAGAGGTGGAGGACTAAACTGGAGGACCAATAAGGAATTGTGGTAGGCGAAGGCCTGTGATCCATGGTGTCTGAAATAAGAAGACAGGCCTAAACAGCTTGACCTGTAAATGAAGCCTGTGGAGAGGCCCATAGGAATTGCACATCCCCCAATATGCTGCTATTGTAGAACTGAAACTTAGCAAAGCACAATCAGCTTAGATGAGCAGAATCGAAACCCAGAAAAATATAGAAAAATAAGTTTAATTGCTACTGATAAGAGAGTACAGCTGCTATGAAATTAATTAAATCTGCTGAAAGAAAGGTTACAGTGCCCTGCTTTCCCACATGTGCTAACTAGTTAAATGGCCTTGGAAGAGAAAAATATCTAAGTTGGTGAACTGACCATTGTAATTGGGACTATAAGGGGGGTAAGCAGGTGCTAAGCCCAGTCAAAGGACATCATTGGATAGCCATATTGGTACCGGAACCAATAGAAGGTGTACGGGAGGGTACCGGGACCAATGAAATGTTTTCCTATGTCCAGAATGGAGAAGAAGTCTATAAAAGTTGTTGTTTTGCTAGAAACCATTGCTCAGCCATTTTGAATTTGATTCTGCTTGAGACTTGTGCACAAATAAATGATTTGGACCTTCTGAACAGACTCCTGGTATCATTGGTTTGTCTGCGCTCTGCTGCTACATATTCTTGGTGCGTTGGCCGGGAAGGTGTGGTAATAGAGGGCATATAGGGCAATATACCACGACTTTCCGCCTCTACAGGTTTGGTCCTGCCGGGATCGCACCCTTCCGACGGGGCTCGCTCCCTGGCGCCACCGGTCCCTTGCATCGGGGGGAGCTGGCCGGACCTCGGCGAGTGCCGGGCCCGGCTGGAACCAACACCTCGAACCCGAGTGAGGGGAGTCCGAGGTCCAACTCATGTGCTTGCTTGGGAACTTTGAGGACCGGATCCGGTGAGTAGAGTTTTGATTTGGTATGTCTAGACAGATGAGTCAGAGCAGTACTGCCATTTGAATCTTGAATTTTCACCTTGGAACTTGGAACTTGGTAAGAGAGCTTGATCACCTCTCCAAGGCGGTCCGACTACCCCTGCATGAGTATTCGCGGGGCGAAACTACCGTCTTCTTGTATTTTGGAATTTGAACATGGCTAGTCAGAATAGACAGGATGGGACTGTGTTTTTGGGATACGTTGCTAGCATGATTGTGTGAATGAAGTGTGAATGAGAGGTCTGGCAGCACGGACCAAGCGAAGGCGGACTCCTGAGTAACGCATTTCCTGGCCGGGCGACCGCGTCCAGGTCGTAAAAAGGAGGAAGCGACGGTCGTCTTGTCTTGTTATTTGTTTCCCTTATATGTTTCTAGGGCCGTGAGGACCCCTTACCCACGGTCCGCCCTCCTTTTCCCTTCTGTTTGTTGTTGCGCGCACACATCGATATGGGAGGGGCGGGGTCTACTAGGAACACTCCATTAGAATGTATGATCACACATTTTAAGGAAGGATATTCAGGAGATTATGGAATTAAAATGACTGTGACACGATTACAGATTTTGTGTACTAGGGAGTGGCCCGACTTAGACCCTACATGGCCTCGAGAGGGAACTTTTACCATAGGAATTATTCAGTCAGTTCACCAGAAAGTGTGAGTAGCGCACCCCGATCAGTACCCCTATATAGATTCCTGGTTGAGTATTTGTGAGAGCCAGCCCCCTTGGGCGAAGCGCTGTTATGAAGAACAGTGCAGAATAATGTTAGCACGAACAGATCAAACGCAGAAGATAGATCAGACTAAAAAGACAGGGACAGCTGAGAAATCCAGACGGAAACCTGTCCTTGCAGATCCTGAGTCCCCCGAAGTGATAACTCGACAGCCCCAAGCCCAGCGTCCAGTGAGGGTGCCGCCGCGTCCCGCCCCAGAGCCCCAGAGACAGCGGGAACGGGACCCAACCCCAGAACGATCACCCGAAGAGCAGGCAGATAAGCTTACTTCAGATGAGGAGGATGAATCAACTGAGACCGAGGAGAAGGTTGAGTCAGAGGCAGAAGAGCAACAGGAAGGGTCTTCCCAGAGTGATACTGACAGTATAAAGACGACCGTCAGTGTGAGCTCATCAGTTAAAAGTAAAGCGTCCCAGACTAAGCGCACTTACAAGAAGAAAGCCCCTGTTAGGAGAGTTTCGAAAATCCCCCTCAGATCTAGAAAGACTTCTACTGCAAAGATGATGCCTTTACGGCAAGTCCCGGGAGTGCCCGTGAGAGATGAAGATAATCATGTGGTGGCAGGACCCCTAAGTTTAGTATATGTGCCCTTCTCCACTACTGATTTGTTAAACTGGAAGTCACATTACGCTTCCTATACCAACAAGCCCCAGGAACTAACGGAATTAATGCATACTATTATGGAAACCCACCAACCCACCTGGGCAGATTGCCGTCAGCTCCTGTCTACCTTATTCACTACTGAGGAGCGGACACGAATAAAGCGAGCAGCTGTCGACTGGCTGGCAGATAACCCTTTAGCACCGGGAGATGCACAAGGGATAGACAATCGAGAAGTAGCCCAAAGAGAATTCCCAAATGAAGATCCCCAGTGGGACCCGAATACAGAGAGAGGATCCAAATCTTTATCCCGGTTTCGCCAGGGCCTTATGCAAGGTCTGAAAAGGGGGGGCCAGAAAGCTATGAATCTTTCTAAAGTGACCGAAGTTAACCAAGGCATAGATGAAAGCCCAGCAGTGTTTTATGAAAGATTGACTGAAGCGTATAGAATGTATACTCCCTATGATCCAGATGCACCAGGAAGCTTATGCATGGTGAATTCTGCTTTTGTAAATCAGTCTCAACCAGACATTAGACGTAAGCTACAGAAACTAGAAGGGTTTGCGGGCATGAATGCAACTCAGTTACTGGAAGTCGCTCATAAAGTGTATGTGAATCGTGATAATGAAAGGCAGAAAGAATGTGATCGAAAGATGAAGAAGAAAGCTGATTTTTGGGCTGCGGCCATAGTTGAACAGAAAAGGGGAGGTTTCCCTAGTCGAAGGAGCAGAGGAAGAGGGAGGGGCCGAGGAGATAGCCGGCCCCAACTAGGCGTGAACCAATGCGCTTATTGCAAAGAGGAAGGACATTGGAGAGATACATGCCCGCAACTCGAAGACGCCCCTCAGGATGACGAAACTAATACTCAATGGAGAGAAAGAGGAAGGGGCCGACCCCGGAACCGTGGAGGGGCCAATCGAGAACAGTTCCAGCGAGAAAGAGGAGAGGCCATACAAGCATTGGCCGCAGCAACCAACGACGAAGATGAAGCAGATTAGGACAGACCGGGCTCTGAATTCGCTTTAGGTCTCCAGGAGCCTATGGTCAGCATACAAATAGGAGACCAAGTTATGGACTTTATGGTAGATACTGGAGCAGAACATTCTGTAGTAGACAAACAAATTGCCCCATTTTCCGCAAGAGCAGTCACCATTGTGGGAGCAACTGGTGCCAAAGCTACAAAGCCTTTTCTTCAAAACCGTATATGCACCCTAGGAGGACAGCAAATAACACATCAATTTCTCTATATGCCCGAGTGCCCAGTGCCATTACTGGGACGAGATATGTTAGCCAAATTGCAGGCCCAAATATCCTTTACTGAGAAAGGAGAGATGCAAATGACAGTGAATTCCCAGACTAAACCTGCAGGATTAATGCTGCTTACTGTTCCTCGAGAAGAAGAATGGAGATATTATAGTAATGAATCTGCCCAGGACACCTATTTTGAACAAACTCTGAAAAGCATTGATGCCCCGCCCGGAGTATGGGCAGAAGGCAATCCCCCAGGCCTAGCCAAACATATAGCTCCAATAATTATGAATCTCAAGCCCAGTGCTGCACCAATACATGTCAAGCAATACCCCCTCCCAAGAGCAGCAATTGAAGGCATTCACCGCCATTTGTTAAGACTACTAGAGTATGGCCTACTAAAAGTATGTCAGTCACCATGGAACACTCCACTCCTGCCAGTAAAGAAGCCTGGAACAGGTGACTACCGTCCAGTGCAGGACCTAAGGAGAGTGAATGAAGCAGTTGAGACCATACATCCAGTTGTGCCAAATCCCTACACACTCTTAGGATTGATTCCTGCTGAAGCAACCCACTTTACTGTTTTAGACTTAAAAGATGCGTTCTTCTGCATAAGATTAGCCCCAATTAGTCAGTTGCTGTTTGCCTTTGAATGGCAGGACCCTATCTCTGGAAGACGGGGCCAACTTACTTGGACACGATTACCCCAAGGATTCAAGAATTCACCTACCATCTTCAGTGCTGCACTGAACCAGGACCTTTCAAGCTATCCAGTGGCCCCGGGGAAGAGAGTACTTCTCCAATATGTGGACGATCTGCTGATAGCTGCTGTATCAGAAAGTGAATGTATACAAGCCACCAAAGACCTCTTGCAGCTACTGGATGAAGCTGGATACAAAGTTTCCAGAGCCAAAGCACAGCTATGCCAAAAAGAAGTGAAATACTTGGGCTTTCGCTTGACTAAAGGAAGCCGACGATTAGGAAGAGAAAGAAAAGAAGCTGTGTGCAGAATCCCAACCCCAACTACCAGAAAGCAAGTCAGAGCCTTTCTGGGAGCAGCAGGATATTGCCGAATCTGGATTCCCAACTTTGCTCAAATTGCCAAACCACTATATGAAGCCACCAAAGGAGAAGAAAAGTCGCCATTAGATTGGGGACCTGGGCAGGATGCAGCCTTCAAGACGTTAAAGGAAGAATTGATGTCGTCACCAGCACTTGGATTACCAGATGTTCACAAGCCTTTTCATTTATTCGTGCATGAGGTGCAAGGGAACGCCTTAGGCATGTTGACTCAGAAATTAGGACATTGGGAGCGACCTGTAGCATACCTATCAAAACAATTGGACACTGTGGCCAAAGGATGGCCACCTTGCTTGAGAGCAGTTGCAGCTACAGCATTGTTAGTGAGTGAAGCAGATAAGCTCACATTAGGACAGAATTTACGAGTCACTGTGCCACATGCAGTACGTGCCCTCATGGAACAGAAAGCGAATCATTGGCTCACCAATTCCCGAATGTTGAAATATCAGAGCATGTTATGTGAAAACCCACAGATACAATTGGAAGTGAGCCATGCCTTGAACCCAGCCACATTGATACCTGTCAGCGAAGAACCCCCGGAGCATGACTGTATAGAAGTCATGGAGACTGTATTCTCAAGCCGACCTGATCTGACAGATGTGCCCCTAGAGAATCCTGATCAGACTTATTTTGTGGATGGAAGCAGTCTCATTATCAATGGACGACATTGTGCAGGGTATGCAGTAGTCACCCGGAATGAAATTATTGAATCATCAGCCTTGGCATCCGGCACATCAGCCCAGAAAGCAGAATTGATTGCACTTACCCGAGCATTAGTGTTAGGTGCAAAACTCTTGTTAAATGTGTACACGGACTCTAAATATGCCTTCACCACTTTGCATGCACATGGAGCTCTATTCAAAGAATGAGGGCTCATCACGTCAGGAGGAAAATCAATCAAATATGGCCCGGAGATATTAATTTTACTTGATGCAGTATGGGCCCCAACACGTGTAGCTGTCATGCACTGCCGAGGACACCAAGCAGGTAAAGGAGATGTTGCCCAAGGAAATAGATTCGCTGATGCCTCAGCACGACAAGCAGCCATGACAGGACAAATTTCATTACAAGCTATGCCAATGCAAGCAGCATTGTTTCCAGTACCCCTTAATTCATGGACACCACGATATACCACCAAAGAACTGGATTATTACTGTAACAAGGAAGAGGGAGTGCTGAAGGATGGATGGATTGAGCTGCCACCAGCAGAGGGCAGTCAACCCCCAGGACGAATAGTAATCCCTGAATTGTTGGGACCAGCCTTTGTCAAGGCTTTCCATCAAGCCACACATTATGGAAAAAGTGCTATGGAAAAAGCACTCAGACCACATTTTTGCATTACTATGTTGGCAGCCCTATCAGCCTCAGTAGCATGCCAGTGTCTAATTTGTGCCAAGAACAATGCCAAACAAGGTCCCACACCACCACCCTGAGTTCAGTCAGGAGGTGTAACCCCCATGCACCACCTGCAAATTGACTTTACTGAAATGCCAAAAGCAAATGGATACCGCTACTTGTTAGTGCTAGTTTGTACCTTCTCTGGGTGGGTACAGGCTTATCCCACCAGGACTGAAAAAGCCAGAGAAGTTGCCAAAGTTTTGCTGAGAGAGATTATCCCCAGATTTGGAATTCCAGCAGTAATAGGGTCAGACAATGGGCCCTCATTTGTATCTCAGATTACTCAGCAGTTAGCAAATGCCCTACAGATACAATGGAAGCTTCACACTGTATATAGACCTCAGAGTTCAGGGAAAGTTGAGCGAATGAATCGTACCTTGAAAGCCCAAATGTCCAAGCTTTGTCAGGAGACCTGCCTGAAGTGGCCCCAAGTACTCCCAATAGCTTTACTCAGAATACGCTCAGCTCCTGTGAAGTCAACAGGATTTTCCCCTTTTGAGGTTCTGTACGGTAAACCCCCACCAATAGTGCAGGGAATTAAAGGTAGTTTAACACAGATTGGTTCAGAAATAACCAGACAAGAACTTCTAGCTCTTAGTTTTGTTCTACAGACTCTTCATACGTGGATACAGGACCAGTTGCCTATCAACTTGACGGAACCCCTGCATCCCTACCAGCCTGATACCTCGGTGTGGATCAAAGATTGGAAGAAGACACCGTTGGAACCTCATTGGAAGGGACCATACACTGTCATCCTGTCTACCCCAACTGCAGTAAAGGTAGCAGAAATCGATTCCTGGATCCACCACAGCAGAGTCAAGCCCGCAGCCGTTCCAGATTCCGAGCAGTGGACAGCAGTACAGCATCCTGATGTACCTTTGCGACTCACCTTGAGACGGCAACCAGCGACTTAGACCCTTTTGGGATCATCCCAACAACCACAGTGCCTTGCAGTAGCCAAGTCTTTCGAAGAGGATTGCTGTTTCTAATACAGCAAGATTTGCTCAGACAAACCTCATGTGTGCGGTTTTGCACACTGCTTGATACTATATTGATTAACAATATTCAGAGCCAACTGTGATCGCTAAGTTGGCCTACGACGGACATTTTGAGGATCTTCAATCAACCTTCAACATCCGTCGAATTGCTTCATTAGCAAACGGGACGGCATTGTGCCAAGAAGAGGATGTCGAGGTCAAGACTTTCAAGTGAGGATTCAGAAGAACTCCAATCAACATGCATCTTTGTTTTTACTTGGTCCTGGTTGCTTGTCTAGGAGGCCTTGAACTGACTTATGCCTTGCCTCCATGTACTGCTTGCATTACTTCCACTCGGACTGGAATGAAAGTAACGCAGACTTTGCTCTATCATTCTTACTATACCTGTACTGGTAAAGTAACTCGGTATATTTATAACACCACTGAACTGAACGTTTGTACCAAAGGTAATACTAAAGTATGCTTTAACCCGCATCAGAATCCATCCTATTATACGTTGGAGATACGATGGAATGATGCAGATGGACCTCTGCTCAATGCCACACCCCCACTCACTGATCCTAGAAAAGGTGCCGTTTTGTATTTTGATGCTTGTGATGCCATAAATAGAGATAGTCGTTCCAAATGTGCCGATTGGGAGAAAACCTACTCCCATAATGACAAATATATGTGTCCAGAGGGGACTACGGGATGGGGGGAGTGTACCGGTAAAAGAGCTCTAGCCAATGAATATAGTATAGCCCCAGTTGCAGATTACTATTGCCCGAAATGGGAATGTGTTTTTTATGCCACTTGGAAGACTGGTATGGTAGAAAATACCAGAGACAATCGAATGGCTGCCTTAAACAAGCCATATGTCAAGGATATAGCAAAATGTAAAAAAGGTGCCTGTAATCCGTTAGAACTTGTTATAATGAATCCAAGTGCAAGGAAACAAGGGTATAAATTTGGCTTATGAATTGCAGGATCTGGATCAGATCCAGGAACTATTGTGTACATAAGATTAAATACCCAAGCCCATCGATCATCCAAGTACCATATCCATAACACTTTCTATGAAACCATGCATGTGAATAAGTTTGATATTCCCCATCCCTCCCAGAACTTGTTCCTGGAATTAGCCGGAGCAGTAGTATCTAGTCTCCATATTTCAGATTGTTACTTTTGTGGTGGAACACGAATGGGAGACCAATGGCCATGGGAAGCCCAAGAATTAAATTATTCCATGACTTACAATCATACTGAATTACATAAGACTACCAGCGAATGGGTATTAGCACACCCAATAGTTGGACGTCTCTGCTATGCCAGAACTGGACCTCAGTTCAATCTGCAGGTGGGACAGCTGGTCTGTCTCAGCCAAATGTTCTATAATGACACCACCAAAACGACGTCCTGGTGGTCCGGGGTTAATGCATCCGAACCCCCTAATCCATTAGCAAAATTCCCCGAGCTTGCTGATTTATGGACTAACCTTGCCCAGCCCCATGCCTGGCAAGCCCCACCTGGCCTGTACTGGATCTGTGGAACCCGGGCATATGCCCGACTCCCTATACACTGGGAAGGAGCATGTGTCTTAGGGACCATTAGACCTTCTTTCTTTCTGTTACCCACAGAACATGGAGAACAATTAGGATACCCAGTATACACTAAGAGACAAAAGAGAGCACCCCTACAGATAGGCAAGTGGGAGAAATGGGAGGGTGATGATTGGCCACCTGAGCGAATCATTGCCTATTATGGACCGGCCACATGGAATGATGATGGTATGTGGGGCTATCGGACCCCTGTGTATATGATTAATCGTATTATCCGCTTACAAGCAGTAGTTGAATTAATAACCAATGAGACTAGCCAAGCACTCACACTTTTAGCTAGACAGAGCACACAAATGCGCACTGCCATATATCAGAATCGCTTAGCACTAGACTATTTGTTGGCAGCTGAAGGAGGAGTATGTGGTAAATTGAATTTAACCAATTGTTGTTTGAAAATAGATGATAAAGGTCAAGTAGTTGAAGAGATTGCTGAAAATATGCGAAAACAAGCTTACATGCCAGTGCAGACTTGGCATGGTCTTAAGATCCCTAACTGGTTCGCCTCTATTTTCTCAGGTCTAGGAGGACTTACTACTTTCCTTATGCTAGTACTAATAATCATTGCTGTGTTTTTACTATTACCATGTATAATCCCATAGTTATCTCCAAGTTACAATGCCCTGTTCAATGTAATTTCAGTTTGTTCAATGTAAACCGCACTGATGCAGAATAGCGCGGTATATAAGAGAATAAAAATAAATAAATAAAAATAAATAAATAAATAAATTCCATTAACAGTGTTATTGAAAACACAGTAGAGCGGAAAGCCGCAACTAAGATTATGGCCTTATGGCATCCTAGTCCTCCGGTGTATAGTCGAAACCCGACCCCAGTATAATCCGATTGAGTGATTTAACTCTCACACCTTATTAAGTAATAGGGTGAGATTAATCAAAGGGGGGAATGTGGTAGGCGAAGGCCTGTGATCCATGGTGTCTGAAATAAGCAGACAGGCTTAAACAGCTTGACCTGTAAATGAAGCCTGTGGAGAGGCCCATAGGAATTGCACATCCCCCAATATGCTGCTGCTATTGTAGAACTGAAACTTAGCAAAGCACAATCAGCTTAGATGAGCAGAATCGAAACCCAGAAAAATATAGAAAAATAAGTTTAATTGCTACTGATAAGAGAGTACAGCTGCTATGAAATTAATTAAATCTGCTGAAAGAAAGGTTACAGTGCCCTGCTTTCCCACATGTGCTAACTAGTTAAATGGCCTTGGAAGAGAAAAGTATCTAAGTTGGTGAACTGACCATTGTAATTGGGACTATAAGGGGGGTAAGCAGGTGCTAAGCCAAGTCAAAGGACATCATTGGATAGCCATATCGGTACCGGAACCAATAGAAGGTGTATGGGAGGGTACCGGGACCAATGAAATGTTTTCCTATGTCCAGAATGGAGAAGAAGTCTATAAAAGTTGTTGTTTTGCTAGAAACCATTGCTCAGCCATTTTGAATTTGATTCTACTTGAGACTTGTGCACAAATAAATGATTTGGACCTTCTGAACAGACTCCTGGTATCATTGGTTTGTCTGCGCTCTGCTGCTACAGAATAACATTTGTAAGTTTACACTTGTTAATATTTTGTTTGTCGTCTGAGGTTCCTCAGCATTCACTGTTGATTTAACTTTATATCCCTATGTGATATCCATAGATTACAACATATTAAATAGATAAGGATACACTTAATTTATTTTCAGTATCTTACAGTAAACTGTTCCAGAGACTTATGACCAGAACTGAAATAATGTTTCATTAATTTTCAAGAAAAAATGTGCGTTTTATCAGTTTTAAACTATGCCCTATTCCATTTCTATGTACCTTGAATAGTCTCTTACATCAAACTGCGTCAAGATAAGAAATTGAATGCCAATATTTTCATCCAAAGTGAAAAAAGCAGTTCAAAAGTCAGTCAGCATTATAAAACATATATATACTGCCTCAAAACCACATCCTCAAAAGCAAAACTCATCCCTGAGCATTTAAGCACTTCCCTGTACAGGCCACAGGCCCATTCTGACATCACAAAACAACTCAGGTTCAGTTTTGCAATTTGCAGTGATGAAAGTAGGACCTCAAGCTAGTTAGTTTTTTTTTTAATCAGACACTATAAGAGAGTTTTTTGTACACACAAGATATGAACCGACTCTGAACAAGACATACCGCTGCAATGCACTAGTTTAAATACCACTGAGCCATTGAATGTACCGATAACTACTGACGTGGAATGAGATTCCCTTGGATAAGACAAATAATAATTAGGTCTAAATATTTAAATTTTATTCTCTCACTCTGCATCTTGTTCTATTAAGTCGAATATCCCATAAAAATATTTATTTAGATGTACTCCAGAATTACCAACCCTTGGAACCTCTATCAGCTGGTGTATTCTTCAAGAGTTTCCAGAGCTCTGTGTCAGACTGGGAGGATTTTTGTTGAAGATCTGTGGATTTATCTGGAGAATGGATATGTCTTATAGATTCTTCAAGTGCTAAAATATTACAAGATGGAGGAGAATGCCAGTGCTAAAGATGATAAAAACTGGAAGGTATGTGCTGAGTCACTGATAAGAGATTTTGTGAATGCCGGTAATGGAATAATACGTATGTTAAGCGTGTGACCCTGTTAAAGGTCATGGAGGTGATCAGTGAGGTTAAGAAGAGGGAAATTGTGGTCCTGTAATCAATGATGCTACTTTTGTGTAGCTAAGCCAATGCCCCAGTGACACTGAGGAATGTGAGAGATCCAAGTTTGACTCCCAGTCCCAGCTTCTGCTTTTTGGGTTGGCTGGCGCAGAAGAGTTTGCACAAGCGGTCTCCACAGCCATTGCACAACTGCAACATCTTTAGATAAGAATTAGGGTGCATGCAAACTGAATTTCAAACGAAACCATGATCAGTAGCCTCAGATTGAAGTTTGTTAATACAATGAAACAATCAGACAAAAAAATAACAAGAATTGTTTTCATTGGTAGTTGCAAATGAAGTTTCATGATACCCTTCCCAACAAAGGCATTTTTGATGGAGCTGAAGGCCCAAAAGAACAATAAAACATTGCTTAAATTTTGATTTGCATGTTGTTTTCAACAAGAAGGATCACAGTATTGTCCACCTAACTTTATGTTAACATAAGAGATTTATCTATCTTTGGGTTTTTTTAAGCCTAGCTACTTTACAGCATTGCAATGGGCTAGGAAAAACAAAAATTACTAAAGAACTAACATTTCACGGTGGTATTCCCGCTGGCTCAGCGAACCCTCCCTTGCTCTTCTCCCTATCGTTCTTGCTATCTTTAAGTCTAGCCTCTCCTCAGGTCTCCCCTGCCCCCTGGAAGCATGCCATAATCCATCCTATCCTCAAAAAGCCTTGCCTGGATCTCTCTTCCCCCGCAAACTGGCGTCCCATCTCTAATCTCCCTTTTCTCTCAAAAGATTTAGAGAAGTTGGTCTTCTCACAGCTCTCCTCTCATCTCGACACCACTCTCACCTTACAACCCCGTCAATCTGGTTTTCGTCCTGGACACAGTACTGAGACTATCCTTCTTTCCTTCCTTAATGAACTACACTCTTTTCACGACTGTGGGCTTTATTCTATAGCTGTCTCCCTGAATTTGTCCTCTACCTTTGATCTTTGCCACACTTCTCTCCCGTCTCTCAGACGCTGGGATCGGTGGTAATGTTCTTTCCTGGTTCCGTTCTTTTTTAACCTCCAGATCCTTCTCTGTCCTGTCCTGGCCTCTCCTGTCCTCTTCTTCTCCAACCACCCCCCTACCCTGTGGTGTCCCCCAGGGCACTGTTCTTGTACCTCTCCTATTCAACATCTTCTTGGCTCCTCTCACCCTTCTGATACAGCAGCATTGTGTTTCTGCTTACTATTACACAGATGACATTATTCTCCTTCATCATACTGACTCTTACACCCCTTAATAACTGTCTTTCCTATATTGACTCCTAGTTATCCTCGAATTTCCTCCATCTCAATCTGTCCAAAACAGGCCATCTGGTTCATTTTTGGCAGCCCTACTCCCTCTTTGGCTCCCTCTCTCTCCTCCTCCTCCATTCCTCTGGTATCTACGCTGTTATCGCGGCATCGCCCTGGACTCATCTCTGTCATTCCATGATCACCTATCCTCTGTAATTTGTTGCTCTTTCTGTTCTTTACGTCAAATTTGTGCTGTCTATCCTTTCCTTACTACTTCTTCTCTGATTATTCTCCTTATTACCTTAGTCAGGAACAGGATTGATTACTGCAATGTCGCACTTGCTGGCCTCCCACAATATCAATTCTGCAGACTCCAACTGTTACAAAATACAGCAGCCTGCATTGTCATGCATGCTTCCCCAACTGACCACGTCACACCTCTGCTTGTCCATCTCCATTGGCTTCCAGTTGTTTACAGGATCCAGTTTAAGTTCATAACCTTTGTACACAAAGCCATTCATTCCAGTTCCCCTCAGTATATTTCAGACCTGGTCCATCTTCACACCTCCCATCATTCACTGCAGCATATCCATACAAACCGCATGTCTCTCCCCTTCCCCTCCCTAGCTCATCTAGAATCAACTCACAACTCTGCATTTTTCTTCCTTGGTCCCAAGCTGTGGAACACTCTCCCCTCTGACTTCTGGCTCGAGTTCTCTTTCAGCAGGTTTAAAGCTTTGCTAAAGACCCATCTTTTCTGCACTGCCTTTTAACCTCCCTCCCCCTTCTGTCTCTAGCTGAGGTTTTTCTCCTGTTTTCCTCTTCCTCTCTTTGTTCTGTCCCTTTCTCACCTCCTTCGCACTTCTCCATTCCTCTGTCTTTCCTCTGTCCTGTCATAATTATGACGTTCTTTTCTTTTTCTTGGAAGTATGCCTTTTGCTCCTTTGTAAACTGCTCTGATGTTTTTTTCGAAGGGCGGTACATCAAGAAACGGAATAAAGATAAAGAATCCTAAACAGAAGGCATAGGCTGCCATAGAAGAACCTGGACAAAGAAGGTACAACCCTAAACACCTAGGGGTATGTTTACTAAGCTGGGCTAACGGTTAGTGTGCGCTGTTTCTAACATGAGATCTAGTAACGAATAGCGCATGCTGTTAGCCCAGCTTAGTAAACATGTCCCTGAATAACACAATAAATGATGGCAGATAAAGGTTAATTACAATGGCAAGGCCAGCCCTAAACTATTTTCTCCTGTAGGCAAACTTGAACATGTGAAAATTGGCCACTTAGCCCTACCCTCTGCTTTCTACCTTTTAACCAGTTCCAGATCCACAATAGTACACTGCCTCCTATCCCATGACTTTTTAATTTTGTCAAGAATCTCTGATGAGAGACCTTGTCAAAGGCTTTCTGAAAATCCAGATACAGTATATTGACCGGCTCTTCTTTGTCTACCTGTTTATTCACACCTTCAAAAAATATAACAGATTATTAAGACAAGACCTTCCTTGGCTAAAGCCATGTTGACTTTCTCCAATTAAACCATGATTAGAATCTACGTATTCTATATTTTGTTCTTTATAATGGTTTCTACCATTTTGCCGAATACTGATGTCAGGCTCACCAGTCTGTAGTTTCCTGGATCACCCTTGGAACCCTTTTTAAAAATTGGTGTTATATTGGCTATTCGCCAATGTTCAGGTATTGCAGATGATTTAATGATAGTTCACAGATTACTAATAGTAGGTCTGTAATCTCATATTTCAGTTCTTTCAACACCCTCGGATTATACCATCCAGTACAGGTGATTTGCTACTCTTTAGTTTTTCGAATAATTGTAATACATCTTACCTGTTTATCGATATTTCTTTCAATTCCTCTGATGCATCACCTTTAAAAACATTTCAGTCATGGGTTACGTCCTTACATTTTCTTCAGTAAAGACCGAAGCAAATAATTCATTCAGTCTCTCCACTATGGCCTTGATCAAACTATATTGTAATGATAGAGCTGATCAAATTGGTGGAGAGGTTGCACTCTATGTTAGAGAGGGCATTGAGTCAGAAAGGATTAAAGTTTTGTAGGAAACAAAATTTTCTGTAGAATCTCTATGGATTGAAATTCCATGTAAAAAGGGGAAGGCGATGGCAGTGGGGTTGTACTATCGACCGCCTGGCCAGAATGAACAAATGGATGATGAACTGCTCAAAGAAATCAAGGAAGCTAACAAAAGTTACAGCGCAGTATTAATAATGGGTGATTTCAATTACCCCGGTATCGACTGGGTCAGTGTCACGGCAGGACATGCTAGGGAGATAAAGTTCCTAGATGAAATAAATGACTGCTTCTTGGAGCAGCTGGTTCATGAACCAACCAGTGCGGAAGCCATATTAGACCTAGTCCTTAGTGGAACACCAGATCTAGTGCAAGAGATAAGGGTGTTGGGGTCACTTGGCAATAGTAATCATAGCATGATCGCCTTTGATTTAATTAGTGGAGGAGGGATAGTAAGGAAATCCACAGTACTACCTTTTAACTTTCGAAAGGGAGACTATGATAAAATGAGGAAAATTGTTAAGAAAAAACTAAAAGGAGCAGTTGCAAAGGTTAAAGACTTACATCAAGCTTGGGTGTTGTTGAAAAATACTATCTTGGAAGCCCAGACCAGCTGTATTCCACACTTTAAGAAAAGTGGAAGGAAGTCCAAAAAACTGCCAGCATGGTTTAAAGGTGAGGTCAGAGAGGCTGTTGTTGCCAAAAAAGCATCTTTCAGGAAATGGAAAAAAGAGCCAAACGATGAAACCTGGAAACAGCACAAGCACTGGCAAGTCAAATGCAAGGTATTGATAAGGCAGGCAAAGGGAGAGTTTGAGAAGAAGCTTGCTGCGGAAGCAAAAATGCGAAATAAAGACTTTTTCAAGTACATTCGTAGCAAAAAACCAGTGAGAGAGTCAGTTGGTCCATTAGATGATAGAGGGGTTAAAGGGGCACTAAGAGGTGACAAGGAGACAGCGGAAAGACTGAATGAATTATTTGCTTCGGTCTTTACTGAGGAAGATGTAGGGATGTTACCCATGACTGAAGTGGTATTTAAAGGTGCGGAAGAATTGAAGGAAATATCGATACATCGGGAAGATGTATTACAACTATTAGATAAACTGAAGAGTATCAAATCACCTGGGCCAGATGGTATATATCCAAGGGTGTTGAAAGAACTGAAATATGAGATTGCAGACCTGCTATTAGTAATCTGTGAACTATCATTAAAATCATCTCTAATACCTGAAGAATGGAGGATCGCCAATGTAACACCAATTTTTAAAAAGGGTTCTAGGGGTGATCGGGGAAACTACAGACCGGTGAGCCTGACATCAGTACCAGGAAAAATGGTAGAAACCATCATAAAGAATAAAATTACTCAGCATGTAGATAGTCATGGTCTAATGGGAGACAGGCAACATGGCTTTAGACAAGGAAGATCTTGTCTTAGTAATCTGTTATATTTTTTTGAAGGTGTGAATAAACAGGTGGACAAAGGTGAGTCGGTTGATATAGTGTATCTGGACTTTCAGAAAGCCTTTGACAAGGTCCCTCATCAGAGACCTTTGGCAAAACTAAAGAGTCATGGGATAGGAGGCAGTGTACTACTGTGGATCAGGAACTGGTTAAAAGATAGAAAGCAGAGGGTAGGGCTAAATGGCCAATTTTCCCAATGGAGAAAGGTGAATAGTGGTGTACCCCAGGGATCTGTGCTGGGTCCGCTGCTTTTTGACATATTGATAAATGAACTGGAAAGTGGAATAATGAGTGAGGTTATCAAATTTGCAGATGACACAAAACTATTTAAAGTTGTTAAAACCCAAGAGGATTGTGGAAAATTGCAAGAGGATCTTGATAAATTGGAAGACTGGGCATCAAAATGGCAGATGAAATTTAATGTGGACAAGTGCAAAGTTATGCACATAGGGAAGAACAACCCAAACTATGGTTACACGATGCAAGGTTCCACATTAGGAACCACCACCCAGGAAAAAGATTTAGGCGTCATTGTGGATACCATGTTAAAACCCTCGGCCCAGTGTGCAGCGGCGGCCAAGAGGGCAAATAGAATGCTAGGTATCATAAGGAAAGGAATGGAAAATAAAACAATAGATATAATAATGCCTCTATATCGTTTCATGGTGAGACCGCACCTTGAATATTGTTTGCAATTCTGTTCGCTGTATCTTAAAAAGGATATAGCGATTTTAGAAAAGGTTCAGAGAAGATCCACCAAAATGGTAAAGGGGATGGAAGGATACTCCTAGGAAGAAAGGCTAAAAAGGTTAGGGCTCTTTAAAAGTGACGGCTGAAGGGAGATAGGATAGAAGTCTATAAATTAATGAACAGAGTGGAACGGGTAAATGTAGATCGATTGTTTATGTTATCAGAATTTAGAAAGACTAGGGGACATGCAATGAATCTACAGGGTAAACTATTTAAGACTAATAAAAGAAAATATTTTTTCACTCAACGTGTAATCAAACTCTGGAATTTGTTACCGGAGGATGTAGTAAAGGCTGTTAGTGTAGCTGGGTTTAAAAAAGGTTTGGACAACTTCCTGGAGGAAAGGTCCATAAACCATTATTAAGAAGGGAGCCAGGATATCAATGCTTGACCCAGTACAAGCATTGTGGAACCTGTGTCTTTTGGGGAAACTGCTAGGTACTGTCAGACGGCTGCCTAGGGTGAGAACTTACACAATCTTGACGATGCATATATTCATATGATTCTTGCAAGGTATTGTGGGTATTGTAGTTCATTCACTCCCAAACACAGCTGATGACAATAATTTGAGTTGTGAAACCAAGTGGTAAGATCAATAAAATACTTCTTTTATTGATGGGGTTTAATTCACCCAGCACATGTATGCTTGATAGCACTATAAATGAGGTTACTTGCTTGCAGTGTTTAAAATGGATAACAAAATGTCACAAAGTAAACCAGAAAACAACCTTCAGCTTGTCAGGCAATTAGCTAATGTTTTCTTAGCAAGTAATTACCAAATACAAAGGCACAAAGTAAAGAATAAACTTTGCTGGTTAGGTTAACTTCTGCTTATTTTCCACGCCGATCTCAGCAGTGATTCTCCCTTGCTCACACACACAATCAGGTGCAGCCCTAATTACTATCAATGGACCAGCTGAAAGCCTTTAGCTGGCTGGCTGCTACTGTGTGAGCCCAAATCCTGCTTTAAGAGCTGTTTGCAGTGGAAATAAAGAACAAAGTTAGGTTTCTTTGTGATGGCTGATGTGTTTGCTCACAGAAAACTAGCAATAGCATTTAGATAGAGAACAGTCCATATAAATAGTTTCATCTGCTGTATCTCCCCCTTCATCAACAATCATAGGGGCAATATCATACATTGGCACAGATGAGTCTTTCATTAAGGCACTATCATGAGAATGCTTATTCCCTTGCTGCCATTCTCTATTATAGATAGGGTCTGGATCAGTGTTCATACCTGAGCCTCTCCTGCCATCATAATTCCTCTCTGTAAAGCCTGGCCAATATGTAATCCAATTCTGATGTCCAGCCTTCCAATCTTGATCCCTGGACACTGGATCTCCTCTCACATACCTTCTGGCCTTGGTCTGAAAGTCCCTTCCACGTGCAGTCTTCTCTCTTCCAGGTAGCCACTGGTGATTCCTATCTCTGCCACTCCATTCCTCTGGCTGAATCCAGTCCAATGGACTCTGCTGGCTTTTGGAATACCTCCCAGTATGAGTACTGCCTTGGAATCTCCCAGACCTTCCAATGGCCTTTCTTCTCTTCCTTCCAGAGAGTTTCCTTCTCTCTCTATCTGCTTGGCTTGGCTTCTGTTTCTCCAGGTGATACTGGTGCTTGTAGCCGTTGCTGAAGCTCTCCCCTCTGTATCTCTTCCTGAAGCTGTTCTTGAAACTGTTATCTGAAGAATAAGCTCTATTCTTATCCTGTTCTAATGTGTGCTGCTCCCTAACACAGCGCAGCTGTCTTGAATCAGGCCCTGCCCTTTGAGATGAGTGCTTAGGGATTACCTCATAGCTCTCTTGATTGCACACACATTTTCTCACTTCAGCCTCTCTCATGGCTGCTGGAAACCTGGTGCATTCTGGGACTGGTAGTCTTTTATGTGAAAACTCTGTTTTCTTGCTTCTACCAGAACTGACAGGTTGCTTGTTCAGAGTCACATCATCTTTTCTATAGCTCCTACCTGAGCTATGATAAGCTTCCTTATCACAGTACATATGACCTAGATTGGCCACTGTTGGAAACAGGATACTGGGCTTGATGGACCTTGGTCTGACCCAGTATGGCATATCTTATGTTAAGCTCTTATCCCTCTTAGTGCCCCATTTATCCCTCTATCATCTAATGGTCCGACTGACTCTCACAGATTTTTTGCTATAAATGTACTTGAAAAACATTTTATTGTGCGTTTTTGCTTCCACGACAAGCTTTTTATCAAATTCTCTTTTTGCCTGCCTTGCATCTAACTTGCCAGTGATTATGTTGTTTCCAGTTTTAATCATTTGGCTCCTTTTTCCATTTCCTGAAAAATGCTTTTTTGGCAACAACAGCCTCTCTGACCTCACCTTTAAGCCATGCTGGCAGTTTTTTTGGACTTCCTTCCACTTTTCTTAAAGCATGGAATACAGCTGGTCTAGGCTTCCAAGATAGTATTTTTAAACAACACCCATGCTTGATGTTAATCTTTAACCTTTGCAGCTGCTCCTTTTAGTTTTTTCTTAACTATTTTCCTCATTTTATCATACTTTCCCTGTTGAAAATTAAAAGGTAGCACTGTAGATTTCCTTGCCGTCCTTCCTCCATTTATTAAATCAAAGGCGATCATGCTATGATCACTATTGCCAAGTGGCCCCAACACCCTTATCTCTTGCACCAGATCTTGTGTTCCACTAAGGACTAGGTCCAAAATTATTTCCCCTATTGTCGGTTCATGAATCAGCTGCTCCAAATAGCAGTCATTTATTTCATCTAGAAACTTTTTCTCCCTAGAAAGTCCTGTCATGACCCTGACCCAGTCGATACCGGGGTAACTGAAATCACCTATTATTATTATTGTATTGTAACTTTTGTTAGCTTCCCTGATTTCATTCTGATCAGGTGGTCGATAGTTCACTCCGACTGCCATTGCCTTCCCATTTTTATATGGAATTTCGATCCATAGATATTCTACATTTTATTTTGTTTCCTGTAAAACTTTAATCTTGTGTGATCCAATGCCTTCTCTAACCCCTTCACCAAGTTGATTTACTCTATCATTGCGATATAATTTGTACCAGGTATCACAGTGTCCCATTGGTTGTCCTTCTTCCACCAGGTCGCTGAGATACCAATCAAGTCTAACCTATCATTTAGTGCTATATATTCTAACTCTCCCATCTTAGTTTTTTCTAATCATTTGCACATGAGCATTGTAGAGGTTGTATTTTATTCAGATTAATCTGGTTATCGGTAGACAGGAGTAATTTGGAATCTTTAAGCTCTGCTCTGTACTTAGTTTAAAAGCTGCTCTATCTCCTTTTTAAAGGTTAATGCCAGCAGCCTGGTTCCATCCCGGTTAAGGTAGACCCCATCCCTTCGGAAAAGCCCCTCCTTTCCCCAGAATGTTGCCCAGTTCCTTACAAATCCAAAACTTTTTTTCCTTGCACCATTGTCTCATCCATGCATTCAGACTCCGGAGCTCTGCCTGACTTTTGGTCCTGCGCGTGGCACGGGAAGAATTTCTGAGAACGCTACCCTGGAAGTTCTGGATTTCAACTTCCTACCTAAAAGCCTAAATTTGACTTACAGAACCTCCCTCCCACACTTTCCTATGTCATTAATACCAATATGTACCAAAACAACAGACTCCTACCCAGCGCTATCTAAAACCTTGTCTAGGTGGCGTGTGAGGTCCGCTATCTTCTTGTTTTATTTGATCCTTTTATGTGTCATATATGTGTGCATATACAGTCCAAAGCCATTTCACTGGCCACTTTTTTTAGGAGATATTGGACATTAATGAGTTGAACTACAAGGGTGCCAATAATATTGACCACCACTGTATATCCATATTTCATATTTTGTTATATTTTATTTATTTTTGATTTTGTCCTTTATGTTATAAACTTCATAACTTTCACCAATATCAGTAACAAAATAGTCTATATAAAACAAAATAGCTGCCAGGACAGACTCCATCCAATATTTTTGTGGGTCATATTGGGTTAAGAGAGGTTTGCCTTTTTGCAGATGACACAAAGATCTGCAAGAATGGACACCAAGAAGGGAACAGACAACATAATTGATCTACAAAGACTGATCAAATTGTTGGCAGTTAAACTTGAATGCAAATAAATGTACTGTAGATTAATGCATTTCAGGTGCAGTAAACCAAAAGGAGCTGTATGCAATAGGGCAGGGAGTGGGGAAGAGGCTGATGTGCATAGAACAGGAGTGAGACCTCAGGGTGGTGGTGTCTTATTATTTCAAGGTAGCAAAACAATAGAATAAAGTGGTGGCCAAAGCCAAAGAGATGTTGGGCTACATAGAGAGAGGAATAGCCGGAAGAAAAAGAAAGAGGTGATAATGCCTCTGTACAAGTCTTTGGTGAGGCCTCATCTGGAATACCATGTTCTGTTCTGGAGGCAATAGCTCAGTAAGGATATACAGTAAAGAAGGTTAGATGGTCCAGAGGAAAGCAACCAAAATAGTGCCGGGTCTGTGTCAGAAGACATACAAGAAGTGTAAGGGCTGTGAGGTTTATTTTAGCTGACAACCAAACCAGAAAGCAAAGCCTGGTGAGAGCAGTGTCCCATTGGACTCACTCCCATAACATCACTGGAGGGTACTGGCTGCCTTGATAAGTCCATGGTACAGTGGTACACAGCCGCAGTTGTGCATTCTGAGTGCACACCCAAAGAGGTTATCCACAGGGGAATGCTACTTTGGAGCCCCTTCAGAGCCAGTTTGGAGCCTGCTTAGACTTGTATTGGAACAGTCTGATTACACCGTTACAATCCTTTGAATAAGCTGTGCTCATCAGGAAAAACATTTATTGTTCCTTCAGTTTAAAAAAGTATTGTTGAATCGGTTACAGAAAGAGAGCAGCTGAGGTTATGACTCCTATTCTCTGGAATGAACTGCTACATTCTGTCTGGTTGGACTCATGATTATCTCCATTTTTGTAGGCCAGTTGAGGGCCAAAAGCTTGCTGCCAAAGCTAGGCCTTATTGGTCCTTTATTGATTCAACAGTTGTAATGTGATTCAGGGTGATTGTGCTATTTTGGAAGAAACAGGGCTGTGTTTTGTTCTATTTTATTTGGGGTTTTTGTGAGTTCTCTGTAGATTTTATTGTATAATTTTGTGTTTTTGTTATTTTATTGATGTTTTTTTGTTTGATATAGGTCATTGTTAAGTGCCATTGAACCAATGTTGACTCATGGCAACTCTATGTGTTATATTTTATTTTGATATATTTGATGTATGTATATGCTTTAGGTTATTTTTATGTCCTTTGTTTTATATACTGTTAATTTGTGAATTATCGTGAGTGTTTTTCAGACATGCAGTTGAGAGAGGAGTGGCCTAGTCATTGGGGGACGTTACGTCAGGCCAGGTGGCCAGGGGTTTGAATCCCACTAGAGGACAGCAACCTCGGGCCAGAAGGATTGGGATTTCTAGTCCCATAGGTGCTCCTTATGGCCTTGGGCAAGCCACTTAACCTTCTATTGCCTCACGTACAAAACATAGATTGTGAGCCCTTCAGGGACAAGGGAAATATATATACAGTACCTGAATGTATGCTGCTTTGACTTGTAGAAAAAGCAGTATATAAGCCTAGTTAAATAAATAATTAAATTCAGAGCATACAAAGATGAAAAGTAAGCTTATATGCTGTTACAACTTCTTCTCTGTTGTGAGAACAAGGAAGCGGAACGTAAGGCCCTACCCAGAAGTACATACATCTCATGTCGATGGCCCTTTGAATAACTTTTTGAATATTGCTGGGAAGCAGCAATCATGCAGCAGATAATGACTATGCTTAAGATAAACTTTTATGAGAAGTTGGTATCACATTAGAAGAATAAAAGTAAAAGAAATAAATCAATGAGAAGAAATAAACATAATAAGGGTTTCTAGACAGGTGATTGAAAAGGAGTTTAAAGTGACTGAAGTTGAAGCATGGGTTCTGAGGAGCATTCCCCCTCCCCCCCTTCCACTTCTATAGCTGCATGGACCCTATGCTGGGAGAAGGGCTGTGCACTCAGCAGTTTTTTTGTTAAAGTTTTTGTTGGTATACAGGAAGCAGGACTTGCCTGGGGAAGAGCTGACTCCTTGAAGAATAGAGGTTTCTTTGGAGTCTGAGATGTCTTTGGAGTCCATTACCCCACTCACCACTCTTACCATCTGATAGCTCCCTTTCATTGTTCTCGGAAGGCCCTGAAAAAAAGTAAACAGGGAGGGTAGCAGTTGACTGAACATCCAATCCAGGATGTTCCACTGGGGGAAGGTCCAGTTTAGCCCTTGAATGCTGTGAAGGTTATAATAGGAACAGATTATTATTATTATTATAACATTTATATACCCATATCAGAAAGCTTATAGGCAACTAACAAATCAACATACACAACAGTAGTAGTAGTAGTAGTAGTAAAACATAGCAAAATATAAAAATTCTCCAGTAGTGCATATCTAAGCAAATATAGCACATCACATAGTACAGAAATAGCACATTCATTATCCATAAACTAACCAAAATGGTTTTAACCCTCTTACAAAAGTCCAAATAATCTTTCAGAGATTGTATGGCAAGGGGTAAGGGGTTCTTCAGCATTGGCACAAATGCCAAAAAATACAGGAGCAAATGCTCTTCTTATATATTACTGTCGCAATAGGTATATTCATTAAGTCCTGTGAAGCTGGTCTAAGAGCCCTAGAGGGCATACAGGGAACCAAAAGAGATTATAATTCATTCACAGCAGACATGTATAACAATTTAACATACACACATTTAAAGTGGAAATAATAATGGATAGGCAGCCAATGCAGATTAAAAAGAACTGATGAAATATGATCGAATTTCTTCAGGATTCTAGAAGCAGCATTTTGAGCATACTGCAATGGTTTAACCATGTACTGTGTTTCGCATATGCATATCACATCGAAGTAGTCTAAAGTAAAACAAACATCTCGACTACCAGTTGGAAGTCCATAGGATCTACATACGTTCATAAACATAAGAACAAAAGATATGCCATATTGGGTCAGACCAAATATCCATCGAGCCGAGTATCCTGTTCTCAATAATGGCCAGTCAAAATGATAAGTACCTGTTAGGTTCCCAAAATGTAGACAGATTCCATGCTGCTTATCCTAAAGGTAAGCAGTGGATTTCCTAGTCCACGTTAATAATGGTTTATGGACTTTTCCTTCAGGAACATGTCCAAACCTCTTTTAACCTAGCTACATTAATAGGAGTGACAAAGTCAAAGTCTTTATAGATGACTAAAGCCTCTGATTTTTTGAAGTTAAGACACAGGCCATTTTCAGTCATCCAATCAGCTATATGATAAAAGTTTTCTGACAGCTTTAAAGATGAAAAATCACAGTTATAGAAAATTGCTCACATATTAAAATATATTCAGCATAAAACCTGAATTCCAACCCTAGATCTTGCAGTAATGAGCAAAGAGGAACCAGGTAAATATTGAATAAATCTGATGAAAGAGCAGGCTCCTGGGGCACTCCACACGCATTACCATAGCATACCTGCTATTCTCTGTCTGACAAATAAGAGGAAGACCACTTTAAAACATTGCCAGACATTCTTAAACCACTCAGCATCTGCAGAATGAACCATGGAATTAAATGCTTAAGACAGGTCAATAAACAAAAGCTTAATGGCAGGCTGAGCTGGGCACGCCTCAATCATCATGGAACCCCACAGGGATACTAATTGATCTGCAGACATATTAGCAGGCAGTAGCTCCGCATAGAGCCAGTGGCTCTGAAAGGAGGCCTGATTAAAAATCTGGCAGGAGTGCTGGATCTATAGTGATTTGAAGCTTTATAGTTCCAGTAACCAACAATTAGCAGAGCAACTCCGTGTGGTAAAAAAGCTTTTCTGATGACATCAGGATGATCTTTGGCCTTGACCAATGTGCTAAGGCAACTTTTGTTTTAGAGGAAAATTGAGCAAAATGGAAAATATCTCCCTGACTGAAGGCTGTGATATCAAGGACCTTGACCAGGAAGGTGTATATAAGTACCTCAGAGTAGAGGAAGGAACAACACTCAAGCAAAAATTACTGAGAGAAAAGATCAGTAAAGAATACTATAGGAGATTAAAATCATTATTGAAAAGTGCTTTAATATCATGGAATAAGATACAGGCCGCCAATCAGCTGGCAATTCCTGTACTTTCATACAGCTTTGGGATTGTGGACTGGGCTCTTAAAGATCTTGAAAAACTGGATATGTGAATATGAAAACTCCTCCATGCCCATGAAGTAATTTACAAGAATCAGTGTATGCCAAGACTATTTTTTATTTATTTATTTATTTGCAAATCTCTTATATACCGCCACTTCCCAAGATCAGTGGCGGTAAGACTATACAACTCTAGAGCTGAAGGAGGGCTAGGAAGTAAAGGGAATGATTATACATACAGAGCTACTATCATAGACCTCCAGGCCTACTTAACTGCATCATTGGATCCAAATATGCAAAAAGTGCTGAAATATGAAAGAAAATGTCCAGAATCTGTCTCCATCATCAAACTTGAACAAGTGTTCCAACTACTAGAAGGAATGAGTGAGAATCCACAAGCATACATAAGGAAGGAACAGAATTTGTAAAACAAGAGAAAAACTCTTCAAAGAATTAGATCAACAAACAAAGAAAAACAATTGGCAAATGGACAAATACGTGGGAAATATAGAGTGTTATTCCAAGAACCCTTTGTTGATCAAGAACGGATACATGAATTGTTAAGGAGGTGAGAACTGAAACTGGAGGACGAGAGGTTGATAGTTGGAGCCCAGGACAGCGGCTTACGGACAAGATAGTTTACAGCAAGCATTGAAAAAACTGGCAACTCAGACATATGTTGATTCTGTGGGAAAAAGCTGGAAACGGTGACTCACCACATAGCTGGCTGTGAAGTTCTGATGGCAGAAACTTTCTATACAGAAAGGCACAATAAAGTAGCACACCTCATCCATTGGAAACTCTGTAAGCACTACAATATCACTGTGCCTGAAAAGCACTGGGATCATGACCCTAAAACAATTACCAAGAGGTTATGATCACCTGCGATACTCTCATTCCGACTAAGAAAAAGCTCAATGAGGGGAAGCCGGATATAGTGGTAAAGGAGAAAAACACCAGGAGAGCATTGATTATAGAGGTGTCAGTTCCAAGTGATTACTCTGTGAATCGCGTTGAGAGGGAGAAAATCTTCAAGTATCAAGAAATGCAGTCAGAGAACAAGAAAATGTGGCAGAAAGATACCGAGTTATTTCACATCATGTTGGGTGCCACAGGCTTAATTATGAGGAATTTCCAAGCACACCTTGATAAATTACCCATACACGTAACATCTTACGAACTCCAGAAAGAGGCTCTCTTTGGCATAATGCAAGTACTACGCCGAGCATTAGCAGTAAATTTGAGAAACTCAGATCATACTCCACATACCCTGGCTTAGAAGTGAGGTTCATGACTGTCAAGGTATGAGTAAAACTCACCCATTTGGAGAAATGGTCCTGAAGGAATCACCACCCAGGAAAAGGATCTAGGAGTCATTGTGGATAATATGTTGAAACCCTCTGCTCACTATTCAGTGGTGGCCAATAAAGCAAATAGAATGCTAAGAATCAAAAGGAAAGGACTGGAGAATATAAGCAAGGAAGCATGGTTTAACGAGGCACATGAATGGGATAGAGCCATAGCTGACTATAATTTATTTAGAAGAGATAGAGAAGGCAGAAAAGGAGGCATAGCCCTATAAGTCAAAAGCAGTATTAAAGCTGCTGAAAGGCAGGGAATGAAGGGAAAAGAAGAACTGCTGTGGATTGTGTTGGAAAGCGGAGATGGCACTATCATCAATAGTAGTGTAGTTTACAGGCCTCCAACTCAAACCAAAGAAATGGATAAAGACTTGATTATTGATATTGCAAAGGTAGCCATGAAGGGGGAAGTGATCATATTGGGTGACTTTAATCTACCCGATGTGGACTGGGGTATTCCTTCTGCAAATCTGGAAAGAAGTAAAAAAAAATTGTGGATGCTTTCTGAGATGCATTGCTTAGACAAATGGTGATGAAACCAACCAGGGAATGTTTGATGCTGGATTTAGTACTCACCAACGGAGATAGCGTATCGAATGTTTAGGTAGGTGCCCATGTGAGCAGTAGCGATTATCAGAAGGTGTGGTTTGAGATAAAAGTCAAGGCAGAATCCAATCATAGCAAGCTCAAAGTCCTAGATTTCAAAAACGCTGACTTCAGTAAAATGGCCAAGTGCCTGAAGGAGGAGTTGGCCGGGTAGGAGGAGGTAAGGGAAGTGGAACTGCAATGGGCTAAACTAAAGGAGGCAATAAAAGGGGCAACTGGTCTCCCCCCACAGTTTGGATATTTCTGAATTTCTTGAATCCTCCTCAGATACTATTTCTGCTCATGCAACTTTAATAGTTACGTTTGTGTCTGAGACACAAGAATGTTATTATGAAAACTTATTTTTCTAAAAAGAATGCTTTATTTTGTGGCCACAAGGTTATTATCTTCCCGGATGTGTCTAGGACAACCCAGATTCGCCGTCGGGCTTTTCTGGAGTTGAAAGAGCGTACACTAGCAATGGGAGCTACTTTTTTTCTTAAGTTCCCTTGCAAGTGTATAGTGGGTCATCTTGGGAAGAGTTATAGCATTGTGGAGCCTGATCAACTTTTGGTGTATCTTACTGCTCATGGGTCTCAACCTGTAGTGACGAATTAGTATGATAGGATTTAGGTAAATTTAATTCTATCCACTGGTATTGTTTTTTCTAATATGTTTTTTTTTTCCTGTCTGCTTTTCACTCTCCCGTAATGTGGACTTTTATGTATATTATGTGGGACAAGGGACGGCTTGGGTGGAAGCCTGTCCTATTGTGTTTGTATATTTCTTCATATTGCTTGATTGCTTTTTGTATGGCATAAGATTGAAATCAATAAAAAAGGGGCAACAGAAACATATGTGAGGAAAGTAAATAAAAACAAGAGGAAAAGAAACCAATTTGGTTGTCCAAAGAAGTGGCTGCAAAAATAAAGGCTGCATCCTTATCTGCCCTTATTCACACTACTACACCAAACAGAGCAAGAAGATCCTCGACCATCAATTCCCTAAAGCTCCCAAAGGCCCTTACAAGCTGTTCTTCTTCTACAGCCAACAGAGCCTTTATCCTTTGTGCCCCTAGGTGCTGGAATGCACTACCCCCTGGCATCCGGGCTATCAACAGCCTATCACAATTCAGGAAAGCCCTCAAATTCCATCTCTTCAACAAGTACCTTATAGAGTCATCAACACCCATTGACCTCAGTGATCCCATTCCCCAATTCCATGCTGTCTCAATAACATGCTTAGGCTGATTCTCTATAACGATTGAATATATTCCTAGCACCTGTTCCTAGTAACATGTACCTATTCAGTAGTATTACATCTGTAAATAGATTGTAAATAGTTTCCCTTGTTATCCAAGTTCCTTCCCTTGTTATCTGTAAACTCATGCATGTTGACTGTACTGAGATTTTTGTTCTATGTGAACCGCGCTGATGCTGAATAGTGCGGTATTTAAGAGAATATAAATAAATAAATAAAAATTCAGAAGTTTGCAAACAGAGGAACACAGAAAAGAATACAGGATAAAGCTAAAAGAAAAAAAAGAAAAAGAAAGATAGCAAAATCAAAGGCAGAAGAAAAGATGGCTAAGAATCTAAAGTGTGATGACAAAATTTTTTCAGATATATTCGGGAGAAGAGGAAAATCAGAGGTGGAGTTGCAAGACTCAAAAGTGCCTAGAATGGATTCGTGGAAAGTGACATTGAAAAAGCGAAAATGCTAAACAAATACTTCTGTTTTTACTAAAGAAAATCCTGGAGAAGGACCACCTGTGATTGACAAATATACAAATGGGAATCGAGTAGATACTACACCATTCACAGAAGATGATGTGTTTGAACAGCTTGCAAAACTGAAAGTGGACAAGGCCATGGGACCAGATGGGATACATCCCAGAATACTGAAAGAGCTCAGAGAGGTTTTTGCAGGACCATTAAAAGATGTTTTTAATAGATTCTTGGAGACAGGAGAAGTTCCACAGGACTGGAGAAGGGCTGATGTGGTAGCTATTCACAAAAGTGGTACTAGGGAGGAAGTGACAAACTACAGGCCAGTAAGCCTTACCTCTGTGTCAGGAAAAGTAATGGAGATGCTTCTGAAAGAGAGAATAGTGGACTTTCTTGAAACCAATAGGTTGCATGATCCAAGGCAACATGGTTTTACCAAAGGATGATCATGACAAACAAATCTTATTGAGTTCTTTGACTGGGTGACCAGAGAACTAGATCAATGGCATGCAATGGATGTGATCTACCTAGATTTCAGTAAAGCCTTTGATACGCATAGGAGGCTTATCAATAAACTGAACAACCAGGGGATGGGCCCCAAGGTGGTGAATTGGATCAGAAATTGGTTGACTGACAGACACAGAAGGTGATGGTAAACAGAACTCACTCGGATGAAAAGAAGGTGATTAGTGGCGTGCCCCAGGGATCGGTCCTGGGACCGGTACTGTTCAATATATTTGTGAGTGATATTGCTGAAGGACTGAATGGAAAAGTCTGTCTTTTTGCAGATGACACAAACATTTGCAATACAGTGGACTCCCCTGAAGGAGTAGAGAACATAAGGAAAAATCTTCAAAGCTGGAAGAATGGTCTAATACTTGGCATTTAAGATTTAATGTGAAGAAGTGCAGTGTCATGCACTTGGGATGCAGAAATCCAAGGAAATTGTATATGATAGTGTGCACAGATCAGGAGGACTTTGGAGTGATTGTTTCTGAGGATTTCAAGGTGGCGAAACAGTGTGACAAGGTGGTGGCCAAAGCCAGAAGAATGCTGGGTTGTATACAGAGAGGAATTACCAGCAGAAAGGAGGAGGTACTAATGCCACGGTACAAGTTGCCTCACTTGGAATATTGTGTTCAGTTCACAAAGGATATAAAAAGACTGGGAACGGTTCAGAGGAAGGTGACCAAAATGATTTGGAGCCAGCACCAGAAGAGACTTGAAGACTAAATATGTAAATGCTAGAGGAGAGGAGAGACAGGGTAGATATGATACAGATCTTTAAATGCTTAAAGCATATTAATGAACAAGCAGAGCTTTTTCAAAGATGGGGAAGCTGTAAAACTAGCGGGCATAACATGAAGCTGCAAGGGGATAAATTGAAAGGCAACATCAGAAAATACTTTTTCACTGAAAGGGTGGTGGATGCTTGGAATGTCCTCCCGATGGAAGTGGTGGGGGCAAATACAGTGACAGAATTCAAAATGGCATGGGATAGACACAGTGGATCTCTTTATAGCAAAATGATAAAATCAAAATAAACTTAATTATCTCTTCTATCTTAAAAAATGGGGGTGACCTGCATGGAGCAATGAGTATACCCGTAATCAAAGGCATGGGGAAGGGTGACCTGCATGGAGTGGCAGGTGCACCTACTCTTGCCACCTTGCTGGGCAGACTAGATGGACCATTTTATTTATCATTTCTTATATACTGCCTTTCATGATATCAAGGTGGTTTAATTGAACAAACTGAAATTACATTAAACAGGGCATTATAACTTGGAGATAACTATTTTACAGGGAACATGGGCAATGGAGGGTTGAGTAGCTTGCCCAAGACTACAAGCAGCACCTGTGGGACTAGAAACCCCAGTCCTTCCAGCCCAAGGTTGCTGTCCTCCAGTGGGATTTGAACCCCTGACCTTCTGGCCTGAGATAACTTGCCCCAACCACTAGGCCACTCCGCCCTCCATGTTGGTATTTATCTGCCGTCATATACTATGTTACTATGGTGCCTCTGTATTTCTCCATGGTGCAATCGAACCTTGAATATTGTGTGAAGTTCTGGGTTCTGAAGTTGATGTCTACAAAAGGATATAGCGGAATTAGAAAAGTTACAGAGAAGCTTCACGGAGAACCATGACTGGGATATAATTATACTGGGCTATACTTTATTTAGGAAGGACAGGGTATGAAAAAGGGGAGAAGGAGTGGCACTATATATAAAAACTAATATTAAAGCTACAGAATTACAGGGCTTATGAGGGAATGAGGAAGCACTATGGGTTAAACTAGAAAGAGGGAATAGGAAATCCATTTGCATTGGTGTAATATTCAGATCTCCTTCACAGGCAGAAGTGGACAGAGATTTAATAGAAGACATACGCAGTATTTCCAGGAAAGAAGTGCTACTGATAGATGATTTTAATATGTTGGATGGTGATTGGCATATCCCTGCTGCGGTGTCATCCAGAAATAAGGAGCTCCTAGATTCTCTATAGTGAGAACTATTCTGGCAACTGGTAACCGAACCCATCCGTGGTTACCAATGGGGAAAGTGCTTCTGATGTTATAGTGCGAGATCATCTCACATCCACTGATCACCAGATGGTGTGGGTCAGTATTTGGACTAGGGCTGATAAAATTCATTCAAAAGCAACGGTTCTAGACTTTAGGAAAGCTAACTTTGCCAAGATGGGATAATACTTCAAGGAGCCATTAGCAGGATGGGAACAGCTGGGGGATGTAGAAAAGCAATAAGCAAAACTGAATGGGGATATTTTAAGGGAAACAAACCTTTATGTTAGGAAAGTAAATAAATATAAAAGGAAAAGGAGGTCAAGATGGCTCTCGAAAGAAGTAGCTGAAAAGGTGAAGAAAAATTGGGTAGTCTTCACAAAATGCAAGAGATCACAGAAAGAGAAAGACACGCATCAATATTTGGAAAGATTAAGAATGTGATTCCATAACGTGCACGTCCGGCCTGTGGACACGTCTAAATAAAAAACGGGCCCCCTTTGAACCTAATCCTGCATCTGTGGGTCTGAACATGCCCCTGGATCCAGAATCAGGGCAATAGACATGTTTTGCGGGCATGTGCAAGAACTATTCAACTGGCCCCCGTGCCTCCACAAAGATAAATGTTTTGGATGTCCCCGCATCCACCATATTCTGGAACGTTAGATGTTTCAGATCCTACCCATCCCCGTGATGTACCCACAGATGCCACGCCCCTTGAGGAAAACATGCATCTCCTAAGTTGCACATCACAGACAGTAATTTGCTGATGCACACTAGACATAAATACCAATGAGAAATGACAGCTGCTGCAACCTAGACGATATACTACTACCAGTCCCCCTCATGCCCTGAAAAGTGCTAGGTAAGCCCAGTACACCCCAATATGGTATACCAGAATGTAAATGTGAACATGTATGTCAGGACATAGTAACATAGTAAATGACGGCAGATAAAGACCAGTATGGGCCACCTAGTCTGCCCTTTAGATAGTTAAGTTTATTTTGATTTTATCCTGTTACTGTAAAGGGATCCACTGTGTCTGTCCCATGCCATTTTGAATTCCATCACTGTGTTTGCCCCCACCACTTCTATCGGGAGGGCATTCCAAGCATCCACCACCCTTTCAGTGAAAAAGTATTTCCTGACATTGCCTTTCAGTTTACCCCCTTGCAGCTTCATGTTATGCCCTCTAGTTTTACAGCTTCCCTGTCTTTGGAAGAGGTTTGTTTGTTCATTATTTCTCTTTAAGTATTTAAAGGTCTGAATCATATCTCCCCTATCCCTCCTCTCCTCCAGAGTGTACATATCTTGCATCAAATGGTACATGGCATTGGGAACCGGCCCCAGTGATGCCTGCCCTGTAATCTCTGCAAACATGCCTTAAACTGCTAGGGATGGACCCTCACCAAGTGCACAAAACCCCTTACTAACATTTCAGGTCCCAAAAGGATACATAATATTGCTGAGCAACAAATGTATGCTTTTTTCGTGACTGTGGCCTATATGTGCACTCAATCTGCTGCTCTACACTACCATTCCCCTCTTGTCTCTCCCTATACCTCTCCAGTGAACTCCGCTCTTCTGTCAGATTGCTTCTATCTATGCCTTTCTCTTCTACTACCAATTCCAGATGCCACTCCTTGTACCTTGTAGCTCCTTATGCCTGGGACACACTACCTGAGTCCGTACGTCAGGCTTCATCCCTGGCCCCTCTCAAATCCAGGCTGAGTGCTCACCCCATCGGTACCGCTGTTGGATCAGATCCACCTAGGCTCCCTTGTGCTTCCTGACCATTCTCCCTGGATGTGTCTTGTTCACAACTGCTGTTTTCACTGTCCAAACTAGCTTGTAAACTCTGATGAGCAGGGATCACCTTTTACTTGTGCCTTGGAGTGCTATACAAATGATCAGTAGTAGTTGTTGTAGTTGTGGTAGGGCCTTCTGGCTATGGCATTTGAGGCCCACCTATCTGGGTACTGGTATTTCTCACAGCAGCTTCACCTGTCCCATCGTGATGTATGTCGGTCTGTATACATCCGCTATCTGTGGGGCAACCTTGTCTGCCTTCCCACAGCCAGCTTTGTGGCACTTCTCGTCTGGTCAGGGCTGTGTGGACATAGGAAGTGAGATCCCTGTGCCATCATACCAAGTAGCCAAAATCCAGATATATCACCACTCTCACAGTTGTCATTGATCCTGGCCTGGGTAGGGATGTAGGCCACATGGGACAATCCGGGGAATGGTGGCACCGCATCAGTCATGTCTCCCTATGCCAGGCACAGCAGATGTATGGCTGCCCTATCACACTGCCAACAATATCTGATCTAAGTAGAGTACCCTATGTACAATAATCCAGAAGGAATCAGGGTAGGTTTCCTATGGCTAAATGTCAAAACATATCCCTGTCAGTAATAGGGGCCCTCAGAATAAGGGCATTCAGAAGTGCAAACAGCACTGAGATATGCTCAACAGCAACATCATTGGCCCCACAAAATGTGCATTATGGGCATGCATTAGTGCTGCTTGCACTGTTGAGTGCCCTTATTCTGAGGGAGAAGGGGATATATTTTGATATTTAGCCATGGTGAACCCTTTCTGAGTTTGACTGCCCGATCTCACTGGCACCCGGTGACACTGTGGTCATCCATACAGTTCAGCTACTGGCCAGGCTTTCATATCCCTTCTGAATTGCAGATGAGCACACCAGATCCCCCTGTGCACCCCTCAAACCACACACACACTCTCACTCTCTGTCACAAAAACATGATTCTGCCCAAAAAGTGCCCTGAACTTATACATAACAGCTATGACATAACATAATCGCATGGAGTACCAGTACTACAAATATGATCCCCGTTTCTCATCCAAAAAGAAATCCTTTCCCTGCTAACGCCCATATTATCCCTGCATCAGCAGTCCCATTTTTCAAACATGGGAATTGTTAGGATCCCATAAATTGGCTCCTTTAGCACAAACAGCACATAGGTGCATAGCCTGAATAAACACTATTGCTCTTCTTAATATTTCTGTAAGGGTGTTTAGAAATGTTTCTTTACCTTACAACATCCCCTCACCTCTGCTCCCTGTACCTTAAGACTTCATCTTGTATATTTCCAGACGGCAGTCACACCAGTTCAAAACATACGTGTCACAACCATTCTTCTCTATGGGACACATTGCAGAGCACGGCAGAATATTTTTTAAGTCCTAGCCTTATACCACGTTTCAGCAGGAATACATGGACATGTCCAGGAAACACCTAATACATATAACGGGCCTTTCCTGAATACATTTATATGTCTCCGTGGGTGGCCACACCTCCATTCCGCCCTCTCCCACCCACGTTCTGAGATCTCCATGCTAGCGCCGTGGATGTGCACATCAGCAGTGTTTCACAATACAGTCAGGGACTTTTTCGGCACATAAACATCCCCGCCACACGTACAAACCCCTTATTCATGTTCTGGAATGACACCCTTAGAGAAACTACGAAAATAGTCAGGAGAGCAAAGATACAAGAAGAAAAAAAAATGGCAAATGCAATAAAATGAAGGGACAAGATATTTTTCAGATATGTTAGCAAGAAGAGGAAGTGCAAAAGTGGTATTGTCAGACTCAAGGGGGAAGGGAAGGAATATGTAGAAGCTGATGAGGATAAAGCAGAATTGCTTAACAAATACTTTGTTCTGTGTTCACAGATGAAATTCCAAGAGCAGAACCTCAAAAAACACCCAGAAATAGGAATAGAAGTGAAGTGTATCTTGAATGATTTTCAGAAGACTGTGTTCATGAGGAACTAGTAAAACTAAAAGTAAACAAAGCGATGGGGCCAGATGGGATACATCCAAGAGTATCGAAGGAACTTAGGAAAGTTCTAGTGGCTCCACTGTCTGACCTTTTCAATGCTTTAGAGTCGGGAGTGTTCCCAGAGGACTGGAGAAAAGCACATGTGGTCCCTTTACATAAAAGCGGAAGTAAAGATGTGGTTGAGAACTACAGGCTGGCTAGTCTGATCTCTGTGGTGAGTAAATTAATGAAACACTGCTGAAACAGAGGATAGTGAGGTTTCTGGAGTCCAGTGGATTGCAGGATCCAAGGCAGCATGGTTTTACTAGAGGCAAGTCTTGTCAGACAAATCTAATTCATTTCTTTGATTGGGCAAGCAGACAGTTGGACCGAGGGAGAGTCTTAGATGTGATGTACTTAGATGTCAGTAAAGTCTTTGACACTGTTTCAGGCGACTTATAAATAAATTGAGCACCCAAGGAATAGATCTTAAATTGACTGACTGGGTTAGAAATTGGTTGAGTGGGAGTCGACAAAGGGTATAGAAAAATGGAGCTCACTCTTAGGAGAAGGATGTTATCAGTGGTATCCTTGGTCTGATTCTTTTTAACATTTTTTTAGTGATATTGTAGAATGGCTGTCAGGTAAGGTTTGCCTCTTTGCAGATAAGACCAAAATCTGTAAGAGTAGACACCCAGGAGAGATTAGATAACATGAGGAGTGATCTAAATAAGCTTGAAGAATGGTTGAGAATTTGGCTGCTGAGATTTAATGCTAAAAAATGCAGGGTTGTGCATTTGGACTGTAAAAATCCAAGACAGCAGTACAGTGTAGGAGGTGAAGTACTTCTGCCTATGAAAGAAGAGCGGGGCCTGGATGTGATCATTTCTAATGATCTTAAAGTGGCTAAGCGGGTAGAAGAGACGACGGTGAAAGCCAGAAAGATGCTTAGGTGCATAGGGAGAGGAAGAGCCAGAAAAAAAAAGGTGATGGTGCCTTTGTATAATTCTTTGGTGAGACTTCATTTGGAGTATCGTGTGCAATTCTAGTGACCACACCTTCAAAGGTATATAAACAGGATGGAGTTGGTGCAGAAGGTGGTTACCAGAATGGTCAGTAGGCTTCATCATAAGGCATATGGGGACAGACTTAAAGATCTCAATTTCTATACTTTTAGAGGAAAGGCAGGAGAGAGGAGATATGATAGAGACATTTAAATACCTCCGTGGCATAAATGCATAAGAGGAGAGCCTCTTTCAATTGAAAGAAAGCTCTGCAACGAGGGGGGGATTGAATGAAGGTGAAAGAGAAAGACTCAGGGGTAATACGCAGAAATATTTCTTTAGGGAAAAAGTGGGAGATGCATAGAATAGTCTCCTGGTGGAGATGGTAGAAATCAGGACAGAATCTTAATTCAAGAAAGCATGAACAAATACAGAGGATCTCTAAAGGGAAAAAAGGAAATATAGTAAATGATATGGAAGGGCAGACTGGATTGACTGTATAATCTTCTTCTGCCATCATGTTTCTAAGAGCAACCAAAGTGATAAATGGAATGGAAGGATACCCCTATGAGGCAAGGTTTAAAGGATTAGGGCTCTTCAGCTTGGAAAAGAGAGAGCTGAGGGGAGATATGATTGAGGCCTATAAAATGATAAGTGGAGTAGAACGTGTAAATGTAGATTGGTTGTTTACTCTTTCAAAAAGTAGAAAGACTAGGGGACATATAACGAAGCTACAGTGTAGCACATTTAAGTCTAATTAGAAAAAAATATTTTTCCACTCCATGTGTAATCAAACTCTGGAATTAGTTGCCAGAGGATGTAGTAAAAGTTGTTAAGAGTAGCTGGATTTAAAAGAGGTTTGGACAAGTTCCTGGAGGAAAAGCTCATAAATCATTATTGACATGGACTGGGGAAATCTACTGCTTACCACTGGGATAAGCAGCATGGAATTTGTCTACCTTTTGGGAACCTAACAGGTACTTGTGACCTGGCTTGGCCACCATTGGAAAGAGGATACTGGGCTTGATGGAGCTTTGGTCTGACCCACTATGGCATATCTTATGCTTTTATAGATTGGGAGAACTTTATTCTGCACAGTAAGCCTACAGCACCTGGTGGTCCTAGGTAGTCTCTCATTGGAATGCTAGCCATGTCCAACCCTGTTTAGCTTCTGGGATTAGACAAGATCAGGTGCACTTAGAATGGTGTGGCCATAGTAAGAGAACTGCACTGTGCACATTTCAGCTTTGAAGCAGCTGATAGTATTTTGTAGGGATGGGTGTGTGGGGCAGTGGTGGAGGGGTGGTCCCCTTGGTATGGGGGGGGGCAGGACATTTGTGTTTTGATGTACACTGCCTTGAATGCTGTTGCACATGGCAGTTAATAAATGTTTTTAAATAAATAAATAAGTAAGTAAGTAAGTAAGTGGTCAAGCTCTGTCTCTTACTCCACCTAAAGAAGTTATTAAAATAGAGATTTGGAATGTGATGGCTAGGAAGAAGCCATCATCTCTACTTGTTTACAATTAAGAACATGATTTGCCATAATGTTCAGACCAATAGTCCATCAAACCCAGTATCCTGTTTTCAACAGTGGCAAATCCAGGTCACAAGTACCTGGCAGGATCTCAAAATGTAAACAGATTCCATGCTGCTTATTCCAGGGATGGGCAGTGGATTTCTCACAGTCCACTTTAATAATGGTTTAAGAACTTTCCTCCATGAACTTGTCCAAACCTTTTTTAAACCCAGCTACACTAATAGCTTTTATTAAATCCTCTGGCAACGCATTCCAGCTCTCAATAAATGTGTTGTGTGAAAAAATATTTTCTACAATTAGTATTACAGGTACTATTTTGTAGCTTCATTACATGTCCCCTAATCTCTATACTTATCGAAGTAGTAAACAACTGATTCATGTTAACTTGTTCTACTCCGCTCATTATTTTATATACCAAGGTGTACGACAAGGCTGCATACTTTCCCACTACTTGTTTAATTTATATGCAGAACAAATCATCAGAGAAACAGGATTGTATGAAGACAACAGAGGTGTGAAGATTGGTGGAAGACTCATCAACAACCTTCGCTATGCTGATGATACCACATTACTGGCTGAAAGTGAAGATGATCTGAAACATTTGCTTATCACGATCAAGAAACATAGTCTTAAAATGGACCTGCACCTTAATGTAAAGAAGACAAAGATCATGACAACTGGCAAAATCAATAAGTTCATAGTTGAAGGGGAAGAAATTGAAATTGTGGACAACTTTAACATACTTGGATCAACTATCAATAAAGAAGCAACAAGCAGTCAAGAAATCTGACAATGCATTGCTCTTGGCAGAATGGCTATGAAAGACCTAGACAAAATTCTCAAGAGCAGAGATGTCTCTCTCCATATAACGATTTGACTCGTTCAAGCCATGGTATTTTCAATAACATCATATGGATGCGAAAGCTGGACAGTGAAAAAGATAGACAGGAAGAAAATTGATGCCTTTGAATTATGGTGCTGGTGGCGAATACTGCGTATACCATGGACTGCCCAAAGAACAAACCAGTCGGTACTAGAGGAGATCAAACCTAAGCTTTCTTTAGAAGCTCAGATGACAAAACTTTGACTTTCATACTTTGGACATATCATGCGAAGAAAGAGATCAATAGAGAAAGACATCATGGCAAGATAGAAGGTCACTGTAAAAGAGGAAGGCCAGCAATGAGATGGATCGATACAATAACAGCAGCTACGGGTACCAGTCTGTCAGCAATGAGCTGCCTGACTGAAGACTGAACACAATTTAGGGCAGTTATCCAGAGGGTCGACATGAGTCGACACCGACTCGATGGCACTTAACAACAACAATCATATCTTCCCTCAGTCGACGGTTCTCCAAGCCGAAGAGAGCTTTTAAGCTTTTCCCCATGGGGTATTCTTCCATCTCTTTTATCATTTTGGTCACCCTTCTCTGTACCTTTCCAATTCCACTATATATTTTTTAAATGTGGTGACCATGGAGCAATACAGAAGCATTATGATATCCTTTGTTTTTTTCTTCATTCCTTTACTTATAATTCCTATGATTCCATTAGTTTTCTTGGCTGCCGCTGCACATTGGACAGAGAATTTCAACATATTATCCACAATTACATCTAGATATTTTTTCCTGGGTGGTAGCTCCTAATGTGGAACTTTGCATTACGCAACAATTGTTTGGATTGTTGTTCCCTAAGTGCATAACTTTGCACTTGTCCGCATTAAATTTTATCCATTGGCTCACCTTTATTTACCTATTTAGATCTTTTTAAAAAAATGTAGCAGATTGGTGAGGCAAGACTTCCCTTTGCTAAATCCATGTTGAGTTTGTCCCATTAAACCATGGCTATCTATTAATTTTGTTCTTTCTAATGGTTTCTGCCATTTTGTATTGTGCAGCTTACTGCATGAGGGCCTCAGCATGGCACTCTTTAAGTTCTATCTTGCTGCTATTGTGTGGAGAATAAACCAATCTCTGTGGGCAGCAGTGGCTCTAGTCCCTCCTCTCTTTGCCAAAGCTGACATCCCAGGTCACCCATTTACCTTGGAAAGGAACCACTGAATTAGCACATTTGAGAAGCCCCATCCTATACATTTGAGCTCTAAGCATCTGCCTATTTTATTTATATCTTATTCCTATCCTGGACTCAGGACTGCTCCCACCTGTTTCCCTCTTTTGTGAGAGGAGGTGTTGGGCACAACTCGGCTCCCTCCTACTGTCAGTCCAAACTACAGCTGTCTTTAGCAGGACCAACTCCAGAGTTGGTTCAAGGTGTTGGTGCCCTAGGCAAACCCTACGTTTTATGGACCGCCCCCCCCCCTGCTGTCTGAATCTATTGTTTAGCTTTGAATGCCTTGCTCTTAGCTGACCCCCCAGCCGACTGCCTAGATTCGTCAGTAGTAGGCCTGGCTCTGGTCTTTAGGCCTGTGCATTGTGCCTGTCCTGGGAGTCCTCCAACGAGGGAGACTATTGCTGTTTCTAAGTGTAGCCTGAGAGGACCCAATTACAAACGGAAACATAGTTATCCCATGGGACACCCAGGAAGTACAATTGATTATCTAAGAGGTTGAAAGTTTCTTCATTGCAGATGTTAAGATATGGAAAGTAAGAAATTAGCAAACACCTACAGTCCCCAAGTGTAATGCACAGTGAGCTACTACTAAAAATCAGAGTTGCCAATTTACCCAGTTGCAAGAGTTTGATTTTAAGTCAGTTCTGGATTTCTGACAAGCTCATCCTGTAGCAGCAAAGCGCAGACAAACCAATGATACCAGGAGTCTGTTCAGAAGGTCCAAATCATTTATTTGTGCACAAGTCTCGAACCAGTCAATTTCAAAATGGCTGAGCAAAGTTTTCAAGCATTACAACAACTTTTATAGACTTTTGTTCCATTCTAGGTATAGAAAAACATTTCATTGGTCCCGGTAACCTCCCGTACCTCTTCCATTGGTCCCGGTACTGATAAGTTTATCCAATTATGTCCCTTCTGTGGGCATGACACCTGCATGCCCCCCTTCTAGTCCCAATTACAATGGCCAGTTCATCAATTTGTTACTTTCACACTCTCAAGGCCATAGAACCAATTTGTGCGTGCAGAGGAGCAGGGTTCTGCAACTCATCTGTCAGCACTCCTAATTATTTCTTTGCAGATGTACTTTTTTCTTATCAGTAACTTTTAAACATGTCTT
This sequence comes from Ichthyophis bannanicus, assembly GCA_033557465.1. Classification (NCBI taxonomy): domain Eukaryota; kingdom Metazoa; phylum Chordata; class Amphibia; order Gymnophiona; family Ichthyophiidae; genus Ichthyophis; species Ichthyophis bannanicus. Next base: position 1,084,132,394 of record CM066033.1, on the reverse strand, counting down.
TTCTGTATTTTTCCATCTTTCAGTTCTGCAGTTCTGCCTACCTAAGCTAATTCAATACTTTTACTGAGTTCTATCTTACAATAGCAGCATATTGGGGGATGTGCAATCCTATATGCCTCTCCACAGGCCTCATTTACAGGTCAAGCTAGCCATGCTGGCCTGCTTATGTTCAGACACCGTGGGTCACAGGCCTGCACCTGCCACAATCCTAGGGTTGCCAACTGGCTCCAGATGCACCCGACAGGTTCGATACAGTCCTGGGTTTACCTCATTGCATGCAGGAATATGTGGCTCTGATTTCTCCATTGCACTCCATAACAAAAGGAAAACTACACGTAGCTGCATGCAATGGGGTAAATCCAGGACTGGAGCAAGCCTGTTGGGCATATCTGGAGCCAGTTGGCAACAGGCAACCCTATCTCATCCTAATGCATTATAGGACCTGCAGCACCGATTCCAATGAGTAAAATCAGGAGCTACAAATATCATATTATACTGTAGTGCAAATTTAAAACCAGAACTGGCAAAAAAATTTCACTCCTGGAACTAGGTAACTTGGTAAGTCTGGAAAAAGCATGATGAAAATACACATAATAAACTATTGGCAGGACCGGAGAGCAGTGGGGATTTTATCCCAGAGATCAGAAAACATGATGCCCTAAGACCTTACCTATGCCTAAATCCAAGCTTGACCTACCCTGACCAACCAGCAGCAACCCCCCTTACAAACTTGCTTGGAAACCCCTCTCTCTCTACCCTCCATTATGTCAAGTGATACGTCATTAATGGGCGCCAGGAGAACTACAATTCCCATCGTGCCCGCACAGGAAGCGGCGTTTGTGATCACGCGGGAAATCTGGTTGTTTCGAGTGGCTGTCTGCGTTGAGCGCTCCTCCAGCTTGTTGGCGGTTTCCTCTGGATTATGGAGTACGTGGAGACTGGACCAGCCGAGCTGGATGGATCTGGGGAGGAGGTGCAGTTTGTTAGCGTAAGTACCGCAAAGCCTACTGCCGCTGGCTTGTACATTTGCCTCTGGCGTCTTTCGTCCTTTGCTCTCTTATTTTAACGAAAGTCGCGCGGGCCTGGTTTTAGGTCGAAAGTCTCTGCCTCCCCCTTCTCCAGGAGGCGTTTGCGTAAATGTTGGCGAGTTCACCAAATGCAAACCTTTTCTTCACTCTAACCACAGAACCAGGTGCATTTGGAAAGACGTTGTCTATGAGTGGCAACCTCTGCTGAGAAAGGCCTGTTTCTGTCTGGTCAGGGGAGAGTTTAATCTTTACAGCTCTGTCATCAATTTCCAATAAGGGATTTGTGATGAATGAACTGTAGAAAGGCATCAGGTTTGCGTGCTGAAGACTGAGCATGCAAACCTGATGCCTTCCTACAGTTCAACAACCTGCTGGAGAGTTGGGGGGAGGAGGAGAGAGCAAATACTTAACAAAAAATGCAAACCTATTAGTCCAGTAACTAAAAGATGAGGAATAAAACCAGAAAGGGAGCAAAATTACTGCAAAGCAGGCAAAATATTTTTGCAGAACCTCCTTTGCATTCTGTGCAGACTTTGATAACAAAATACACAAGATAAGTCTTGAATTCTCCATCTTGCCTTCCCCCTTCTTCAGTTCCAAATCTTTCCATCAACTTCTGTCACCCTTCCTTTTCTAAAATCACTGAGGTGAAAACTGCAAATCTTCTTTGGTCCTCCAAACCCACTACCTGCTCCTCTGATCCCATTCCCACCTGTTGCTAAGCGCTGTTTCCTCCATTGTCATCCCTTCCATCTGTTATATCCCCATCCTGTCATTTTCCTGGGAACTGTTACTGCAGCCTTCAAACATGCTGTGGTTGCACCTCTCCTCAAAATGTCTTAACTAGACCCTATCTGTTCTTCCAGTTATTGGCCTATCTTCTTCCTCCACTTTGCTTCAAAACTGCTTGAATGTGCAGTTCACCACCACTGTTTTGATTTTCTTTCCTATTAAGCCCTTCTGGATCCACTACAATCTGGCTTTTATCCTCTACATTTTTCAGATGACAGTTGCCAAAGTCTTCAATGACTTGTTACTCACCAAATCTAAGGACCATTACTGGATCCTTATCCTTTTTTATCTTTCTGCTGCTTTTGACACTGCTGTTCACCACCTTCTTCTCTATATCATGTCCTCAATTGGATTTAGGGGCTCTGTCCTGTCCTGGTTTTCTTATCTCTCCCATCTCACTTTTATGAGGTGTGATCAAAAAGTATCGAGACTTGTGTAGCTATATAACAATACGTTGCACCACTAGTTATGTACCCTGCATGCGCAGAGTGTAGTGTGGCTGCAGCACGCGTGTACTTTTTCTAATCATGTGATGTTTCGTATCGTGTAAAAGCAGTTCATCACATTTATGATGAGGAAAAATTGATCGGTGAGTTTGCATTAAATTCTGCCAGAAACTTGGAGATTTGTGCAAAGAGACTTATGACAAGTTACAGCGAGTGTATTTATCTATTTATTTAGACTTTTTATACTGCTTTTCCCAATATTTCAAAGGTGGTTTACATAGAACAGAACTAGTTACATATAACAATATAACTATGTACAGATCATAACAGTTAACTTTTGTACAGAAAACCTTTAACATAACAATATTACAATGTTGGCGATAAGAACTGACAATGTTCTATAGGAGAAGCACATTGGGATGAATAAGTCAAGAGCCCCCTGCAGGAGAGATTTTATTCTTTTATGGTGTGGATTGAGTTTGATTATTGTCAGGGGGAGTTGGGGGTTGCCAAAATGTTTCCTGAAGAGGTGGTTTTTGAGTTTTTTGTGGAAGGAGGAAAGGTCAGTGGTTTCTCAAGTCAGACAGAAGTTCATTCCATATTGTGGGTGCATAGTGAGAGAAGGCTCTATTTGTTACTTTGTTGGATCTGCGGTAGTCTGGTGAAATTCTTTGTTTATTTTTATTGTTCTCTCGCTTTGGCCATGTTTCTTCTTGCAAATTGATTAGGGAGGAGAGGTGTGAAGGGGCAACTTGTCTGAGGAGCTTGAAGGTTGTCATAATTATCTTGTAGTGTATTTGGCTTTGTATAGGGAGCCAGTGTAATTCATATAAAACCGGAGTGATGTGTTCCGAGATGTTTGTGTGTGAGACTATACGTGCAGCAGCATGTTGGACAATTTGGAGTGGTCCGATATTCTGCATGGCTATCCCTTGAAAAGCGCTATTACAATAATCAAAATGTGGTGTAATTAAAGTCTGAAGAATTGATCTGAATTCTTGGATGGGTAAAAGAGGGTGCAGGTATTTTAACAGTTTGTTTGAAGTAGATTTTTTTGGTTGAATGTTTTATGTGGGAGAATATGTTGAGGGCTTGGTCAAGTATGACCCAGAGATATTTCACTTCGTTCTTAACGGTTATGTCTATGTCATGGCGATGAATGCATGAGTTGTACTCGAGTTTGACTGGTACAAACATTTCCAAGAGGGCCGCCAAAGTGTTGACAGTGACGAATGTTCCGGAATGCCATCCATGAGCAGGAATGAAGACAAAGTTGAAGCAGTGTGTGCTGCAGTACACGCAAATCATCAATTGACTATCAGGGAGCTTGCTGAGGACATAGACATCAGGTTTGGGTTGGTACAGTCCATTTTTACTGCCAATTTGGGGATGAGACGTGTCTCTACAAAATTCATGCTGAAATTCCTGTCCCCTGACCAAAAAGATCAACTGTCTGCAGCCAGGGAGTTGTTGGAATGCGTTGAAAATGACTGATTTCATCAGAAAGATTACTGGTGATGAATCATGGGTTTATGGTTATGACCTGGAAACTAACGTTCAGTCCTCATGCTGGAAGACTCCAGACCCTCCCATCATGTGAGGTGCAATGTCAAGGTCATGCTCAGTTTTCTTTGATTACCAGGGTAGTTCATCATGAGTATGGTCCAAAAGGCCAAACCATCAATAAGGAGTAATACATCAAAGTTCTGACTTGTTTGAGAGATGCAGCTTGTTGTAAGAGGCCAGAGTTGCACAGGAATGGTAAATGGTTGCTTCATCACGACAACGGCCCAGCTCATGCATCTCATCTTGTCCAGCAGTTCTTGGCCATACACCAAATCGAGCAAGTCTGACGGCCTCCATACTCGCCTGACCTTGCACCCTGTGACTTTTTCTTGTTTCCAGCACTGAAAGTGCCACTGAAAGGAAGGAGATTCAATGATTTGGAGACCATTAAGCAAAATTTGACACAACAGCTTCACAGCATAACAAGAGGCATTTCAAAATTGTTTCCAGCATGGCAGGAGCGCTGGAGGAAGTGTGTTTTATCAGAAGGGGACTACTTTGAACATAAGAACATAAGATTTGCCATACTGGGTCAGACCAAGGCACATCAAGCCCAGTATCCTGTTTCCAACAGTGGCCAATCTAGGTCATACGTACCTAGCAGTATCCCCAAGAGACAGGTTCCACAATGCTTGTATTTGGTCAAGCATTGATATCCTGGGTCCCTTTTTAATAATGGTTTATGGTCCTTTCCTCCAGGAACTTGTCCAAACCTTTTTTTAAACCCAGCTACACTAACAGCCTTTACTACATCCTCCGGTAACAAATTCCAGAGTTTGATTACACGTTGAGTGAAAAAATATTTTCTCTTATTTGTCTTAAATAGTTTACCCTGTAGCTTCATTGCATGTCCCCTAGTCTTTCTATATTCTGATAACGTAAACAATCGATCTACGTTTACCTGTTCCACTCCATTCATTAATTTTATAGACTTCTATCATATTTCCCTTCAGCCGTCTCTTTTCCAGGTTAAAGAGCCCTAACCTTTTTAGCCTTTCTTCATAGGAGTATCCTTCCATCCCCTTTACCATTTTGGTGGCTCTTCTCTGAACCTTTTCTAATAACCCTATATCCTTTTTAAGATACAGGACCAGAATTGCACACAATATTCGAGGTGCGGTCTCACCATGGAACGATATAGAGGCATTATAATATCCTTTGTTTTATTTTCCATTCCTTTCCTTATGATACCTAGCATTCTATTTGCTCTCTTGGCTGCCGCTGCACACTGGGCAGAGGGTTTTAACATGTTGTTCACAATGACGCCTAAATCTTTTTCCTGGGTGGTGGTTCCACTGAGTGCAATAACAGTCGGTGTTATACTTCTGGTGTTATTGTACAAGTCTCAATACTTTTTGATCATACCTTGAAAGCTCTGATGAACAGGGACCATCTTTTATATCTATATGTACAGCACTGCATATGCCTTGTAGCGCTATACAAATGATAATTAGTAGTAATTCTTGCGGTTATCTTTATATTCTTTAAATTTTATTTTGCTGTTACTTTCCTCTTTTTGTTTTAGTCATTTTGTATGTTACTTTAGCTACACATGTAAAATAGTCATGCTAATAAAACCATCTGAATTTAATACTGCTAATACTGTTGTCTTTAATAAGCTACACACAACAGCATCAAAGTAGTAGATACATTTTGCTATGTCTATGCCACCTTGAATGAGGCCAATCTAATCTGATTTTGGAAGCTAAGCAGGGTTGATTCTGGTTAGTATTTGGATGTGAGACCAAATTAGAATACCAGATGCTGTAGGCTTAGTGGGTGAAAGAAGGGCTGGCAGTCTACTTTGGTCATACCTTGCCAAGAAAACACAGTGGGTCACCAGGAGGTGCCATCAACTTGACCGCACACAAAAACAATAAACATTAATGTGGGCCTATGGTAACCACTACTAAGGGCTAAAATCCCCTGCTAAATGTTTAGCATAGTATGGGGTAGGAACTGGGGGCAGATTATGGGCATAGACCGCAGTCAGCGTATGGTATTTTGTCAAGGCTGCCTTTTTAAGAGAAGATGTTAAGCACAGCCATGCTATTGGCATCTGTTAATGTGCAGCTGAAATGAGATATCCCTCTCCACCCCGGCACTTACCAGGGGGTTTCTTCAGTGGGTTAGTGTTGGGAGAAGGTCTTTATCTGGCACTTGATTCCTAGCAGTAATACTGTGAGACTACTGCTAGGAGATTAGAGCCACTGTTTTGAACCTCTGCTACCAATAAGACAAGGACATTAGCCACTAATCCACTAGGCAACTCTCCCCCCCCCCCCCACAAGTGTTAGGGTGGTGCCATTGGAGGTTGGGAGATGCAACATTTGCTATTGCTGGTTGGGATGGGGGGTTCAGGATGTTGATTGAGGTAGTTGTGATGTAATAGAAGGGTCTGGAGTGTTTAATTTTTTTAGGGTAGTGGGCTGAAGTACATACTTGATGTGCAGTTACTGTGCTAGTTGCTGATATATATATATATTGTTTTTAATCTTTACCCCTTCAGTATTCAGCTGTGTAGTCCGATGCTGGGTGCTGCAAGCTGCAAATTTTAACTGTGGATACTATATTTGGCCCTGATTGTGGTGGGAATGCCAGGGGTACATTTTTACGGCACGTTGGCATCTCAATGTTTCTGTGGCCCCTGCTGCTGTTCCCTATGTTTTTTCCACTGGTGGGAACTTCAACCATTTTGAGATGGCTGCTTAGACCTGGTAGAGAGGGAGTTTAGTGAGATAACCATAGCCACAAGTCTGTATATGACTTGACTGACATCTCCTCTAAGTTAATGGCAGTGAGGGTAGTGGCTAGGTGGTGACTTTGGCTCTGCAGTTGGTTGACTGATGATACCTCTGAGCTGTGACTGAATAAGCTCCCCTTTAAAGGCAAGTTGCTCTTGAGAGGAGGACCTGGAGAAGTTATTAAAGGCTCTCCCTCGGAACTTTCCAGAATATGTGTCATGGTGGGTAGACATGTCATTCTTGGGGCTTGCATGGAGGATGGCAATAGCCTTGGACTTTTAGGAATCCAAGTAGGGCCTGTTCATCTTATAGGCCTAAGCCTGCGTAAGATCCTTTTGGGGCTCTTGACATTCTGGAGAGTCAATGACTACCCTGCAGAAGTCAACAAGCCCCTACAATGAATTCTTGCAGATCCCTTCTGAGGTTCATCCAGGTCGGGGGTGTCTGTTTCTTTTGGAATGGCATCGCTTCACATTAGTCCCGACTGAGAATCTTGAGGGCCCAACGGTCTATGCACTATAGTTTGCTGAACTGTTATAGGATGCCTTGGTGGAGTCTCTCTGGCACCACGCTCAAGCCTAAGTTACAGGCTATTCAATTTGTGTCCTCCTCAGAGCAGGGTTGGGGTGGGGTGCTATTTCATTTTTTTCTGGTGACTGAGAAGGGTGTCCTGGGCCTAAAGGCAGACGGTGCCTAGCTCAGAGTCCTGCATTTCCGCAGGGAGACCTTTTGGGTTGGTCATTGCAGCAGGCTGGCAGGGGGAGTTTCTCTCCTTCCTGGGTTTTGCCAAATCATATTTCATATTCCCATCTGGGAGCAATTCCAGTGATTTTCTTTTCTACCATGTCCTGGACCAACATTCCAATTTCAGACTTAGTCCTTTGGTCTGGCCATGGCTCCTTGCACCTTTTTTCAAATGACATGGTACTGGTGGCGGCATTTCTGTGCAGGCAGGGGATCTATGTTCTCCCATAGCTGGGTGCTTTCTGTTTCGGTCGGACTCCTGGAAACGTCTAGGGATGACACAGCCTCTGGTGTTTTCCTAGTGAGACAGGTTAGTTTTAGTGGTCCATTATCCCATGAACAGCCTGATCCTCTCCGAAGACTTGGAGTACCTCTGTTCCACACTCTTCGGGGGAGGCGGGGGCCTACCTTTTGGCTCCTAGGGTCCATGACATTTGACCTTGGAATTAGTCCCATAAGCCAGGGAGCAAATGTGCCCCCCCCCCTTTGGAGTGATCTGTTTCCATGGTCTGCCTTTTCCCTGCAGTGCAACCTGATTCTTCCTCTCCCCTGGGAAACCAAAGATTAGTTAATGTGCTGATTGCAGTCTCGCCATCTGTTTGGGATGCCTCTAGAGCAGGGGTGTGGAACCCTGGTCCTGGAGAGCCGCAGACCAGTCAGGTTTTCGGGATATCCCTAATGAATATGCATGAGATATATATGCATTAGAGAGATCCTGCCAACCTGACTGGTTTGTGGCCCTCCAGGGCTGGATTTGGAGACCCCTGCCTTACACCTCTGTCATTTAAGATTGTGAGTGGGCAAGGTGCAGATGTCCTAGACATCGAAAGGGTATATAGAATGTGTCACATTCCTCCTCACTTCTCACCACCACCAAAAAGTTGTCTAATAGACAATATTTTGGTGGTGGTGAGAAGTGAGGAGGAATGTGACACATTTATATACCCTTTCGATGTCCTAGGACATCTGCACCTTGCCCACTCACAATCTTAAATGACAGAGGTGTAAGGCAGGGGTCTCCAAATCCAGCCCTGGAGGGCCACAAACCAGTCAGGTTGGCAGGATATCTCTAATGCATATATATCTCATGCATATTTATTAGGGATATCCCGAAAACCTGACTGGTCTGCGGCTCTCCAGGACCAGGGTTCCCCACCCCTGCTCTAGAGCATCAAATGGGGTGTTAGTAAATGTCAGCTGGATAGGTAGGAGGGGCCACTGCCTACATCAGCTTGTTCAGAGGCTCTGGTCCTCTCTGGAGGCTTCTTAGTTGTTCAGCTGGTTGGAGGCCAGAGCTGTCTGCTCAAAAGGTTGAGGCTGGATCTTTCCAGTGTCAGGCAAAGCGGTCTGCGTATTCTCGGACATTGCCACAGATATGGTGGACATCAGCAAGCAGGGTGAGTCTTGCAGTGCTGGAATGGCCCTTTAAGGTAGTGGCACAGAAGTCTCTGATGGCCCTGTCTGCAGCCCATATAAGCAGGCATCGATAATATGTGTTTATTTCTTGAGTCTGCTACTGTGGTTCCAGACAAGTTTAAATCCTCACGCTTTTGCTCATTGTGCAGAAATGGAACCTTCCAATATTCTTCTTGATGGTCATTTGAGAAGCTGTCAAAGTGGAGAAATTTCTCAGCTTAAGGAGGGTCCCTCATTTAGTGGGCTTGGATTCACTGCTGCAGGAGAGCCCCTAAAGGGGCTTCTGTATGTCTTCCTCTCCAGTCCTTACCCCACCTTGGCCCTTGGTGAGCAACCTCCTTTGTAAGGTTTGGTCTTACCTGGGCCTGTTGATTTCTAGTGGCCCCGGTCTGGCCATGCAGATCATAATATGCGGATCTGTTGAGCCTGTGAACGGAGTCCCTTGTGTAACCGCACTCTTGAGGCATTCTGTGGCAGGGACTCCTGGTGATGGAAGATTCCATTCCTTTCTCATTTGTGGTTTGGCTTTTGAGAGGCATATGCTGTTCAGAAAAAGTTACTCTGGTGTGGTAGTTGACACCCTTCTCAGAGCCTGGCGGACCTCTTCTTCTTTGGTTTATGTGAAACTTTGGAGGATTTTTGAGGGATAATGTTCCTCTCGAGTTCTTTAATATAATAAAGTGGACATAATTTCCATTTTGTCCTTTTTGCAATCTGGTCTTGAGAGAGTTCAGGGCTATCACCCATTCAAGATTCAGGTAGCATTCCTGATGTACTGTCATGGGCACATTCCAGGTATGTTCTAGGTTGTGCACCATGACAGGAGTGAAATGGATCCATCTGCCAGTGCATTCATTGGTCCCTTGGGAGACTATCCTTGGAGTTGAAGGCTCTGTAGGGGCCTATTTGTGCTGCCTGTCTCAAAGATGTGTCCCTCAAGGGGATTTCCTGGTGACTAGAGTCTGCCAAGTGGATATCAGAGCTACAAGCCAGGCACAAAGGTTCCATGGTGCTTGCCTCGGGGTAAGCAGTGGATTTAGTGGGTCCTCTTTTTAATAATAGACCTTTCCTTCCAGATCTTTTCCAACCCCTTTTTAAAACCAGCTACACTAACAGCTTTTACTACATCCTCGGGTAACAAATTCCAGAGTTTGATTATGCGTTGAGAGAGAATTTTTTTTTTTTGCTTATTAGTCTTAAAGGGGTTACATTGTAGCTTCATTGCATGTCTTCTAGTCTTTCTACTTTTTGATAGCGTAAACAACCAATCTATGTTTACCTGTTCTACTCTGTTCATTAATTTATAGACCTCTGTCATATCCCCCCTCAGCCATCTCTTTTTCAAGTTGAAGAGCCCCAACCTTTTAAGCCTTTCCTCTGTACCTTTTCCAATTCTGCTATATACTTTTTAAGATATAGCAACCAGAATTGCACTTGATATCCCAGTTGCGATTGCACCATGGAATTATACAGAGATATTATAATATCCTTTTGTTTTATTCTCCATTCCTTTCCTTATGATTCCTAGCATTCTATTTGTTTTCTTGGCCACCACTGCACATTGGATGGAAGGTTTCAACATGTTATCCACGATGACGCCTAAATCTTTTTCCTGGGTGATGGTTTCTAAGGTGGTACCTTGCATCGTGTAACCATAGTTTGGGTTGTTTTCTTAGGTGCATAACTTTGCACTTGTCCACATTGAATATCATCTGCCATTTGGAGATCCAGTCTTGCAATTTTTTACAGTCCTCTTGCATTTTAACAACTTTGAATAATTTTGTGTCATCTGTAAATTTGATCACCGACTTTGTTCCTCTTCCAGGTCATTTTTGAATATGTTAAAAAGCAGTGGACCCAGCACAGATTCCTGGGTTATCATTGTCTTTCTGTCTCCCCTCCACCCCTCTTTCTGAGTAGGATCTTCTGGCAGGTCTGGTAGATGTGAGGAGGGTGTTGGTCTAATATCCAGAGATTACTAATTCCTTCACTCCCTTGGATCACCTTTGTCCTCCTCAGGGTCTGAGGAAAAGACAGTCAGCAGTCAAGTTCACTGTTGTCCACTGAGTTGAGTTAAGGCTGTTTTAGTATATTTTTGGCTAGAAAATGTGTGCTGGTGAGAGTTAGAGCCCACTCCACTACAACACTCGCCTCTTCTTGAGTGGTGTCCCTGGTGGACATCTGTAAAGTAACCACTTGGTTGTCTCTGAGCAACTGGGTGAAGCACTACAGGTTGTATGTGGGAGCCAGAGCAGATGGTGCCTTCAGGAGTGCAGTCTTCCTCCCACTCTGGGTTCTGACTGTTTGGCTACTTTACTGGCTTGATCTAGCAGGATGTTAAGGATACGTTTTACATACTTGATTTTCTTTACTTGAATCCTGAAATACTTCTACAGGTTTGGGAGCCTTGCTGCTTCTCGATTGCTGTGTCAAATCTGTGTCTAAAAAAATTTACAGTAAGATCCAAATACTTCCTCAAACGTTTTTGTTAATTTTTGATTGGTTAACGCTGGTAGTTTTTTGTGAGTCTCTTCGGTGGATTTCAGTCTTTTTTTTTTTTTTTTTTTAATTTTTTACTGCTTGGGAAGTTTCATACTGGCTTCTCATTGCTGTACCTGTAGATATACTGAGTGGTGACATCACTGAAAGTTGCTTAAGTCTGCATTCACCTGCTTTCAAGGAAGCATAATCCACACATCTGAATTAGTCTAGCAGTATTCAAGGAAAGAAAATTTATTGTATTTATTTATTTACATTTCTTATATACCGCACTATTTGCGATCAGCGCGGTTTACATAAAAACAAACAGTATGATCAAGTATGTTAAATTTCTCCATGTGACTGCATCACAGTAAATAGTCTGTCCTCTTGTTAGTTTCTATAGTTTAACCATGCGCCTTTTTTATTTTTTAAGTACATTTCTTTACACAGAAACATAGAAAATGGTGTCAGATAAAGACCATATGTCCTATTGTCTGCCCATGTACCACAAGGTAGGCAAAAACTCACGTATCCGTCGAGCACACAGTCCAAAAACGTGATAGGGTGGAAAAACACTTTATTCAATCAAATTAATAGCCAACCCGACATAGGCCGTGTTTCGTAAACCTTCGTCAGGGGTTGATCAGGCTAAACACTAAAACATAAAAACATAGAAATAAAATAAAAGCATAATATTAAAAAACTATATAAGAACAGATGACTAAATAATGAATTCATATGTAAGTACAATAAAGATATAAATATAAATAACTTAAAAGATACTTACGAAAAACCAAATAAAACAAATAAAAGGGATAATAAGTGCAACTGGGAACCAATGAATAATAAAACTACTCATAATCAAATGGTAAATGATAAAAATAGACACTGCTAAAACTGTCAAATACATAAAAATAGTTAAAACAATAAAAAGGAGGGATTGCGGACAAACATATCATACAATAATAAATTATACATATGGAGCACAAGAGCGTAGCAAACAATATTCATTTATGCAAGTAGCTTAGAATAGTATAAAGAGTCTCAATATGCTAGATATCCTGTTGTTGTTAAGTGCCGTCGAGTTGGAGTCAACTCATGGCGACCCTCTGGATAGCTAAACTAAATTGTGTTCGGTCTTCAGTCAGGCGGCTCATTGTTGACAGACTGGTACCCATAGCTGCTGTTATTCTATCGATCCATCTCATTGCTGGCCTTCCTCTTTTGCGTTGACCTTCTATCTTGCCAAGCATGATGTCTTTCTCTAATGATCTCTCTCTTCGCATGATGTGTCCAAAGTATGAAAGTCGAAGTCTTGTCATCTGAGCTTCTAAAGAAAGCTTAGGTTTGATCTCCTCTAGTACTGACTGGTTTGTTCTTCGGGCAGTCCATGGTATACACAGTATTCGCCGCCAGCACCATAATTCAAAGGCATCAATTTTCTTCCTGTCTGTCTTTTTCACTGTCCAGCTTTCACATCCATATGATGTTATTGAAAATACCATGGCTTGAACAAGTCGAATCTTTGTATGGAGAGAGACATCTCTGCTCTTGAGAATCTTATCTAGGTCTTTCATAGCCATTCTGCCAAGAGCAATGCGTCGTCTGATTTCTTGACTGCTTGTTGCTTCTTTATTGATAGTTGATCCAAGTAGGTTAAAGTTGTTCACGATTTCAATTTCTTCTCCTTCAACGATGAACCTGTTGATTATGCCATTTGTCATGATCTTTGTCTTCTTTACATTAAGGTGCAGGCCCATTTTGAGACTATGTTCTTTGATTGTGAGAAGCAAATGTTTCAGATCATATTCACTTTCAGCCAGTAATGTGGTATCAGCATAGCGAAGGTTGTTGATGAGTCTTTCACCAATCTTCACACCTCTGTTATCTTCATACAATCCTGCTTCTCTGATGATTTGTTCTGCATATAAATTAAACAGGTAGAGGGAAAGTATGCAGCCTTGTCTTACACCTTTGCTTATTTTAAACCATTCTGTTTCTCCTTGTTCCGTTTGAACTGTTGCTTCTTGATCAATGTACAGATTTCGCAAGAGAACGATCAGGTGTTCAGGTATACCCATGCTTCTTAATGTGGCTCAGAGTTTCTCATGGTTTACACAGTCAAAAGCCTTGCTATAGTCGATAAAGCACAAATAGATATCGTTTTGGTATTCTTTAGTCTTTTCAAGGATTCATCTCACATCCGCAATGATGTCTCTCGTTCATCGCCCTTTCCTGAACCCTGCTTGCACGTCAGGTAGTTCTTGTTCCAGGTATGGTTGTAGTCTCTTTTGAATAATCTTCAGTAGAATCTTGCTGGCATGTGGGATCAGAGCGATTTGTGCGATAATTTCCACAGTCAGTTGGATCACCTTTCTTTAGTATTGGTATAAACACAGATCTTTTCCAGTCAGTTGGCCATGATGTTGTCTTCCATATTTCTTGGCAGAGCCTTGTAAGTACGGTAACAGCTGCATCAGATTGCTGCAATACGTCTATGGGAATGCTATCAATGCCTGGTGCTTTGTTCTTTGATAAGGCTTTCAATGCTGCTTCAACTTCTTCTTTCATCACCATATCCTACCATTGTAAAAAACAAAAAGAAAAAGAAAGAAAAACGCAGCAGGAGCGAAGGAACTAACAATCACATATTAGACCTAATATGCTGGTGAGGTATTGTAAATAACCCATTTCAAAATGTACCACTCCAAAAAGTGGGGAGGAAAGTAAGGACATTACTCCTAGAATAAAATTGTGAAATGTGTAACACTGTTGTATAGATATCTCAAAGGACCGATAACTTCAGTCTCCCAACTCCACACCATATGTGATCAAAAAAATTGTGGATTCTAAATATCTAATAGTAACGCCTACCGTCTTGGCTTCAAAGGCATTGTATAAACTGAAAGCCAAACGAAAATCAGCAAACTACATTCTCTGTAAGACTTCCTCGGGTGATGAAACCTTTCTCAAGTCACTGTCAGAGAATTTCTAATTACTAAAATCATCTGACAAAATGAAAGTCAAACCTCCGTGGTGCCGATGTCAAGCAAAGAAGAAATTGCATGTAAAGGAACCTTCATCATCTGCTCTCTGAAAAGTCTTCCAGGGTTGTGAACGCCGGCTCATGCGCATATGAATCAGAGCCAGCTCGGCGGGAAACAAGGGGGCGGAGAAGGGGCGGAGTTATATCTTTCTAGTGCAGTTCATGGAAATTCATTCTAGTGTTTACAATGTAAGAAATGCCAATATAGTGGGCTAATAAATCTTACACATGGACATATGAGAGACCTATAATCAAAAGAGGGGCTAATTGGAACATCATCTATAGATCGTAGAAACTTGTAAAAGGAAACTAAAAGTACATCAGTGTCTGAGTACTTTTCGTATGTAGCCCGTATTGCTAAAAACAATGAAACTGAACCGGAGAACGAAACCTGTCTCCACTCTATATGAAGGAGAAATAAAAACAAAAGTATTGTATCACTTAAAATGTAGTCTATATAATTAAAAACAAGTGGGACTATAATAAAGGCAAAAAACTGTCTCTACTAGGCGCAGAGAAAGCTATTGCATAAAAATGAATTTAAGTGTATGAAGGAACGAATATATAAGCAGTGCTATCATAGAAAACCAGAATAGTCTATATCTAAGTTAAGGCCATCAGGGGTAAGTGTATTCATTAAAAATATATATCTCTGCTCGAGTCTCCCTTAGTTCCTTCGTTCCTGCTGCGTTTTTCTTTCTTTTTCTTTTTTACAATGGTAGGATATCTAGCATATTGAGACTCTTTATACTATTCTAAGCTACTTGCATAAATGAATATTGTTTGCTACGCTCTTGTGCTCCATATGTATAATTTATTATTGTATGATATGTTTGTCCGCAATCCCTCCTTTTTATTGTTTTAATAGTTTTAACTATTTATTTATTTTTATGTATTTAATTGACAGTTTTAGCAGTGTCTATTTTTATCATTTACCATTTGATTATGAGTAGTTTTATTATTCATTGGTTTCCAGTTGCACTTATTATCCCTTTTATTTGTTTCATTTGGTTTTTTGTAAGTATCTTTTAAGTTATTTATGATATTTATATCTTTATTGTACTTACATATGAATTCATTATTTAGTCGTGTGTTAATATTATGCTTTTATTTTATTTCTATGTTTTTATGTTTTAGTGTTTAGCCTGATCAACTATTGTCTGCCCATCCATATTGACTGCTAAGCTTTACAATCTGTTCCTTTCCCTTAGTGATCTTCCTTGCCTGTCCCATGCTTTCTTGAATTCATATGCAGTCCTCTTTTCCACCACCTGGAGGCTGTTCCACACATCTAACACTCTTTCTATAAAGAAATATTTCCCTAGATTGCTCATGTCTATCCCCTTTCACATTCATAGGCTTTTCCTTATCGTCACTCCAGTCCAGTCCCTTACTTCTGGGTTACGCAACCCTTCCAGCAGCTTGGAGGCTGAGCCCAACCTTTTTGGGGCTGGAGCGGTATAAATACCACTGTAACCACCCACAGACCCCAGTATTCTCAGCCTCCAAGCAGCTGGAGGGTTCCGTAAGCCTAGGGCTTACTGGTGTCTTCCTTTAGTTTAAATTTCTTTTGTATTATTATTATTATTATTATTTACTTGACCTACTTTATTATTTAATTTCATTATTATTTAATTTTTAAAGGGGTAGTCTCTTGGTCTGTGCAGACTGTTTCCTTTTTTATTTTTTAAGCTGTACTTGAGCTCTCCTGCCTGTACTTGGTTAGGACAATTGCCCCAGCCCGGAGCAGGAAGGGCCGCAGTAGCCTCTATCAAGAACATGACGGCCAAGCCTAGGTGCCCATCCTGTGGTGTTCGCAGAGGTACTTCTTTGGAGGCAGGGATCTGCAGGGGCTGTGCTGCAGTGGCTGCCTCCGTGGAGCAAGAGATTAGCTTGACTATGACACAGTCTCCTCAGGGATCCGGAGATCCCCTAGGGGGGGAGGGGGGTCCCAGTTTCCTCCTCCTACATCCTCGGACCTACCCACTCCTCCTCTGCCCATGCCCCCCCTACCCGCTGGGGATGGGGGGGTCGGGGATTTTTTCTCCCCTGACTTCATCCTCCTCCTTCACAAGGCCTATTGCTTGCGTAAGCAGGGCTTTGGAACAGGGGGGAGGCTGGTCCGTCGGCGGAAGACAAGTCGGCCGGAACCAGGAGAGCAAGCAACTCGGAGTCCGAGATCCTACCTAAGCGCCCTCGGTTGAGTTGTGAGGAACCCCTCGCGTCCCTCTCGCAGGGGACTCCGGAGGAGGAGAACTCGGACAAAGATTTGGACGAGGATGAGGAGGAGCTTGAAGAAGGGGAGATCCCAGAAGAGGAACAATCACGGATAATTAGAGTTTTTCGTCGGGAGGAGCTCCCAGCTTTAATCAATGAGTCCC
Source organism: Ichthyophis bannanicus (assembly GCA_033557465.1). Classification (NCBI taxonomy): domain Eukaryota; kingdom Metazoa; phylum Chordata; class Amphibia; order Gymnophiona; family Ichthyophiidae; genus Ichthyophis; species Ichthyophis bannanicus. The sequence continues at coordinate 1,084,115,750 of CM066033.1, read as the reverse complement.
TGAAAGCGCTCAATGTAGCCTCAGACACGCCAGCGGAGGAGGAGGCGTTAGAGGATCCGTTAATCCAGGCCTTCAGGAGATCGCAGAAGGTTTTTCCTGTCCACAGGGTGGTACGTCAGATGATCCAGGAAGAATGGGATCAACCAGAGTCAAATTTAAGGGGGGTCCGATCCATGACTCGCCTATATCCTCTTCCGGAGGCAGACAAAGAACTGCTGAGGTCCCCCAGGGTGGATGCAGCGGTATCAGCAGTTACTAAGAAGACCACGATCCCAGTCGAGGGCAGCACGGCTCTGAGAGATTCTCAAGACAGAAAATTGGACGCGCTTCTGAAGCAGGCATTTGACGTAAGCGCCCTCGCCTTGCAGGCCTCCGTTTCCGGAGCTTGGGTGGCGCGGGCCTGTTTAAGGTGGTCACAACAGCTCCAGTCAGCGGAGAGTTCCGCAGACGAGAGGCAGGCCAACGCTGCTAGATTGGAATCCGGGGCAGCCTACCTGGCGGATAGTCAGTATGACCTCATCAGAAGCCTAGCCAAGAATATGGCCTCGGTGGTGGCAGCTAGGCGTTATTTGTGGCTACGGACTTGGGCAGCCGATGCATCCTCGAAGGCTCGCCTGAGTCGACTTCCCTTTAAGGGGAAGCTGTTATTTGGAGAAGATTTAGAGAAGCCGGTGAAGGACCTTGGCGAGTCTAAGGGAGGCAGACTTCCGGAAGACAGACCTAAGCAAGGGCGCTCCCTAGCCCCAGTGCATAACCAACCTAGGGACTCTCGGAGGTTTCGCCCAGCCAGGTCAAACTCCTTCCCCAGGGGCCGTTTTCCTTCAAGGGGACAAGGTTTTAGAGGGTTTCGAGGAGCAGGTCGAGGTTTTGGTACCTCGGCTCCCTCCTCGGGTCCTAGAAAACAATAATGAGAGGACGGGGGTCCAGGGGGTCTGGCTGCCGGTGGGCGGACGTCTACGGCAGTTTCTCCCAGCCTGGACCCGGGTCACGTCCGACCAATGGGTCCTAGAGGTGATCAGAGAGGGCTATGCTCTCGAATTTGCAAAGCAAATACTTCCAGCCTTTGTTCAGTCTCCCTGTGGCTCCTCGGTGAAGAGGATGGCGGTGGAGGTAACGCTCGCCCGACTAATAGCACTCGGGGCCGTAGTCCCAGTACCTCCAGATCAGTGCGGTACAGGTCGGTACTCGATTTACTTCGTGGTACCAAAGAAAGAAGGGTCTTATCGCCCGATCCTGGATCTAAAGCAGGTCAGTCGCTGTCTCAGGGTACCACACTTTCGGATGGAAACCCTACGGTCAGTCATAGCAGCCGTGAGGGGCAGAGAGTTCCTAGTGGTTGGGGCAAGGTACTTCGGGCCGGAAGGTCGGGGGTTCAAATCCCACTAGAGGACAGCAACCTTGGGCTGGAAGGACTGGGGTTTCTAGTCCCACAGGTGCTCCTTGTGGTCTTGGGCAAGCCACTTAACCCTCCATAGCCCATGTTCCCTGTAAAATAGTTCTCTGTGTGCTGTGCTTTCCTGTCTAATCAATGTGTTTATACCTCAAAAATTTCCTGTCATGATTTGACAATTTCCAATCTGTAATCAAAAAACGCTGCTGATCGCTGGAAGTAGCGGTATACAAATGTATACTAAATAAATAAATAAACATCTCTCGATTTGACAGAAGCCTACTTGCACATCCCGGTCAGGAAGTCCCACCAACAGTTCCTCAGATTCGCAGTGCCAAGAGGTCACTTCCAATTCCAGGCTCTGCCCTTCGGCCTAGCGACGGCCCCAAGGACTTTCACCAAGGTGATGGTGGTTGTGGCGGCGGCCCTACGGAAAGAGGGAATACTAGTGCACCCTTACCTGGACGATTGGCTGATAAGGGCAAAGTCAGAAGAGGAAAGTCGCTCGGCTACTGTCAGAGTGGTTCAAGTTCTAGAAGAGCTGGGGTGGGTCATCAATCGAGCAAAAAGCAGGATGACTCCCTCCCAGGACCTCGAGTACCTCGGAGCAAGGTTCGTCACCAGCAGAGGCAGAGTATTCCTGTCCCGTATGAGGTCAAGGGACCTAAGGCTACTAGTCACGCAGTTTCTGAGCAGACGAATCCCCTCAGCGTGGCATTATCTTCAGCTACTGGGAACCATGGCGGCGGCGATAGAAGTAGTGCCATGGGCCAGGGCTCACATGCGACCGTTACAGCGGGCTCTATTGCGTCGATGGTCTCCTCAGCACCATCCATTGTCCATGCAGTTACCCTGCGCCCCGCGGGCCAAACGGGCCCTCCTCTGGTGGCGGTGCCCGAGAAATCTGGGTCGCGGGATGCCCCTCGAGCCCCATCAGTGGTTGCTGTTGACGACGGATGCCAGTCTGGCGGGTTGGGGGGCTCACTGCGAAGACCAGTTTGTCCAGGGTCGCTGGACACCGTTGGAATCTCTCTGGCCCATCAACAGACTGGAATTGAGGGCCGTTGTCCTAGCGCTCAAGTCTCTCGAGTCCTTAGTGCAACGAAGAGCAGTTCGCGTGCTCTCCGACAATGTCACCGCGCGGTTAGCTTACATCAACCACCAGGGCGGCACCAGCAGTCCCGCCTTGGAGAAGGAGGCGGATGCTCTTTTCCAATGGGCGGAGGTTCGATTGGAAGCACTTTCAGCTCAGCACGTGGCCGGCTTGGACAACATCACGGCCGATTACCTCAGCAGGTGCAAGATAGACCACGGGGAGTGGGAACTGGAGCAGGAGGTTTTCGACCAAATAGTTGCCCGTTGGGGGCTCCCAGTCATGGATCTCATGGCACGGTTCTCGTCCGCCAAGGTGGATCGGTTCTTCAGTCGACGGAAGGAAAGAATGTCCGAAGGCCTGGATGCCCTGTCCCAGAAGTGGCCTTCGGAAGGTCTGCTCTATGTGTTCCCTCCTTGGGCCCTTATCGGAAAGGTTCTCCAGCGAGTGGAGACTCACCAGGGTTTCATAATTCTCATAGCCCCGGATTGGCCTCGCCGCCCCTGGTATGCGGATCTGGTGAGGTTGCTCGCCGACCAACCTTGGCGGCTCCCCTGCAGAAGGGACCTTCTGAGACAAGGCCCGGTCCGGATGCCTCACGTGGATCGATTCTCGCTTACGGTATGGCTATTGAAAGGGCGAGGCTCCTGAAGCGAGGGTACTCAGGAGCGGTAATCTCGACACTGTTGAAGGCTAAGAAGCGCTCCACCTGTCTCTCCTATGTAAGAGTTTGGCGCATCTTCGAAGCTTGGTGTGCCGAACACCGAAGGAAACCCCTTTTGGCCTCGGTTCCGGAGGTTCTAGAATTCTTGCAAGCAGGGTTTGACAAGGGCCTAGCGCACAGCTCCTTACGGGTCCAGCTGGCCGCAATCGCGTGCTATAGAGGTAAGGTCCGTGGTAAGTCCCTCGGGGCCCACGCGGATGTGGCCAGGTTCCTAAGAGCGGTTAGACGATTGCGCCCTCAACGGAGGGTGATCAACCCCCTTGGGATCTCAACCTCGTGCTAAATGCCTTGATCGGGGAACCCTTTGAGCCAGTAAAGAGGGCCTCCTTAAAGGATCTAACCCTGAAGACGGTTTTTCTGGTCGCTATTTGCTCGGCCAGGCGGGTCTCGGAACTGCAAGCGCTGTACGCTCAGCCCCCCTTTCTAGCCTTTCTCAAGGACAAGGTAGTCCTGCGCACGGTTCCTTCCTTTTTGCCCAAGGTTATCTCTCCCTTCCATGTGACCCAGACAGTTACTCTCCCGGCCTTCCCGGCCGACAGGCATGAAGGTAGAGACAGCAAGCTTTGCCTCCTAGACGTCTAGAGGGCCTTGAAGCGTTATCTTTCTCGCACAGCTCCCTTCCGGAAGTCCGACCGGCTATTCATTCAGTTCGGAGGTCTACACAAGGGGGAGGCGGCGGCCAAGGCCTCCATCTCCAGGTGGATCAGAGAAGCAATTGCTTCCGCCTATATCCTGAAAGGGAAGCAGGTCTCAGTGGGACTGCGTGCACACTCAACTCGTGCACAAGCTACCTCCTGGGCAGAATTCAGTCTAGTTCCTCCTCTGGATATCTGTAGGGCGGCGACTTGGTCCTCCCTACATACCTTCACCAAGCACTACAGGCTGGACGTTCAGAGTTCAGCGGACGCTCGGTTTGGTTTTGCGGTTCTGCAGTCCGGTATGGCGAATCCCACCCAGGATTGAACTGCTCTGGTACATCCCAGAAGTAAGGGACTGGACTGGAGTGACGATAAGGAAGAAGTAATTAGATCTTACCTGCTAATTATTGTTCCTGAAGGAACGACAGTCCAGTCCCTGATCCCACCTGGATTTCGTCGGCCGGTTCGGCCTATTAGCCAAGGGCGGAGCTGCGGACCGAGCGTGGGGTCTGCTATGGGCACAGGAGGGCAGTTGAAGGTTGACTCGGTCGGTCGCAAGTAAACCACCTCCGGCCGTTGGCCTCACTCCCCTCCTTCTCCTAATCCTTGAAAAAAAAAAAAGTCCTTAATTTGTTAAATATTTCTTTGCTGTGTGATGTGGTTTAAGTTACTATTGAAAGTTCATTAAGTCTGCTTTGTCATTCGTTTACTGGGGTCTGTGGGTGGTTACAGTGGTATTTATACCGCTCCAGCCCCAAAAAGGTTGGGCTCAGCCTCCAAGCTGCTGGAAGGGTTGCGTAACCCAGAAGTAAGGGACTGGACTGTCGTTCCTTCAGGAACAATTAGCAGGTAAGATCTAATTACTTCTTTTTGGGGGGTTTTTTGTGTGTGATTCTATGGGCAACATTATATAGTTGAGTTTCCAGCTGCTTTAAATAAGGTGTTTTTTGTTAGTCCTTTGTTTTTCCTGAGCTACCTCAATGATGATTTGACAACTATTTTTTTTCTAGGCTATTTATCATTGTATTAATTGTGGTATTTTTTTCTTTTTCTTTTTACTTGTCTGAGTTTTGTCTACTAATTAGAGTTCACTATTTATGTTGTATTTATAAAAAAAAATAATTATATACATGCGCACACACACACTCTTTTATTTTCATTTATGTTATGTAAGTCCATTAAGGTATTCCTTTTGGGATTGATATTTTCATATATGTAATCTTTGTTTGACTTTGATTTTTATGTTTTTTAGTTTGGACCCTTGATGCATGTGGGTTGCCAAAAGCTTTTTTCAGGTGGTTTTAATAATAAATTAGAATTTGGACATTTCATTCCTAAATGTGTGTGGTGTTTGACTGCTCTGTGCTCCTGCTGTAGACATATGGATAGTACCAGAATTCAAGAAAGCATGGAACAAGCACAGAGGATTTCTGACAAAAACAAACAGGACTATAAAATCTGAGCAGGTGGTGTGAATGAACAGACTGGATGGGTTGTGTGGTCTTCATTATGCTATATACACACACTTACTTACTTACAACATTTATAAACTGCCTAATTACAAAAGTTCAAAGCGGTACAGAAAACATATATAACACATTTTAAAGTAAAATTACACAAAAATCAAACACCAAAACCTTGATGAAACAAAAATGCTCTTCAATAGTCAACAAAAAGACAACACATTCAAACATCCATGTAACGAGACTGGCACTTAGTTCCATAAAATAGGTACTGCTAAAGCAAAAGCATGGGACCCGTAACCTGCAAACCAGACCGGAACAAAGATGAAACAAGAAAAGTATCATTCAAGCCCTGGCAAATCGGACGGGAAAAGGTATGCCAGGTCAATAACTCTGCCAAACAAGCCGCACACAAAACCAGCCAAAGCTTCAGAACCACACAAAGAACTTTAAAAACAATCTGTTGTTGAATAAGTAACCAATGCAATGAATGCAGACAAGAAGAACATGATCAAAACTTGTCTTACCTAAACTCCCAACTCCTACAGACTGAAAGCAAGCCTCCCTTTCCTATCCAAAATCATCGAAAAATCAGTACAAATGCAACTTGCCACCCACCCGCTCCTAACCTTGAGGGTTTAAGGAGGGGTCGGCCTTGAGGTTGAGGTTGTAGTTGTGTAAGGTCGAATGATAAGGCAGGCAAAAGAATATTTTTTTACATAAGGATTTATTTCTCCCGCTCTGTGGTGGAATGGAACAGGCGTGAAGGAATATTTTAGCCAAAGTAAGAACAAAGGAAAAACAGGCTCTTCAATGCTGTGCTCAAAATGTCCATTAACACTGGAGTTCACATTCACTCATGTGACCTCTACTTTCAAATCAACTAAACAAGGAGAAAACAATAATGTTCCTGTATTGTAACCAAGGTATGCTTCAGCTTATTTTTACTACTTTATATGCTCTTCAGCCAGGTACTCATATAGCATACATTTAGGATATCATAGCAAATGACCATTCAAGCTTTGCTTTACTTATTTCTGTCAATCAGACAGGTTGAGCAGTCCATTGGTTGATTCAGTTCAATCATTGGCAAAGGACAAGCCAAGGGCATTTCTGCTTCTGGACTCTTTTCTGCTTGTGCTAACTTCTGGTCAGGAATTGCTCGTTTGTCTAAGAATTCTTTGAACTCTTTAAGGAGTAATTCAGCCTGCTTTCTAACTGGGCTAAGCTGAGGATTTGCTCCTTCCTTGGGTAAGTAATTGTTTGCAGACTTTACTTCAGGATAGCAAGTAATGCCGTCTCTGTTAAAACATTCATTCAATGCACTTGAGTTACCCCTCCCCCACTTGTCTCTGTAAGTAAGTGTCGGGTTACCAACTTCAGTTGTGTGAGGAGTGTTTCTAAAGAGTGCTTCAAACGTAGGACCGTCTAACTCCTCCTGGCTTATTTCTCTCCCATACAGGTCAGCTGTGTTCTTTCTATTAGCTTGCTTGCTAAATCTTTCAGCTGTCTGGTGAGAATAGCTGGGTCTGTTTAAACGTATTTCAGGCTGCAGCCAACTGCCTTCATAATGACTGAGTCTGTCCTGAGTTTTAAAATCAGCATTCACTCTTTCTGGCTTCTCATAATAAAACTTGTCATCTGTATTAAACACACCATGTACCTTGTATTGAGGCTTGTCTGAGAATTCCTTGCCACTCTGCCTTCCTTTCCACGGGTCAGCTCTCCCTTCCAGAAGCCTGGGCTTTATCCCTGGGTCTCTCAGTGCTTCAAACCTCTCCTGCTCCCAGGGGATTCTATCAGGCACTGAGTATCCCTGGTACCAGCTTCTTGGTTCTGAATCCCTTCTCCTAGGATTACAGCTGGGCAGTGTTTCTCTTGGTAAGTCAAGGGTTTCTGCATCAAAGGCTGCTTCCTGCCTTTCTCACTGCTTCCTTCCTCCTTGCCTTGTTCCGTCTTGCCTCTCTCTCTCTCTCTCTGTTTAACAAGCTGCCTTTGCTTTGGGCAGCCCACCTCCTGCTAGGGCGTGCCCAATCAGTAACTCTGCTTCTCCCTTCCCCCAAGGTGAGCTGTGTTAGCTGATTAGCCATGTGTTTCTTGTTCTGAGCAGAGAAAATCCTGCATTTACCTGCAGTACCACTATCTTCCACCGGGTCACCATCCGTTTCCATGGCTTCTGGGGAAGCTACCACGTCACAAGCTTCAAGACTTCATTGATTCCAACGCTCCACTCGACCCACATCAGCATGGATTCAGGATATCATGGAATCGAAACACTAATAACATCACTCTTCAACTCAGTCATACAAGGATTCGAGAACATGAAAAAAGCCTATTTTTTGACACATCTTCAGCATTTGATACTGTAAATCACACCATACTAATTGACCGCCTAAAACATCTTGGAATGGGAGGCATTACTCTACGATGGTTTGAAGACTATCTGTGCAACCACACCCAACAGGTGTGCTTCAATAACACCCTCTCCAGCCAGTTCAGCCAGACACAAGGTGTCCCTCAGGGATCTACATTATCCGCCTTTCTATTCAATATTTACCTTCAGCCCATCTGCAATATCTTAAAATTATACGACGTAGATTACAGAATATATGCAGATGACATAATGTTATTCACAATATAATAGAGTACCAGACCTGAATGAAACCCTTTCTACACCTTATGTATTTTTTGTCGGAGCAAGCCGGAGGCGGCAGGAATTACTATCCAGCCACACCAGACGGCCTAGTCCCTTTTAATCAATTCAAAAAATAAAGCTCATCTACTTATCTATTTACGTAATTCTGTTGAAAGAAATTTGGCGGTGTTGTCAACCAGCATTTCACGACGTGCACGTTTCTGGCCTAACGCCCTGTTTCAAGTGTCACTATTTTTCGCTAGCAAAAACCGCTATGAACTTCCAGCCCAAACTCCAGTGCTGTATATAAAGGGTTATACATGTTAATTGGCTAACACGAGCTGTCATTCATCAAGGAATTCCAATCAGACAACAGGAAAAACCCCACTAACTTCGGGGAATCCCTGAACGTCATCAATGGCATCAGAGCAAGCTCGACCATTCAGTTTCTTTATTTAAACCCGATGGGTGAACAGTGTTAAATTTAAAGATCAACAGTTGTTCGCGTTTCTGTAACAAGGCAATGTGATCACCCCCCCCTAGGATTCGGAGGAATGTGATCTAGTATTGTCCAGGAAAAATCCTCAAAAAGATGATTCTGTGCCAAACAATGATCTACAATAGGGGCAGATAGTACTTGCTGTCGAACCCGAGAGGCATGTTCACTTAATCTCGTCTTTATTTTTCGCAATGTCCTACCTATATAAACTAACGAACAAGGACATTTGTAAAAGATAAACTACAAAAGTTGAATCACATGTAGTCGCCCACCGTCGTACAAATGTTTGGCCGGTTACTGGGTGAGTCCATTCAATGCCCGTCAACAAGGTGGCACAAATTGAATGCCCCCGATTTGACATGTCCGGAGAAATTGGACGGTCAATCAGAGTTGTAGATCGTACCAGTTTATCCTGTAAATTAGGGCCCCGAGAAAAGGCTATTTCGAGGGGTTTCTGAAAACATGAATGTAACCCCAAAGTAGGCCAATGTTTCTTAAGTATATCTACTATTTGCTTGCTCAAATTTGTATAAGTAGCACTCCCACTATAAATTCTGAATCGGTCAAGGGAGTGGATGAGTGTTCTTGCTGATTAGATCCGTCCAATAGCCATTCCCTATGAATATAGGTAGCTCGACGATATGCCAATTTAATCACTTTATCCGGGTAACCCCTAATGCGCAAACGTTGAATTAAATCCAAAGCATGAAATTTAAATTCAGCTACAGTAGAGCATATCATCCGTAGACGAAGAAACTGTCCAAATGGAAGCCCCCTCCTCAATGGACCTGGATGACAACTTTGATACTTTAATAAGCTGTTACGTTGAACACTCTTGTGATATAGGGTAGTCTGAAACGCACCCACTTCTTTTATTATTACCATGTCCAAAAATTCCATTCGATGAAAATCGACATGAACTGTGAAGGTGAGATTAGGTTTTAAAGCATTCAACCAGCTTATAAAATCCTGTAACTGAGATAAAGTGCCAAACCATAAAAAGAATATATCATCCAAATATCTCCTCCAAAATCGAACCTGGGCAAAGTATGAGGATCTGTAAAGAAATGTCTCCTCAAAATCAGCCATATAAAGTGTCACAATAGATGGGGCTGCTGAAGCCCCCATTGCTATCCCAGAAATCTGTTGATAATATTTCCCTCAAAGAGAAAATAGTTCTTCGTTAGTACTAATTCCAATAAGTCACATAGGAAGGTTCGAGGAAGACACTGAGGAGCAAACTGAAATAGTCATTAATAAAGTCATTACTTCATCCTTATTTATATTAATGTAGAGTGCCGCTACATCTAGAGTCACCAGATAAAAATCCCAAGAAAGAATAACCTCTTTAAACATCTGTTGCAAAAAATGAGTGGAATCCTTCACAAATGATTTCACAAGAACTGCCTCCTTCTGTAGGAATACATCACAAAATTGTGATAAAGGTTCAAGCAATGACCCCCTGCAGGAGACAATTGGTCTACCCGGAGGAGAAACCAAAGATTTGTGAATTTTTGGCACCATATATATTATTGGGACCAACGGGTTTTCCAATCTCAAAAAAACTATACTCTTTTGGTCAGCCAGTTTTGGGCTAACCCCTCATCCAACAGGGATCGTATCTGTCTTTGAAGGTCAAATATGGGATCACTCAAAAGTAATCGATAAGTACGTTCATCTGAAAGATGACATCAGAGTCTCGTAAGATAATCTGATGCAGACTGAACCACTATGGCTCCTCCTTTATCTGCCCTTCTGATAATTATTTCTGAATCTTGTCTTAATTGAGCCAAAGCCTCATTAGCCTTTTTACTCAAGTTTGACCAGGTCGGATGTTTTTTGAGCTCCAAATCTTTCAAGTCTTGGAGAACCAAATTCTGAAAAGTAAGAATTGAAGGATCCTTCAGCTCAGGTGGTATCCATTTAGATCACGGGAACTTAACTGAGTCATCTGGAATACTCGGTCTTTCTGAAAAGAAATGAGTGATCTGTAATTTCCGAAAAAATTTATAAAGACTCACTCGTGATTGAAACGGGTCATGTCGTACTGTTGGTACAAATGATAATCCCAAGTTAACTGGTGAACAAGATTATCTTCTTAACGGTTTCGTCAGCAAATTTACTACTATTGAGTCGTTTGGTGTCTGGCACGTAAGTGGGTCCCATTCCTCGGTTTGATACCACGACGGGATTTTCTTCCCCGCCCTTGACCTCGACGAAAATCCTGAGTGTTGGCAGAAGCGGATATCCTAAAACTGTCAGAAGACCCACTGCTACTATCTTCCATATCATCTGATGTTTCAAACGTTACCCGTTTTTTCTGAGTGTCCTCCCTTGGATTTATACATCCAATAGTATACTTTACTTTATTAGCGTCATAATCGGTTTTATCCCGTAGGAATTTCTTCAGTTTATAGAATTTTAATTATTCAAAGGAGCCTTTTATTTGCCGATCCATGTCCTCCATTTTTGTCTGAAAGACATCCTCTTCAAAAAACATCTTCAGATTTGTTTTAGTCGCCTCAATTTGTTTATTGAGCGTTTCTTCCTCTTGTATAGTACGTTCCAATATAAGAGAAATTAAATCAAAACGACATTTATTGGAAATTTGATTCCATTTAGTGATAAATTCCAGATCTGCTGTGAACATCTTAGGAGCACGTGTCATCCGTAACCCCCGTTGGATAATCCGGATCTTTAAATACTGAGTCATTGAAGCTCCATGTTCCATGTAACCGCTCGAACTAGCCGTTTCCGAAGTGCTTTAAGGTCAGAGACTGTCTGACCTTCCATTGTAACATTATCTCCCTCTACTGGGAGACTATTCCATGAATCCACCGTAAAGAAATATTTCCGCATATCACTCCTGATGTTATTCACAACATTTGACATAACATAAACCTCAATTACGAGAAGATCATCAACTGCTTCAATGATGGCTCAATTCTGTTAATCTGAGACAATCTTACTGTCAACCTAAAAAAACCCGAAGTACTTAATCACCAGGAACAAAACTTTTGACCCTCCTCGACTATTACAAGTAAACAATGCCTCACTCAAAGTAAAAAAGGAAATAAAATACATAGGGATCTACCTAGACCAAAACCTCAACATGACCAAACACATCAATATGACAACTCGCGCTATATATAACAAAACCAGAATGACGCAACACTTTGAGGTCCCTCCTCTCACATGATGACTTCTGCACAATAGCACAGTCCACATTTTGACCGCCGTATCATCATAATCCAAGTCCTGCCCAAACAAACAATAAAGCCCTTACAACTGGCTCAAAATACAGTAGCATGTACGATAATGAAAGCTGCAGATCTGAACATATAACACCCATCCTGTTCCACCTCCACTGTCTCCCGGTAATGCAAAGGATTAAATTCAAGGCACTAATGACCACTTTCAAAATAAGGTATGTTGGAGCTATATTGTTTTTTAACACACTGATAAACATGCAGCAAGACAGAAGAGTAAGAAGAGATAACTTGAAGAACATGTTAACCATTCTGAAGAGTGTCAGAAAAGTAAACCAAACCACAGTTAACATGGCATTCTCATTCTACACCCCAGTCCTATGGAATAATCTAACCAATTATCTAAGAGAAATTAAAGACTTAACACAATTACATAAGAACATAAGATATGCCATACTGGGTCAGACCAAGGTCCATCAAGCCCAGTATCCTGTTTCCAACAGTGGCCAATCTAGGTCATACGTACCTAGCAGTTTCCCCAATAGACACAGGTTCTGCAATGCTTGTACTAGGTCAAGCATTGATATCTTGGGTCCCTTCTTAATAATGGTTTATGGACCTTTCCTCCAGGAACTTGTCCAAACCTTTTTTAAACCCAGCTACACTAACAGCCTTTACTACATCCTCCGGTAACAAATTCCAGAGTTTGATTACACGTTGAGTGAAAAAATATTTTCTTTTATTAGTCTTAAATAGTTTACCCTGTAGCTTCATTGCATGCCCCCTAGTCTTTCTATATATTCTGATAATGTAAACAGTCGATCTACGTTTACCCGTTCCACTCCGTTCATTAATTTATAGACTTCTATCATATCTCCCCTCAGCCGTCTCTTTTCCAGGTTAAAGAGCCCTAACCTTTATGTTTGTTTGTTTATGTTTATTGTATTTGATAAAAACCACCTTTCACAAGAACCAAAGCGGTGTACAATTAAAAATTCAATAAAAGCAGGCCGAGGCCAGGGAAAAGGAAAATAAATACAATATTTGACAGGACAGCTGAAGAATCAGGAAAACAAGACAAGACGTAGACAGGAGGTAAGCCTAGGAAAGAACAGGAGGCAGGGAAGAGAATTAATCACACAAAAGGGGAGGAAAGGTTGAAAGCTAGGGAAAACAAATGGGTTTTTAGCAGAAAACATCTCAAAACGTTCCTATTTACAGACTACTACCGGTGTGAACAACCCACCACAGAACACAAACATTAAAGATCAAACATCTCACTGAACGCCAACGCATAATCTGATACTGTTTACCATTCCATGCTGTACATAGTTCCAGTTAAATGTTCCTTGTATATAATTAATAAGGTCTCTTGTACATAGTTCAAACAATATTGTTGTTTATTTGTAACCATTCTCTGTAAACTGTCTTGAGCATAGAAACATGACAACAGAAAAGACCACATGGCCTATCTAGTCTGCCCTTCCATATCAACCACTACAACAGTCCCCTTTTTTCCTTTAGAGATCCTCTGTGTTTGTCCCATGCTTCTCTGAATTCAGATACTGTCCTCATTTCTACCACCTCTACTGGGAGACTATTCCATGAATCTACCGTAAAGAAATATTTCCGCATATCACTCCTGAATCTATCCCCTTTCACCCTCATTCCATGTCCCCTCGTAGCAGAGCTTGCTTTCAATCGAAAGAGGCTCTCTTGTGCATTTATTCCAAGGGGGTATTTGTATGTCTCAGTCATATCACCTCTATCCCGTCTTTCCTCTATATATTAAGATCCTTAAGCCTGTCCTCATATGCTTTACAATAAAGAACACTAACCATTTTAGTAGCTACCCTCTGTGCAGGCTCCAGCCTGTTTATATCCTTTTGAAGGTGCGGTCTCCAGAACTGCACACAATACTCCAAATGAGGTCGCACCAAAGACTTATACATAGAAACATGATGACAGAAAAAGACCACAAGGCCCATCTAGTCTGTCCTTCCATAACAACAACTACAACAGTCCACTTTATACCTTTAGAGATCCTCTGTGTTGGTCCCATGCTTTTTTGAATTCAGTTACTGTCCTCATCTCTACCACCTCCACTGGGAGACTATTCCATGGATCCACTACTCTTTCCGTAAAGAAATATTTCCGCATATCACTCCTGAATCTATCTCCCTTCACCCTCATCCCATGTCCCCTCATCGCAGAACTTGCTTTCAATTGAAAGAGGCTCTCTCCCTGAACATTTATGCCACGGAGGTATTTAAACATCTCAATCATATCACCTCTATCCCGCCTTTCCTCTAAGGTGTACATATTAAGATCCTTAAGTCTGTCCTCATATGCTTTATAATGAAGACTACTAATCATCTTAGTAGCAACCCTCTGCACCGACTCCATCCTGTTCACATCCTTTTGAAGGTGCGGTCTCCAGAATTGCACACCATACTCCAAATGAGGTCGCACCAAAGACTTATACAGAGGCATTATCACCTCCTTTTTTCTGCTAGCCATTCCTCTCCGTATGCACCCAAGCATCCTTCTAGCTTTTGCCGTCGCCTTTTCTATCTGTTTAGCTACTTTAAGATCATCGGACACAACTACGCCTAGGTCCCGCTCTTCTTTAGTGGACAAAAGTACTTCACCTCCTATGCTGTATTGCTCCCTTGGATTGCTGCAGCCCAAATGCATGACCTTACATTTTTTAACATTAAATCCCAGCTGCCAAATTCTAGACCATTCTTCAAGCTTAGCTAGATCCCTCCTCATGTTATCTACACCTTCCTGGGTGTCTACTTTATTGCAGATTTTGGTATCATCCGCAAAGAGGCAAACCTTACCCGACAGCCCTTCCGCTATATCACTAACAAAGATGTTAAAAAGAATCGGACCAAGGACAGATTGCTGGGGCACACCACTGGTAACATCCTTCTCCTCAGAGTGAGCTCCATTTACTTGTACTCTTTGTCGCCTCCCACCCAACCAATTTCTAACCCAAGCAGTAACTTTAGGGTCCATCCCTAGGGTGCTCAGTTTGTTTATAAGTCGCCTGTGAGGAACAGTGTCAAAGGCTTTACTGAAATCTAAATACACCACATCTAGAGCTCTCCCTCGGTCCAACTCCCTGGTCACCCAGTCAAAGAAATCAATCAGATTTGTCTGACAAGACCTGCCTCTGGTGAATCCATGCTGCCTCGGATCCTGTAATCCGCTGGACTCCAGAAACCTCACTATTTTCTCTTTCAACAGCGTTTCCATTAATTTACTCACCACCGAAGTTAAACTAACCGGCCTGTAGTTTTCAACCACATCCTTACTTCCGCTTTTGTGTAAAGGCACCACATGAGCCTCTCTCCAGTCCTTTGGCACCACTCCCGACTCCAACGAGGCATTGAAAAGGTCAGTCCCCAAGTTCCCTCAGTATTCTAGGGTGTATCCCATCCGGTCCCATCGCTTTGTCTACTTTAAGTTGAGCTAGTTTCTCACGAACACAGTCTTCTGAAAATTGTTCAAGATGTCCCTCGCTTCTGTTCTTATTTGTGGGTGTTTTCTGAGGTCCTGCTCCTGGTTCTTCATCTGTGAACACAGAACAAAAATATTTGTTAAGCAATTCCGCTTTATCCTTATCAGCTTCTACATATTCCCCCCCTGTACCCTTGAGTCTGACAATACCACTTTTGCCCTTCCTCTTCTAACTAATATATCTGAAAAATGTCTTATCTCCCCATTTTATTGCATTGGCTATTTCCTCCTCCTTTTGAATCTTTGCCTTCTTGACTACTTTGCTAGCTTCTCTAAGTTGTTCCAAATACAGATGCCTGTCTTCCTTTCTCTGTGATTTCTTGTATTTCATGAAGGCCTCCCTCTTTTTCTTCACTTTTTCAGCTACTTCCTTCGAAAACCATAGCGGTCTCCTGTTCCTTTTGCCTTTATTTACCATTTTAACAAAAAGGTTGGTTGCCTTTAAAATACCCCCTTTCAGTTTTGCCCACTGTTGTTCTACATCCCCCAGCTGTTCCCATCCCACTAACGACTCCCTGAGGTATTGGCCCATCTTCGCAAAGTTAGTCTTCCTAAAGTCTAAGATCTTCACCTTGGAATGGATTCTAACAGCCCTAGTCCTAATACTGAACCACACCATCTGGTGATCACAGGATGCAAAATGATCTCCCACTACAACATCAGAAACACTTTCACCATTGGTAAGCACCAAGTCCAGTGTGGCCCCTTCACGTGTGGGGTCTGTTACCAATTGCCTGAATAGTTCTCCCTGTAGAGAATCCATGATCTCCTTACTCCTAGATGATACTGCAGCAGGATAGTGCCAATCAACATCTGGCATATTGAAATCTCCTAGCAGTAGCACTTCCCCTTTCCTAGCAATGCTGAGTATGTCTTCAATTAACTCTCTGTCTACCTCTTCCTCTTGTGAGGGAGGTCTGTATATCACACCAATGCAAATAGATTTCTCTTTCCCTCTTTCTAGTTTAACCCACAATGCCTCCTCTCTCCCTTTTAAGCTCTGTAATTCCAAAGCTTTAATAGTAGTTTTTACATATAGTGCTACTCCTCCTCCCCTTCTTCCTACCCTGTCCTTTCTGAATAAAGTATAGCCAGGTATAGTTACATCCCAGTCATGGTTTTCTGTGAACCATGTTTCTGTAACTGCCACTAAATCTAAGTCAGCCACTCCCACCAAAGCTTCAACTTCAGAGATCTTATTTCCCATGCTACGGGCATTAATACACACTGCTTTCCATATGTTACCCCTGTTACCCATTTCCATAAAGGTATTTAATGTATCACTTACCTGGGGGCTTTCACTTACCTGGTGGCTTTCTTCACCCATCCCCAACGAATCTA
This sequence comes from Ichthyophis bannanicus, assembly GCA_033557465.1. Lineage (NCBI taxonomy): Eukaryota > Metazoa > Chordata > Amphibia > Gymnophiona > Ichthyophiidae > Ichthyophis > Ichthyophis bannanicus. The sequence continues at coordinate 1,084,099,230 of CM066033.1, read as the reverse complement.
GTTTAAAGCCCTCTATACAGAGGCACTATCACCTCCTTTTTTTTTCTGCTGGCCATTCCTATCCCTATGCACCCAAGTATCCCTCTAGTTTTTGCTGTCACCTTTTCTACCAGTTTAGGTACTTTAAGATCATCAGACACAATTACGCCTAGGTCCCGCTCTTCTTTAGTGGACAAAAGTACTTCGCTCCCTTGGATTGCTACAGCCTAAATGCATGACCTTGCATTTTTTAACATTAAATCTCAGCTAACAAATTCTAGACCATTCTTAAAGTCCAGCTAGATCCCTCCATGTTATCTACACCTTCCTGGGTGTCTGTTCTATTGCAGATTTTGGTATTATCTGCAAAGAGGCAAACCTTACCCAACAGCCCTTCTGCTATATCACTAACGAAGATGTTAAAAAGACAATTTGCTCTTAATTTGGGAGGGAGAATGTGATACCCTGATTGAGTTTCTTGAATAGCTGAACTCTCTAGATGAGAACTTGCATTTCAAGGCACAATACAGTGACATAGAAATATCATATCAGGACATTGTGATCAAGAAAGACGACACAGAATTTGTGACTAACCTCTATAGGAAACCAGTTGATTGTAACCAACTTTTGTACTACACAGTTTCCACAATTGCTCCCTGAAGGACAATTTACCTATAAGTCAATTCCTTCAGATGAAACACCCGTGTTCATGGATAGGCGACTTTGAGTGGAACGCAAAGGATATGATGAACAAATTCAAGAATAGGGGTTACAGCGTTCTTGTGTATCAAGAAGGCATACAATAGGGCACAGGAAGCAGAATGTATATCGCTCCTTACTAAGTCTGACAAGAAGAACCTCCTTAGAATGTGTCCTTTTGTTTTCTCATCTATTGATGGATATTTCACGGATCATACGAGAGGAGTGGCATTTGCTTCAGATCTTATCTGCGTTTTTTACATGTTTCATGTCCATAGCCCACAGGAGGAATGCAAACTTGAAGAATCTTTTAGTGCCATCTGCCTTGCTAAGAATTCAATTCCCCACTAAGTTTAATGTTCATTATAAGTGTGGACATTGTTTGGTTTGCGACCATGTTTGTTTATTTATTTACTTATTTACATTTCTTATATACCGCACTATTCAACATCAGCGCGGTTTACATTGAACACACATTCAGACAGAAAACATGTGTCTGAGTTTAAAATAAACCGGATCATAAAACTTGGATAACGATAATGTTCTTGTAACTAAGGGATTCTAAAGCCATTCTTGCACCCAGAAGTTTTATTTATCCGGATTGACCAACTGTGATTCAGTGTGTTATATACTGTATGTCATTGTGTGTCCATGCTTCCTACTATACATTGGCAAGACTACCAGAAGCATCAGGACCTGTATCATTGAACATAAGAGCTGTTCACATAGGGATGCAGAGACCAGCCCCCGTGGCTAAACATTGGCAGGAAGAAAAGCACAATGTTTCTGATTTAAAGTATTTGTTTCTGAAAGTTGTACAGTGCCACTGGGGAGGAGGTGACTTTGACAATTCCTTACTGCGCATGAAACAAAGATGCAGTCGTTACACCCATCTGGCCTCAATGAGGAGTATGTTTTTTTTTTCTGTATTTTTTAATGCTTTTTTTTTATATTTTACTTTTTTATTTTTATCTTTAGTTTTAGCTTTCCTGTTAATTTTTTATATTTTTTATTGGTCACTCCTTCTCACCCCTTCCCCCTCTCTCTCACCCCTTTCCCCTCCTCACCTTTCCTTCCACTTCCCTTCCCCCCCTCCTCTCCCATCATCCAATTTTAACCCCTGCTGTTCAGACCATTTTTTAACTGCTTTGTATTGGTTCCTTTTGTTTTTAGTTTGTTTATTTTTTATTTTTGGTTCTTTTTTGATTGGCTTTTTATTGCTTAATTTCTGTTTTTAAGGCTTATATTTGCCCAGTTGAATCATATGTTTCATTTGAAGCCATTGTTAGGGACCAGTATGTTTTGATGTCCAAAGTTCACCCGTGGTATCCCCTGCCTACTGTAGGATATGGGGGCGTGTTTTCTCTGGTAGATAATCTCTATCGGGAAAAGGCTGATATGTAGGGATAGCAGTTTTGATCATCGGTTATGTTTTTAGTGTGGTTTTAGTGTCAACTTTTTATTTTTGATGTTTTTAGGATATTGTCCCTTATATTTTCCTTTTTATGCCGTGTGGTAGGGTAGGCATGATCCTTTGTAGTTGTTTTTAAGTGCTGTCGTGTTGGTGTCAACTCATGGTGACCCTCTGGATAGTTGTCCTAAATTGTGTTCGGTCTTCAGTCAGGTGGCTAATTGTTGACAGACTGGTACCCATAGCTGCTGTTTTTGTATCGATCCATCTCATTGCTGGCCTTCCTCTTTTTGCGTTGACCTTCTATCTTGCCAGGCATGATGTCTTTCTCTAGTGATCTCTCTCTTCATATGAAGTGTCCAAAGTATGAAAGTCGAAGTCTTGTCATCTGAGCTTCTAAAGAAAGCTTAGGTTTGATCTCCTCTAGAACTGACTGGTTTGTTCTTCGGGCAGTCCATGGTATACACAGTATTCGCTGCCAGCACCATAATTCAAAGGCATCAATGGATCGATACAATAACAGCAGCTATGGGTGCCAGTCTGTCAATAATGAGCTGCCGCCTGACTGAAGACTGAACACCAGTTTAGGGCAACTATTCAGAGGGTTGCCATGAGTCGACACCAACTCGATGGCATTTAAGAACAACAACAACAGGGAAGCCCGCAGAGGGGTCGTCAAGGTGACACGTGCTGCTAAACATCTCCTCCAAGACTCTCTCTCAACCGCACAACAGCCCAGGACTCCAGCAGGGCTCACACCATCACTACACCATGCCGGCGGGGAACCACCTCCATCACCAAACGACAACTAAGTAGGTCTCTTATCTAGCTGCTCCAAACACTTTACAGTAATTTTATTAACAGTATTTGTTGTTTGTGTTTGCTGCTTGTGTTTGTCGTGCCTAGCTAACAAAGTAGGTCACTTACCTAGCCGCTCGGAACATTTTACAGCTGATTTCGCTACCAGTATTTGCTGTTTTCTGCCTGTGTTTATTGTGCCTAGTTGCCCCCGCCCCCCTGCAGTACTGTATCTGTGATCAGATAGTCTGTCATTGTTTCTGTGCCTAGCTGGCTCATGCCTGAAGGATACTTTTCCTTTAGAATGCACTAATAATTGTTATTGTGACACAAATTAATCATACTAAGTAGTCATTGCTGTACAGAGGACATATTGCTATACCAAGTAGGCATTGCTACAGCTCAATATGGCCACCTCCCTCCTAACCCTCACCGGCTTTTACCTCCTCGCCAACTCACTCTGGCACCCTCGCTCTCACCTCCAACCACAGCCCCATTCCAATCCTACAAAGCCTGGGAAAGAGATGTTACGGCAATACCCGCCGTCCACCAACAGAAACCTACCACGACCTGCACGCACACTTACCCTACATCTCGCTCCAACACCCCGAGAAGTCCAAGGTGGCACAGCCCCAAATGCCTCGCAACTTGAAATGTGCCCTCATAAATGCACGATCAGTCCACAACAAATGGCCAGCCATCTCCAACCTTATAACACACCTCAAACTAGGCATCCTACTGGTCACGGAATCATGGCTGTCCGATTCAGATTCAGTCCTCCTAAACCAACTCATCCCTCCCAACTTTTCAATCCACACCTGCCACAGAGCTAACCGCAGAGGCGGAGGCGCCTTCATCCTAGTAAAGACGGAGCTCCAATTTCAGCTGCTCATTTCCAACAGTACAACACACCTAGATTCAATCACCATAACCAACAAATACAGCACCATCAGCCTAATCTACAGATCCCTATCCTCATCCCCTGAAGACCTCTCAACCATAATTGACCTTGCCTGCAACCCCAAGAACCCACACATACCAAACTGGTTAATGGGGGACTTCAACCTGCCCGCTCTCCAAAGTACCCACTCCAAAGCCTTCCTTGAAGCACTCAACGAACTGGGCTATGAACTGATAGTCGATGCACCCACCCACCTGAAAGGAAATACACTAGACCTTGTCTTCGCCTCACGACCAGACATAAGCCCGAACTACAACTTTAACCTAGCCATCACCCCAGTTCCATGATCTGACCATAACCTAATTAAATTTCAGATCCCCATGCATCAAGATCGTAGCACTCCCAGCAAGGCAGCCGAGGTCTCCCTGGCACCCACAGGACGATTCAGGCTCTTTGACAAAAAGGAGATTCTCAATGAAGTCCTTCCATATCTCAAGCTAACTTCGCCCAACCTGAATGCTATGATAGCCACATGGAACAACAGCCTGAGCTCCTACACGTGTCTGCCTGCCTACCTACCTACCTCAGACAAGCTTCCAAGAAAAAGGAAATCAGCACGTTGGTTCTCCGCGGAACTACGGACTTCACTACTCCTTCTCGGGAAGCTAAAAAGAAGATGGTGACGCTCCCGGTCCCCAGCTGACCAGGCAGCTTACAACCTCCCACTTAAAAGTACACCAAGAAGCGATCTCAACAAAAATGAAAGAACATTACTCTGAACTCCTGCGACGCTCCCTAAACAAACCTAAGGACCTCTTCAACATAGTGAAGACCCTGACAAACCAAGTCTATTATACCTTCAGGAATTCGCAGACTACCTACAAGCCAAAACAAGCCATACCAATGCCACCATGAAGCCCATGCCTGATCACACACCACACCTACTAATGCCGCTCATCTCACTCACACCGCCATCCGAGAGATGCGTCAAGGACACCATCGTGGCCATCAACACCACCACAGCTTCAAACGACCCCTGCTCAGGATTCTGGATAAGATTGCTTCATGTAGAACTCAGGTCCACGATCTTGGCTAGGATTGGGCTATCTTTCTCGACAGGTGCCTTCCCATCAAGCCTAAAACAGACATCAATCCGACCCCTGCTAAAAAACAACAAGCTGGACCCCCAGAAGGTGGAATCCTATCGACCAATCTTAAGCCCCTACTAGCCAAGATAATCGAGAAGGTCATCCAATGCCAAATCCAGCAGCACATCGACATCACTGCCCCTCTTGACCCATGCCAGCATGACTTCAGAGAATCTCATGGCGTCGAGACGCTACTCAGTACCTTAATCACAGGGATAGATAACATCAGACTTGGTTACGCTCTTATCTTCATGGACATTGCCTCCACATTCGACTCTGTTAACCATGAGCTGCTCCTGACATGTCTCCATGAGAAGGGAATCCATGGTTCAGCCTGGAGCTGGTGCAAGTCATACCTAACAGACAGATGGCAACAGGTACGAACAAGCTCTGTGACCTCAGAGCCTTTTCAACAAAGAGAAGGTGTCCCCCAAGGCTCCTCAATCTCTGCTCTCCTGTTCAAAAAAAAAAAAATATATAGAGAGATATAGAGATACAGCCCATCTGTACAATCATCCGCTCCTTTAATATCTCCTGCCTGATATATGCGGATGATGTACTGCTTTCACTCCATTCTCCATCGACAAACCTGACTTCTCGACATTAGTGAGATGCTTCAACACTGTCATCGACTGGCTTCTCTCACAGAGTCTCAGAATCAATTTCAAAAAGATGGATGTACTTTTCATCACAAGAAATCAATCCTTCACCCCTCCCGCATCATTAAAGGTGAGAGATGCCGAGCTCCCAAGCAGGTCCACCATCCGCTACCTAGGCATCATGCTAGACCGGCACCTCGACTTGAAAGCGCACATAAGCAACACCATCAAGGCCATCTACCATAAGATACGGACAATCCGGCACCTCCGACCCTTGCTACAGCCAGATGACTTCCGAACAATTTTCCAAGCACTTGTAACCCCCCCCCACTTCGATTACGCCAACGCAATCCTGCATGGACTCCCCAAGAACACACTGAACCCTCTACCATCCACTGCAGACACGCGTGTTTCGGACCAACAAGTCCCTGCTTCAAGTGCGAATCAAAATGATTCGCACTTGCAGCAGGGCCTCGTTGGTCGGAAACACGCATGTCTGCGGTGGATGGTAGCAACGGATTCTGGACTTTGAAGTTAAGTTTTAGCTATTTTAAAACTTGTGTGTTCACCTCATCATATTGACTGTCTGATTGATTAAAAGGGGTCAAGCCCACATTGGGAGTTTGTTTTTTCTCCCCTGTTGAGCGGGACCTGACAAAGTACACACGAAAAAAGAAAAAAAGAATTAGGAAAACACTACAATATATATGCCTGCCACACAGACGATCTTTGTTTTCATTTGGTGACAGTGGTTGGTCTGTTCTTTTTGGGTTTTTGCTTGTAGAATAATCTTGAGTAGAATATCAGTGGCATGTGGGATCAGAGTGATTGTGCGATAATTTCTACAGTCATTTGGATCACCTTTCTTTAGCATTAGTATAAACACAGATCTTTTCCAGTCAGTTGGCCATGATGTCTTCCAAATTTCTTGGCAGAGCCTTGTAAGTATGGTAACAGCTGCATCAGATTGCTGTAATATTTCTATGGGAATGCCATCAATGCCTGGTGCTTTGTTGTTTGATAAGCCTTCCCATGCTGCTTCGGCTTCTTCTTTCATCACCAATGGTTCCGAATCATAAGGTACAGGTTTAAACGGCTGTTGGTCTACTTGATCTTTATCATATAATAACTCTGTATATTCTTTCCACTTTTTCTTGATCTTCTCAGCATGATTCAACATGGATCCTTGAGCATCTTGTAACATTCCAATTCGAGGCTAAAATTTTTTCTTTAACTCTTAGCTTTAGGAAAGCTGATCTTGTTCTTTCTCTATAGTTCCTGTGCGGATATCCAGTTTAGTCCTCCACAATCAGGTACTGCCCCTCTCACTGCAGCCTGTAGACTGGACCAATCAAATCTTCTGTAGTACATATCCAGCAGGAGCTCCCAGAAGCCCCCCAGTGTGTCCAGTCTCGTTGCAGTGTGTAGACGTAAAAGTGTGTCCTCTGGGCACACTTAGTGACCTTTGCAGGAGCAGCAACACTAGTTAGTTGTTTTTAGGGTTTGTTTTGGGGCATTTCTCTACTATTTTTGTTTTTGGTAGCTAGCTGTGCCTTTAAAAAAGAAAGACAAAAGAAGCCTGTCTCCCTGGAGCTGTGCCACAGGAGACTAGGAGAAAGTCAGACCTGCTGGCTGCTGTTGCCTGCCTAGCACATTTTATCAGCCCTGGGTGAGCTTCCCCTAGACAGGACGGGGAATTGCCATACCTATAAGGCAGTGCCTGGTACTGGGGAATTGTGGCTGAATCTTCTGTTCCTGAGCTGGTAGGAGTTTGCATTTCATTTTTTTTTTCTTTCTTGTGTGCAATGCTCTGTCTGGGATGCCAGCGTTTCTGTAGGCTCTCCTGAGCCCATTTGGCAGTTTTTATTCAAACTGCTCGTGTGCCCTGTGTTAGAGGGTCGTTTTATTTGTTTTCCATATTATTTGGTGGTTTTTATATTTTCGCGCCGTTTTTTACCGCGGGTGAAAAAGTTCGGCGGCCATTTTGGATTTTAAAATTTCTTTTACAGGCATTTTTTATCGCTGTGCACAGGTTCCCCAAGCGTTTTTGGGGGTCCTATTTATGGCGCTTTTGCACAGGGCACCCCAGGGATCCTGGGATATATTTTGTTTATTGTAAAAAAAAAAAAAAAAAAAAAAAAAAAAGTTAAGTTACTTTTAAATCGGGCTGATTTGCATCGGCGTGCCCCGGTGGGGTGGGCTTTCCTGTGGCTGTCTTATTCTAGTCCCCTGGGCAGAGGTGGCCTTGGAATGGCTTCCAAGCCCCAGTGTGTGATTTGTGGGTCCCGCAGGACGGCAGGGACTGACTCTGGCATCTGCAGGGGCTGTGCTGCAGTGCCCTCTGAGTTAGAGCAATCTGTGAATGTTCAGGAACAGGCTACCCCTGGGGATGCTTCTACTTCCGGGGACAGCGTTTCTTTCTCCAAGCATCCCTCAGTCTGGCTCGGTTTCCTCCGGCCAGCGGTTCAGTGGCTGCGCTCCAGCAGGCGTCTGTTGCTGCTGCCTCAACTATGGACTTCTCCCCTGATTTTGTACTCCTCATGCATCAGGCATTTCGCCTGAGCAGGTCCGGACAGTTGCCGGCTGTCTGGCCCCCCTCCCTCCCCTCGGGGTCCTTGGGGGCGGCTCAGTGTCCCTCATCGCCCGGGGGCAAGCGGCTTCGGTTGGGGGACAAGAGCAGGACGCCCTGGGTCTCCTGGATTCCGAGGCAGAGGGCGATCCTGAGACTGAAGCGGAGGATTTGGAGGATGGGGAGATCCCTGGGCCGGAAGATCAGGCTCGGGTCATTCGAGTGTTCCGTAGGGACGAGCTGGTTCCTCTGGTCACGGAGTCCCTTCAGGCGCTAAACCTTTCGGCGGTGCGGCCCCTGGAGGAGGAGGGTCTTGAGGATCCTCTGATTCAAGCAGTCAGGGATGCCCAGGTGGTTTTTCCCGTCCACCGCGTGGTGGATCAGATGATCCAGGCGGAGTGGGAGCACCCGGAATCCGGTTTGAAGGGGATTCGGACCATGAATCGGCTTTATCCTCTTGCTGACAAGGACAGGGACTTGTTCAGGTCCCCCCGGGTGGATGCTGCGGTCTCCGCAGTGACCAAGAAAACCACCATCCCGGTTGAGGGGGCGGCGGCCCTCAAGGACGGGCAGGATAAGAAGGTTGATAACTTGCTCAAGCAAACCTTCGATACGGATGCCGTGTCATTGCAGGCCTCTATCTGTGGGGCTTGGGTGGCTCGGTCGTGTCTGCGGTGGTCACAGCAACTGCGCTCGAGCCCCGGACTAGACCAGCAGGGTCTGGTGGAGGTGACCCGGCTGGAGTCCGGCTCGGCTTACCTGGCGGATCTGTTTTATGATTTGATCCGCGCGTTGGCTAACAGTATGGCATCCGCGGTAGCAGCGCGCCGGTCCCTCTGGTTGCGCAGCTGGGCGGCGGACAGTTCTTTTAAGGCCCGCCTCAGTAAGCTGCCGTTTAAGGGCAGATTATTATTTGGGGAGGCTCTCGAGAAATTGGTAAAGGATCTCGGTGAGTCCAAAGGGGGCCGGCTTCCGGAGGATAAACCAAGGTCCAACCGGTCCACCTCGTCGGCGCGGGGATCCTTTCGGGATCAGCGCAGGTTTCGGCCCTCCCGCCAGTGGTCCTCGCAGCGGGGCCGGTTTGGAGCCCGTAGCCAAGGATTTCGGGCTTTCAGGGGAGCCGGCAGAGGCTTCTCCGCAGCCGGCTCTTCTTCGGGTTCTTCCTTTGGACGCAAGCCACAATGACGCCAGGCAGGCTCTGGAGGGAGGACCGCTTGTCGGCGGTCGCTTGCGCGACTTTCTTTCCTCTTGGGCCCAAATAACGTCGGATCGCTGGGTGCTACAAATTATAGAGGAGGGTTACGCTCTGGAATGTGCGTTCCCACTTCCAGATTCCTTTGTTCTGTCTCCCAGCAGGGGCGAGCAAAAGACGAGGGACATCCGCGTGACCCTGGCTCGATTGTTAGCGCTGGGAGCGGTGGTTCCAGTGCCTCCCTTGGAAAGAGGCGCTGGTCGCTACTCCATCTATTTTGTGGTACCCAAAAAGGGCGACTCTCTGCGTCCGATTTTGGATCTCAAAGGCGTGAATCGCGCGCTCAGAGTGCCGCATTTCCGCATGGAAACCCTGCGGTCAGTCATTGTAGCGGTGCGAAAGGGGGAGTTTTTGACGTCCCTCGATCTTACCGAGGCCTATCTGCACATTCCGATACACCCAGCCCATCAGCGGTTTCTCCGCTTCGCGTTCCCGTGGGGCCACTTTCAGTTCCGGGCCCTGCCGTTCGGCTTGGCTACGGCCCCGCGCACTTTCACAAAGGTGATGGTGGTGGTTGCGGCGGCCTTGCGCAAGGAGGGCATTTTGGTCCATCCTTACCTGGACGACTGGTTGATACGAGCAAAATCCGGTCGAGAGTGCCTGCGGGTCACGAGCAGGGTGGTAGCTCTGCTGCGATCCCTCGGCTGGGTGGTGAACGAAAGAAAGAGTTGTCTGCGGCCCTCGCAGGACCTGGAGTATCTGGGGGTGCGCTTCGACACTGCTCGTGGGCTGGTGTGCCTTCCCGAGCGCCGCGTCCTGACGTTGCGGGCTCTTGTCCGACTATTTCGGGGGATGCCCGCTCCGTCGGCGTGGTGGTACCTACGGCTTCTCGGAACGATGGCGGCGACCTTAGAGGTGGTTCCGTGGGCGCGGTTCCACATGCGCCCGCTACAGAGGGCGCTCCTTCGTCGCTGGTCCAACCAGTGCGATTCCTTGCACAAGAGACTGCCCTGCCCGAAGGCAGTGCGGCGGTCGCTTCGGTGGTGGCTCTCCTCCGAGAACCTGACGCGGGGGATTCCCTTGGAGCCTCCTCTGTGGGTCCCCCTCACTACGGATGCGAGCCTAGTCGGCTGGGGAGCACACTGCGAGACCCGCTTCACGCAGGGGGTGTGGTCCTCGCAGGAAGCGTCTTGGTCGATCAACCGCCTCGAGCTTCGGGCGGTCCGACTAGCCCTGATGGCCCTGGAACCTCTGCTCCTGGGCCGGGCGGTCCGAGTCTGGTCGGACAATGCGACCACGGTGGCGTACATCAATCGCCAAGGGGGCACAGGGAGTGTGGCCCTGGAAACAGAAGCGACGGCCTTGTTCAGCTGGGTGCAGACTCGGCTGCCGGCGATCTCGGCGGCGCACATTGCAGGCGCCGACAATCTCCAGGCCGACTTTCTCAGCAGAGTGCGGGTGGACCCCGGAGAGTGGGAGTTAAATCCTCAGGTATATGCGCAGATAGTTCGGCGGTGGGGTCCGCCCATCATGGATCTCATGGCGACCTTCCAGTCGGCCAAGACAAGTCGCTTCTTCAGCAGACGGCGGGAGCGGATGTCCGAAGGACTCGACGCTCTCATTCAGCCGTGGCCGACGTCCGGGATGCTGTACGTTTTCCCCCCGTGGGCCCTGATCGGTCGGGTCGTCCAGCGCATCGAGGGCCATCAGGGCCGGGTGCTGCTGGTGGCTCCGGATTGGCCCCGGAGGCCCTGGTATGCCGACCTCGTTCGGCTTCGAGACGGCGTGCCGTGGCGCCTTCCGGCGCTACCGGATCTTCTTCTTCAGGGCCCCTTGCGGATGCCCCAGGTGGCTCGGTTCTCGCTTACGGTTTGGCCATTGAGAGGGCTCGGCTGAAAAAGAAGGGTTATTCGCCCGCGGTGATTTCCACCTTACTGCGGGCAAGGAAGTCGTCCACTTCTCTTACTTATGTTCGAATTGGGAGAATTTTTGAGGACTGGTGCTCCCGGCGTGGAGTTCGGGCGGCGACGGTCTCTGTGCCCGTCGTGCTCAGCTTTCTGCAGGATGGCTTCGAGAAGGGTCTCGCGGCCAGTTCCCTGAAGGTCCAGTTGGCCACGCTCTCTTGCTATAGAGGCAAGGTCTTGGGCCGCCTTCTTGGCGCTCATGCGGATGTGCGGCGTTTCTTGACCGCCGTGTTTCATTTGCGGCCTTCCCGCAGAGCGGTGATTCCTCCGTGGGATTTGAATTTAGTTCTGCGGGCCCTGGCTCGGGAACCCTTTGAGCCCTTGCGGAGGGCATCCTTGAAGGATCTCACGTTGAAGACGGTTTTTCTGGTAGCCATTTGCTCGGCACGGCGCATCTCGGATCTACAGGCCTTGTCATGCCGAGAACCTTTCTTGTCTTTTTCTGCGGAGCGGGTTGTGCTCCGTCCGGTTCCCTCCTTCCTGCCAAAGGTGGTGTCTCCTTTTCACCTGAATCAGGCAGTATTTCTACCAGTGATTTCGGCGGCCTCGGTCGAGTCGGTGGACAAGGGGCTTCACCGGCTTGATGTGGGCCGCACGCTGCGTCGGTATTTACAGTCTACCGAGTCATTTCGGAAGACTGATCGGCTTTTTGTGCTCTTTGGGGGTGCACGGAAGGGGAGGCGGCGGCTAAGGCCTCCATTGCTCGATGGCTTAAAGAAGCGATCGCCTCCGCGTATCTGTTGCAGCGGCGGCCGGTTCCGGAGGGGCTCCGGGCTCATTCTGCTAGGGCTCAGGCGGCCTCTTGGGCGGAGCATGGTCTGGTTCCACCAGCGGAGATCTGTAGGGCGGCCACTTGGTCGTCTCTGCATGCTTTCAGCAGGCACTATCGCTTGGATGTGTCAGCGGCTCGGGATTCCTGTTTTGGTTCGGCGGTTTTGCGCGCCGGCCTACAAGGTCCCGCCCGGTCTTAACTGCTCTGTTACATCCCGATTGTGGAGGACTAAACTGGATATCCGCACAGGAAATGGAAATTACACTAACCTGGTAATTGTAGTTCCTGTAGGATCCAGTTTAGTCCTCCTTCCCTCCCGAATATCTGCATGATCTTGCGGCGCGCTATCCCGAGCGGGAGATTCTAAGATAGTTTTGCGTCCCGTTCGGACCTTAGCGGCAGTCGTGCTTATAGCTATGGCTCTTCCCTTTCTTTTGGGGTTCCGTAAGCTCCTTAGTACCTGGGGGGAGCTCTGTGTCAATTTAGGGGCGTCGATTCCGGCGCCGTGCAGTGTTCTGACTTCCTCGTTTGGGGAGGGAGTTGGTTATTCCAGGGGGGGAAGTACAAGGTTTAATGTTAATCTGATAATAATCTGATGTGTTGCTTCGTTCAGTATGCTTTGTTACTAGTACACTGGGGGGCTTCTGGGAGCTCCTGCTGGATATGTACTACAGAAGATTTGATTGGTCCAGTCTACAGGCTGCAGTGAGAGGGGCAGTACCTGATTGTGGAGGACTAAACTGGATCCTACAGGAACTACAATTACCAGGTTAGTGTAATTTCCATTTTCTGCTTCTATTTCCTTGCCTTATGTACTTTTCCTTGTATTGTCTTGCCACACATTGGAAATCTGAGTTCTGCGATTGCCTCTTTCTCCTCTGGCTTTAGCTTTTCTGTTTCCTTAGCAGAACTCCAGTCCAGTCCCTTTACTCTTGGGTTGCGCAACCCTTCCAGCAGCTTGGAGGCTGAGCCCATCATCGTTTTGATGATGGTGTGGTGTAAATACCACTGGCACCACCCCTAGGCACCAGTATTCTCAGCCTCCAAGCAGCTGGAGGGTTCCAGTAAGCCAGGAGCTTACTGGAGTTTAGTTTTGTTATTTATACCTTTTAATTGCTTTTCTTTAATTTCTTTGTTTTCTTTTTACCTTAGTTGGGGAGTTCGCCTTACTCCCGTGCATTTAGAACTGCTGTTTCCTTAAGCCTTTGAACCGTCTCTCTCTCTCCCCTCCTCCCTCTCCCCTCCGGTCCTCTTCCCAGTGCCCTTTGGAAGGAGGGGGTTTGCCTTTGCAGCGGGGAGGTTTGTGTTGCTCTCCTCCCGCGTGCGCGGTCAACTGGCTCCCCCACGGCCCTTCCTCCGACCTCATCTGCCTCGCGCTGAAGCCCCGGTGGTGGGCTGAGCGCTAGAGTCAGCACCGCTCCACTTTTTCAGCTCCTCCGCCTCGTGCTTTCAGCTCCGGTCCCGGCTGAGCGCTAGAGTCGGCGTCGGGGGAGAGAACTAACTGCCTCAATTTCAGGGAGTCTGGGGTCCGGCGGCAAGGACACTTCCGCCGGCCGCAGGCCCTGACTCTACGTGGCTGCGGCCTACCACATGGAGTCTATCAGGAGGCAACGGATTCCAGCATGAGGAGCGGCACGCAGAGGAGCAGGGCAGCAAAACTGCAAGTATAGAGGGGTGTTTGCCTTTTTAAGGACCAGGTTAAATCCTAATTTTAAAATATACATATATTGTTATATAGAGTGCCGTTTTCAGCGTTTGGGGGAGGGGTGCCCCTCTTTTTTTTTTTTTGGAAGTTTCTTTTCCTTTGCACTGCTGTTTGTTCATTTATTTCATTTATTTCGCAGATTTCTTTGATTTAGGTCAAATTTCTAGGGGTTTTTAGGCCTGCCTTGGAGTTTCCACTAGGTGGGCTAAAAAAAAGAAAAAAAGGGAGGATGACTGGCAAATTACGGTGCCCGTCCTGCGGCACGCATAGGATTGCGGATTCGGAAGCCGGGATCTGCAGGGGTTGTGCGGCAGAAGCAGCTTCTGTGGAGCAGGAAATTCAGTTGACCGTGAACCAGATTTCTCAGGGGTCTCAAGGTCTCCTGGAAAGGGGAGGGGATTCTTCGTCCACTCCTCCTCCTACCTCAGCTTTACCGGTCCCCCCCCCCCCCCCAGTCCCTTCCCCCTGCTTCCAGCGGGGCGGAGGGAGGCTGGGAGCACTTTTCTCCAGAATTTGTCCTGCTATTACACAAAGCCTATTGTATGCATCAGCAAGGACTCACGGAGTCTTCGGTGGTGAAAGAAAGTGGCCGGGCCGGTCCAGGGAAGACAAGCTCCCATGACCCCGGAGTCCCTCCCAAGCGCTCAAGGCTAATGAGCGAGGAACCCCTCGCGTCTCTATCACAGATCACTCCGGAGGAGGAGGGCTCAGACAGAGAAGTAGGGGATGAAGAGGAGGAGCTTGAGGAGGGAGAGATCCCAGAGGAGGAGCAATCCTGAATAGTTAGAGTATTTCGTCGAGAGGAGCTCCCAGCATTAATAAATGAGTCACTGAAGGTGCTCAATATGGCCTCTGACATTCCTGCAGAGGAAGAAGCGTTAGAGGATCCTTTGATCCAAGCCGTCAGGAAATCACAAAGTATTTCCGGTCCACAGGGTGGTGCGCCAGATGATCCAGGAAGAGTGGAACCAACCAGAGTCGAGTTTAAGGGGAGTCCGGGCCATGGCCCGTTTGTACCCTTTACCGGAGCCAAAGATCTGCTGAAGTCCCCAAGGGTAGACGCTGCGGTGTCAGTGGTGACAAAGAAGACGACCATCCCGGTGCAGCGCAGCGCTTAGAGATAGTCAGGATAGAAAGCTGGACACACTGCTGAAGCAAGCCTTTGATGTTAGTGCCCTCGCCCTGCAGGCCTCAGTTTCAGGGGCGTGGGTAGCAAGAGCCTGTTTGAGGTGGGCTCAACAGCTTCAACTAACGGACGGTGTCTCTGCCGACGCGCAGGCTATTTCTGCTCGGTTAGAATCTGGTTCCGCTTTTCTAGTAGATAGCCAGTACGACCTTATTAGGAGTCTAGCAAAGAATATGGCCTCGGTGGTAGCAGCCAGGAGATATTTGTGGCTGCGCAATTGGGCGGCGGACCCCTCCTCGAAAGCTTGCCTGAGTCGCCTCCCTTTCAAGGGGAAGCTGCTATTTGGTGAAGACCTGGACAAGTTGGTTAAAGACCTAGGCGAGTCTAAGGGAGGTAGGCTCCCGGAAGATAGGCCTAAACAAGGCCGCACGATGGTTCAGGCTCGCAGTCAGCCTAGGGATTTTCATAGGTTCCGGTCGGCCAGACCGAACTTTTTTCCTAAGGGTCGCCCCCCTCCTAGAGGGCAAGGCTTCAGAGGGTTTCGAGGGGCTGGAAGAGGTTTTGGCGCCCCCTCCTCCTCCTCAGGCCCTAGGAAACCTCAATGAAACAACGGGGGCCCAGGAGAAAGGCCTGCTGGTGGGGGGTCGGTTAAGGCAGTTCCTTCCCGCCTTGGGCCCGAGTCACATCAGATCAATGGGTACTGGAAGTGATCCGAGAGGGGTACGCTCTCAAATTCACAAAACAAGTCCTTCCAGCCTTTATTCAGTCTCCCTGCGGCTCTCCAGAAAAGAGGGCAGTGATAGAGGACACTCTTTCAAGGCTGATCGCGCTGGGAGCGGTGGTTCCCGTTCCGAGAGACCAATACGGTTCCGGTCGATACTCAATCTATTTTGTGGTACCAAAGAAAGAAGGATCCTTTCGTCCAATCCTAGACCTAAAGCAAGTCAATCGCTGCCTCTCGGTTCCTCATTTTCGAATGGAAACCCTGAGGTCAGTCATTGCAGCGGTAAGACAGGAGGAGTTCCTGACATCCTTAGATTTGACGGAAGCATACTTACATATTCCGGTCCGAAGATCTCATCAGCAGTTCCTGAGATTTGCAGTACCGAGGGGTCATTTTCAGTTCCAGGCCCTTCCCTTTGGCCTAGCAACAGCCCCCAGGACGTTCACCAAGGTAATGGTAGTTGTGGCCGCGGCTCTTCACAAGGAGGGAATTTTGGTACATCCCTACCTGGACGATTGGCTGATTTGGGCGAAGTCGGAAACGGAGAGTTGTACAGCTACAGCCAGGGTGGTGGAATTCCTGGAGGAGTTGGGTTTGGTCATCAATTGAGCAAAGAGCAGATTAATTCCCTTGCAGGAGATCGAGTTGCTGCTTCTGATCAGAGAGGAGCAGTGCTTTTTACAGTGCTCTGCTAGAAAAGTGGATTTTGCCTCCTGAGAAACTTTGCTGTGAGTTCTAGCTGTTTATTTAACTATTTATTGTTTGTCTAACTGTTTATTTACTTATTTATTGTTTGTCTTAGTGCTAGTTCAGCTGTTTTCAGCTGTAATTTACCTTGCCTCTCTCAACTAACTGGGCTTTGTGTGGTAGCCAGGTTAACTGTTCATTTTAAATTAAATCTCTCTCCCCAGACCCTGCTGTGTGTTTAAACTTTTCCTGCCCTAGCCTGCTTGAGTTAACCCCCCCCCCCCCCCCCCCCCTTTGCTGAGGTACTGTGTAGCCTTCTTCCTGTTTTCTCCACGTGTGCATAGTCTGTTTTTAGTTGCTGCTTCTGATCAGAGAGGAGCAGTGCTTTTTACAGTGCTCTGCTAGAAAAGTGGATTTTGCCTCCTGAGAAACTTTGCTGTGAGTTCTAGCTGTTTATTTAACTATTTATTGTTTGTCTGTTTATTTAATTATTTATTGTTTGTCTTAGTGCTAGTTCAGCTGTTTTCAGCTGTAATTTACCTTGCCTCTCTCAACTAACTGGGCTTTGTGTGGTAGCCCCTTGCCCCCCTCCCCCCCTGCTGAGGTTCCAGGACAGGGTACCTTGTAACTGCCCTCTTTAATAGGACTTATCTCCCTCCCTCCCTCCCTCCCCAGCACCCACCCACCCCTGGGGTAATTGTAGTTTTATAGGTACTTGCACATCTTAGAGGAAAGGGGCTGCTCTCAGGTGCAGCTCATTATCCAAATCAGTCACACACAGAGGACCTGAGATTAATTAATTAAACTTTAGGTACACAAGGTGTATTAGGGGTATTAGATACACTTTTATTGGTATAAGCATCTACACCAATCCTTATTATATACAGAATTTAAAAGATCTAAACACAAGCTTTAAACTAAGATGCAGACAGAAGTCCAGCAGCGAGATGGGGGTTCTCCGGTCTTTTGCATTGAATGTCACATGTATGATTTTCTCCCAGTTGGTGAGAGATCTTACGTATGCACTAAGTGCAAAGAACTCTTTGCTCTCAGGGAACGAGTCCGTTCTCTAGAGGCTAGAGTAGCAGCAGACCTGGAAGACATAAGAAAGACAGAGAAGTACATGGACGTGACCTTCAGGGATATAGTCCTGAAGTCCCACCTCCAGTCTGGCAGCATCCCTGTT
Source organism: Ichthyophis bannanicus (assembly GCA_033557465.1). Taxonomy (NCBI): domain Eukaryota; kingdom Metazoa; phylum Chordata; class Amphibia; order Gymnophiona; family Ichthyophiidae; genus Ichthyophis; species Ichthyophis bannanicus. The sequence goes on along the minus strand of CM066033.1, from coordinate 1,084,081,770 downwards.
GCCATGGAGGAGAGAGGTCACGTGACAGGAGAGCATCACCCTGGTGTGGCAGGAAGTGATCCTGTAACTAGGACCTGTCCTCCAAGTGATGTAAAACCCTCTCGCACCGAGGGCGTTTCTCCAGGGCCATGTGCCCATGAGGGGAGGGTCAGGACAGCTGTTATAGTCGGTGATTCAATCATTAGGAATGTAGATAGTTGGGTGGCTGGTGGACGTGAGGATCGCCTGGTAACATGCCTGCCTGGTGCGAAGGTAGCAGACCTCACGCACCGCCTAGATAGGATCGTAGATAGTGCTGGGGAGGAGTCTGCTGTCTTGGTACATGTTGGTACCAATGACATAGGAAAATGTGGTAGGGAAGTTCTGGAGGCTAAATTTAAGCTTTTAGGTAGGAAGTTGAAATCCAGAACTTCCAGGATAGCGTTCTCCGAAATGCTTCCTGTTCCACGTGCAGGACCCAAAACACAGGCAGAGCTCCAGAGTCTCAATGCGTGGATGAGACAATGGTGCAAGGATGAGGGTTTTGGATTTGTTAGGAACTGGGGAACATTCTGGGGAAAGGGGGGGCTCTTCCGAAGGGATGGGCTTCACCTTAATCAGGATGGGACCAGACTGCTGGCATTAACCTTTAAAAAAAGAGATAGAGAAGCTTTTAAACTAGAAAATAGGGGAAAGCCGACAGTCACCCGGAGCGCATGGTTCGGACAAAGGTATCCTTGAAGGATACTACCAAAAGCAGTGAGGTTCCAAAAGGGGGTATAGTAGCCCAAATGCCCTTGAGTAAGGAGCAGACAGAGCATAAAGATTCCAAATTACCCCTGCCTACCAATAGCCAGATTAATATGAATAAAATACAGTCTCTAAAATGCTTGTATGCCAATGCTAGAAGTCTAAACAATAAGATGGGAGAGTTAGAATATATAGCACTAAATGAGAGGTGAGATATGATTGCACTCTCAGAGACAGAGACATGGTGGAAGGAGGATAACCAGTGGGACACTGTGATACCTGGATACAAACTATATCGTAATGATAGAGCTGATCAAATTGGTGGAGGGGTTGCGCTCTATGTTAGAGAGGGCATTGAGTCAGAAAGGATTAAAGTTTTGCAGGAAACAAAATTTGCTGTAGAATCTCTATGGATTGAAATCCCATTTATGAAGGGGAAGGCGATGGCAGTGGGAGTATACTATCGACCGCCTGGCCAGAATGAACAAATGGATGATGAAATGCTCAAAGAAATCAAGGGAGCTAACAAAAGTCACAACAGAGTAGTAATAATGGGTGATTTCAATTACCCCGGTATCAACTGGGTCAGTGTCACGGCAGGACAAGCTAAAGAGATAAAGTTTCTAGATGGAATAAATGACTGCTTCTTGGAGCAACTGGTTCATGAACCGACCAGAGGGGAAGCCATACTGGACCTAATCCTTAGTGGAACGCCAGATCTGGTGCAAGAAATAAGGGTGTTGGTACCACTTGGCAATAGTGATCATAGTATGATCATGTTTGATTTAATTAGTGGAGGACAGATAGTAAAGGAATCCACAGTATTACCTTTTAACTTTCAAAAGGGAGACTATGATAGAATGAGGAATATAGTTAGGAAAAAACTAAAAGGAGCGGTTCCAAAGGTTAAAGACTTACAGCAAGCTTGGGTGTTATTTAAAAATACTATCCTCGAAGCCCAGACCAGCTGTATTCCACGCATTAAGAAGAGTGGAAGAAAGTCCAAAAAAACTGCCAGCATGGTTTAAAGGTGAGGTCAGAGAGGCTGTTGCTGCCAAAAAAGCAACCTTCAGGAAATGGAGAAAAGAGCCAAATGATGAAAACTGGAAACAACACAAGCACTGGCAAGTTAAATGCAAATCATTGATAAGGCAGGCAAAGCGGGAATTTGAGAAGAAACTTGCTACAGAAGCAAAAACACAAAATAAAGACTTTTTCAAGTACATTCGTAGCAAAAGGCCTGTGAGAGAGTCAATTGGACCGTTAGATGATCGAGGGGTAAAAGGGGCAGTAAGAGGAGACAAGGCTATAGCAGAGAGACTGAATGAATTCTTTGCTTCGGTCTTTACTGAGGAAGATGTAGGGATGTTACCCATGACTGAAGTGGTATTTAAAGGTGATACTGCGGAGGAATTGAGAGAAATATCACTACACCGGGAAGATATATTACAACTATTTGATAAACTGAATAGTAGCAAATCACCTGGACCGGATGGTATACATCCCAGAGTGTTGAAAGAACTGAAATATGAGATTGCAGACCTGCTATTGGTAATCTGTGAACTTTCATTAAAATCATCTGTAATACCTGAAGATTGGAGGGTCGCCAACGTAACACCAATTTTTAAAAAAGGTTCCAGGGGTGACCCGGGAAATTACAGACCGGTGAGCCTGACGTCAGTACCAGGGAAAATGGTAGAAACCATCATAAAGAACAAAATTACACAACATGTAGATAGTCATGGCCTAATGGGAGACAGCCAACATGGCTTTAGACAAGGAAGATCTTGTCTTACTAATCTGATCTGTTTTTTTGAAGGTGTGCATAAACAGGTAGACAAAGGTGAGTCGGTTGATATAGTGTATCTGGACTTCCAGAAAGCTTTTGATAAGGTCCCCCATCAGAGACTTTTGGCAAAGCTAAAAAGTCATGGGATAGGAGGCAGTGTACTATTGTGGATCGGGAACTGGTTAAAAGATAGAAAGCAGAGGGTAGGGCTAAATGGCCAATATTCCCAATGGAAAAAAGTGAATAGTGGAGTACCCCAGGGATCTGTACTGGGTCCGCTACTTTTTGACATATTCATAAATGACCTGGAAAAGGGAATAACTAGTGAGGTTATCAAATTTGCAGATGACACAAAACTGTTTAAAGTTGTTAAAACCCAAGAGGATTGTGGAAAACTGCAGGAGGATCTGGATAAATTGGAAGACTGGGCATCCAAATGGCAGATGAAATTTAATGTGGACAAATGCAAAGTTATGCACCTAGGAAAGAACAACCCACACTATAGTTACACGATGCAAGGCTCCACATTAGAAACCACCACCCAGGAAAAGGACTTAGGAGTCATCGTGGATAACATGTTAAAACCCTCCGCCCAGTGTGCAGCGGCGGCCAAGAAAGCAAATAGAATGCTAGGTATCATAAAGAAAGGGATGGAGAATAAAACAAAGGATATTATAATGCCTCTGTATCGCTCCATGGTACGACCGCACCTTGAATATTGTGTGCAATTCTGGTCGCCGTATCTTAAAAAGGACATAGCGTTATTAGAAAAAGTACAGAGAAGAGCCACCAAATTGGTGAAGGGGATGGAAGGCTACTCCTATGAAGAGAGGCTAAAAAGGTTAGGGCTCTTTAACCTGGAAAAGAGACGGCTGAGGGGAGATATGATAGAGGTCTATAAATTAATGAATGGAGTGGAACGGATAAACGTGGATCAATTGTTTACGCTATCAGAATATAGAAAGACTAGGGGACATGTAATGAAGCTACAGGGTAAACTATTTAAGACAAATAAGAGAAAATATTTTTTCACTCAACGTGTAATCAAACTCTGGAATCTGTTACCGGAGGATGTAATAAGGGCTGTTAGTATAGCTGGGTTTAAAAAAGGTTTGGACAAGTTCCTGGAGGAAAGGTCCATAAACCACTATTAAAAAGGGACCCAGGATATCAATGCTTGACCCTGTGTCTTTTGGGGATATTGCTAGGTACGTAGGACCTAGATTGGCCACTGTTGGAAACAGGATACTGGGCTTGATGGACCTCGGTCTGACCCAGTATGGCATGTCTTATGTTCTTATGTTCTTACCTCGGAGCAAGATTCGACACCAGGAGAGGAAGAGTTTTTTTCTGTCGAAACAGAGGTTACGAGACCTGAGAAACCTGGTCTCTCTTCATATCAAGACGAATCCCCATCGCCTGGCATTACCTACAACTGCTGGGCACCATGGCGGCGGCGATAGAGGTAGTACCGTGGGCCAAGGCACATATGCGACCCCTTCAACGCGCCTTGTTACGGCATTGGTCCCATCAGCATCATCCCTTATCCATGCAACTGCCCTGTCCTCTTTGGGCCAGGAGGGCTCTTCTCTGGTGGAAGTGCCCAAGGAACCTAGGATGCGGGATGCCTCTCGATCCACCCCAATGGATACAGCTGACGACGGATGCAAGTCTAGCAGGCTGGGGTGCGCATTGCGAGGGCCAGTTCGCACAGGGAAGCTGGACCCCGAGGGAATCACGGTGGTCCATCAACAGACTAGAGCTGAGGGCAGTAACATTGGCACTCAGAACTCTCGAGCCCTTGGTTCGGCAAAGGGCAGTCCGCGTCCTTTCAGACAATGTCACCACGGTGGCCTACATCAACCGCCAAGGGGGAACAAGCAGCCCCTCTCTGGAGAAGGAGGCGGACAGCCTTTTACAGTGGGCCAAAGCCCATCTATTGGACCTGTCGGTGCAGCACGTGGCCGGGGCAGAAAATGTGACGGCCGATTACCTCAGCAGGTACAAGATAGACCACGGAGAGTGGGAGCTAGCGCAGGAAGTGTTCGACCAAGTGGTAGCTCTTTGGGGGGCGCCAATCATGGACCTTATGGCACGCTATGAAACATCCAAAGCAAGCCGGTTTTTCAGTCGAAGGAAGGAAAGGATGTCAGAAGGCTTGGATGCCCTGGTCCAGAAGCGGCCTTCGGAAGGTCTCCTGTATGTGTGCCCGCCCTGGGCCCTCATAGGGAGGGTTCTAAGGCGAATAGAGGCCCACCAGGGTTTGGTAATTCTCATAGCTCCGGATTGGTCTCGTCGCCCGTGTTATGCAGACCTGGTGAGGCTAACGGCTCATCGCCCTTGGAGGCTCCCCGACAGAAGATTTGCTACGGCAGGGTCCAGTTCGGATGCCCTACGTGCATTGATTCTCGCTTATGGTCTGGCTATTGAGAGGGCGCGGCTCCTGAAGCGAGGTTACTCGGTAATTTCGACCCTGCTGAACGCACAAATGCTCGACCTGCCTTTCCTATATCAGAGTTTGGCGCATATTTGAGGCATGGTGCGCGGAACATCGGTAGAAACCCCTAGCAGCCTCGGTCCCGGAGGTTCTAGAATTTCTGCAAGCAGGCTTCGAGAAGGGTTTAGCTCACAGCTCGTTGCGAGTTCAGCTAGCAGCCATTTCTTGCTATAGGGGAAAGGTCCGGGGCAAGTCTCTAGGGGACCACGCTGATGTGGGTAGGTTCCTGAAGGCGGTAAAGCGCTTACGGCCCCAGCAAAGATCAGTTATCCCCCCTTGGGACCTAAACCTGGTATTGGATTCCTTAACCAGGGAGCCCTTTGAACCAGCAAGGAGCTTGACCCTGAAGACTTGACCCTGAAGACCCTAAAGGACTTGACCCTGAAGACGGTATTTTTGGTAGCTATCTGTTCGGCTAGGCGTGTCTCGGAGCTTTAAGCTCTATCCTCTCGACCTCCCTTTCTTTCATTTTTCAAGGATAAAGTGGTCTTACGGACGGTCCCTTCATTCCTGCCCAAGGTCCCCTCTCCTTTTCATATGAACCAAACAGTTTCGCTCCCGTCCTTTGCGGGAGAAGCGCAAGAAGGGGATGGTGCCAAGCTGCATCTCCTGGATTTGCATAGAGTGCTGAGACGCTACCTTTCGCGCACAGCGTCCTTCCGCAAGTCCGAACGGCTATTCGTTCAATTTGGAGGGCCGCACAAGGGGGAAGCAGCGGCCAAAGCTTCCATTTCTAGGTGGATCAGGGAGGCTATTGCCTCCGCCTACATCCTCAAGGGGAGGCAGATCTCAGTAGGTTTTCGTGCACATTCAACATGGGTGCATTTGGCCTCCTGGGCAGAGTGTAGCTTAGTTCCGCCGCTGGACATTTGTAAAGCGGCTATGTGGTCCTCGCTACATACCTTTTCCAAACACTACAGACTTGATGTCCAGAGAAGAGCGGATACCAGGTTTGGGGATGCAGTGCTTCGGTCCGGGATGGCGAACCCCGCCCAGGTTTGAACTGCTCTGTTACATCCTAAGAGTAAAGGGACTGGACTGGAGTTCTGCTAAGGAAAGAGTACCGTATTTTCGCGCATGTAACGCGCACCCACATATAACACGCATCCACATATAAAGCGCAATTTTTGGCCAGTCCTGCATTGAATTTCTCACATAATGCGCACGCGCGTATAACGCGCATGTGTCGACTGCACTGTGAGGTGTATAAAAGGCCCTCGGTTCCATTATACCTTACATAAAAACTTTGCGATCTCTTCTATTATAATCCAGTCATCATGCCTGGAATTAAACGCAAGTCTTATACTGCGGACTTCAAGCTGAAAGTTGTGGCAAAAGCTGAAGAAACAAGCAACAGAGCAGCAGCAAGAGAATTTGATGTTGGTGAGTCATCTGTTCGCGACTGGAGAAAGGAGAGAACGGCGCTAGAGGAGATGAATCCACGAAAACGTGCGCTTCGGGGTCCCAAAGAAAAGTGGCCAGAGCTAGAGAGTGACTTAAACAAGTGGATTCTGTCTAGAAGGGAGCAAAATCAAGCTGTCTCAACTATCGCAATTAAATTCAAAGCAAAACTGCTGTCCAATGAAAGAGGAATTTCAAGTTTCCACTCTAGTTTCAACTGGATTTGCAAATTTATGAAGAGGAATGGTCTTTCCGTGCGAATAAGAACAACTGTAGGCCAGAGGATTCCGGATGACTGGGAACAAAAGATGGCGGATTTCAGCACATTTGTCAGCAAAGAAATTTCGGAGTTCAGCATTTCGGCAATGGATGTTATTAACATGGATGAGGTTCCTGTGTCTTTTGACATTCCACCAACCAGGACTGTAGCTGCTTCGGGTTCAAAAACTGTCGCAATAACAACTGGACACAAGAGGGCTTGCTTCACTGTAGTCCTGGGTTGCACAGCGAGTGGGCATAAGTTGAAGCCAATGGTTATTTTCAAGCGAGTAACCATGCCCCGCGAAAAATTTCCACAAGGTATTGTTGTTCACTGTAACAAAAAGGGGTGGATGGACTCGGAGGTCATGAAAATATGTAGTGATAAATGTTATAGGGCCAGGCCTGGAGGTTTCTTTTCTAAAAGTTCTTTGTTGATATTCGATTCCATGGCTGCCCATAAAGAAGCAAATGTACAAAAGTATATTAATTCGGCTGGTGCCCATATCGCAGTGATACCAGGTGGTCTTACTTGCAAGCTGCAGCCGCTAGATATAGCTGTTAATCACCCCTTCAAAACGTTCATCAGACGAGAGTGGGATAATTGGATGCAGCATGGAATTCATGAATTCACTCCATTGGGACGATTAAAGAGGGCTACATTAACGGAAATTTGCAATTGGTTGTGTTCTGCTTGGGACAAAATATCCTCGGAAACCATCAGAAATGGATTCCGAAAAGCCGGCATTGTTTATAAGAACGAGGATCGGGTGCGCAGTGATGACGAAGATGATGATGAAAACGTCAAAAGGAGTGACGATGAAAGTGCATATGTTACGGAAGAGCGTCTCCAGACGGTTTTAAATTTTTTCAATGATGATGTTGATGAGGGGAGTGATTTCGAAGGTTTTATGGAATTGGATGAGGAAAATTTAATTAAATATATTTTTATACCAATATATTCATGTAAGGCCTCTTTTTTTGGGATCGGTTACTTGTAATAAAGTTCAGGTATAGCGCGCCCTCGCAAATACCGCGCAGGAGGGTTGCGCAGTAGGTAAAAAAGTGTATAGCGCGCGCGCTATATGCACGAAAATACGGTAATTAGTCCTTACCTGCTAATTAGTGTTCCTGAAGGAACTCCAGTCTAGTCCCTGATCCCGCCCAGGTTCGGTTTTTAGTGTTCAGAATGGAATAACGGACCGAAGTCAGTGAGCGGAGCGGAAGCGGGGATCCCGGTCTGAGGAGCCCCAGCAGCGGGGCTACACTCTAGGGAGGGACTGTGGGGAGCAATGTTCCCTCTAATTTTCTGTAGGCTGTGTGCACATAAAATATCAGCTGTGCAACTTTTGAAGGAAGGTTACATTTTTGTGCGCCACATAACGACACTCAGAGTTATATACTTTAAAATTTGACTACACATCAGAATACAGAATGAACACCACATGGATTGCACTAGAAAACATTGTAGAACTTGTGAAAACCATAAATACATAACAACTTTTAAATTTTAAGACATCTGTGTTATTTTCTATCAGAATCAGAACCGTAATTTTTGTGCGGTCTGTTGTAAAGTATGTGCACTCGCTCGGTGAGGTGTGTGTGCGCGCGCACACGCGCACAGCTTAGAGGGAACAGTGGTGGGGAGTGGGTAAAGGCTGGGTTGGCCTCAGGTAAGCCTTCTCCTTCCTTCCTCTCCCTTATCACTGTTACTTCCTTCAAAAAAAAAAAAAAAAAAAAAAAAGTTTTATTTTGATAGTTGATTGGTTTTGTTTTTTGCGTGTTATAGTTATGGGTTCTTAAGCGGGTACCCGTCAGGACTGCTTTTTCATCAGATTACTGGTGCCTAGGGGTGGTGCCAGTGGTATTTATACCACACCATCATCAAAACGATGATGGGCTCAGCCTCCAAGCTGCTGGAAGGGTTGCGCAACCCAAGAGTAAAGGAACTGGACTGGAGTTCCTTCAGGAACACTAATTAGCAGGTAAGGACTAATTACTCTTTATGAGCAATTTTCAGTTTTTCTTCAGTCATCCATTTTGTCCATTTTTGCTTTTTCACCTTTTCTAGAGATTTGTCGGTTTCTTCCAACACAACCTTCTTGATGTCATCCCATAGCTTTTCTGGAGCTCTGTCATTTGTATCTAAAGCAGCAAATTGATTTTGCAATCAGTTTTTAAATTCCTGTGGTATATTCTCAAGGTCATATTTTGCTACTTTTGAATGGCTTGCTCTTTTTCAACTTTAGCTTGAGTTTGCATACTAGTAGTTGGTGATCTGTACCCCAGTCAGCTTTAGGTTTTGTCTGTATTGATGTTATAGAGCTTTTCCCTTTTTGACTTCCACAGATGTAGTCACATTCTATTCTCATGGGGTTGCCAAATTAGGTTCTATTATTGTGGGGAAAAAACGCTCCTGCCACCACTCGAAGAAAGGACAACTCCTTTTCTTGTCTAGGCAGCAGTATTCAAATCTCCAGTGATTATTCCACACGATGACAATATCTTTCTGGGAACAGCTTAAATCCACAGCATAGCACAACTTTCTGAGATCAGCTTCAATTCACTGCACAACTTCTAGGAACAGCTTCAGTTCACCACACGACCCCATAGCTATTTCCTCACATTTCCAATCATGGCCACAATTTCTCCAAAAATCAACTTCTGCAGGAAATCTTTTCTGTCCTCATCAAAGAACCTTAGACACCAAACCTGTTAAAAAAACAAAACAAAACAAAACACCATGGCAAGATTGTGAAAAAAAATAGTTATAGTATATGCTCTCCTAAAGAATATCATGTGTGAGCAGGCCACCAGTTATCTTTAGAAGGAGTGTATTTACTTTCAAATTTTAAAAGGAGTCAGTTATTTGCCAAAGCTTAAAGAACTAGTTTAGACCAGGGCAAGGTAGAATCACAGAGGCCAATTTGCTCGCCTTTTATCAAGAAATTTGATTGAGAGAATTTCTTCAGCAGAATGCTGTTTGAACAGCTGGTTTTGGATGAAGGGCGGTTGCGTTTCTGGTGTGGACATCATTGTAAAACTTTGCTGGTTGAGTTGGTAAACTTAATTTTCATTTGTATTTGGAATCTGAGCAGGGCCATCCCAACCACCTGGCAAACTAGGTGGTCACCTAGGGTGGCAGATTCTTGTGGTGGGGGTGGTGCTAAAGCATTCAAAAGCGTAAGGTTTGCCTAGGTCGCCAGCATCTTGAACCAACTCTGGGGCCAGCTCTGATTCTGGGGCGGATGATGTGGTGGTGTGTGTTAGATCTCTCCACTGTATTTGACTATGTGAGCCAACAGTTTCTATTGCATTGCATTCAGGCATTTGGGGTGGGAAGGGTAATATTACAGTGATTTGGCTCTTTTTTTAGATAATAGGACGTGGAGTTAAGGTGGGAGGTAAGATGTCACTACCTTAGAGTGTACGATGTGCACTACATTAACGGACATGAGCATTAACATTCATGAACATTAACACTGACCAATTATACAACCACATGTATCTGTCTCCATGCTTGATACCAATGCCACATCTGCTGAAACGCCTCTTTCGAATGGTGCTGATATGAAGCTATCTCTGCCATACAGTAGAATTGCTCCAAGCAACTTATCACCATATAACTTGTGGATACCTCAGATTTTTTATTTATTTATTTTATTTATTTATTACAGTTTCTTATATACCGCGCTATTCGGTATCAGCGCGGTTTACATCATAACATAACTACCATAACGACAAGTTGTCAGGTTTTACATCGAACAGGGATACAAACTTGGATAACCGGGTAAACTATATACATAAGCTATTTACACAGCAAGGATAGGTAAAAATCAGATAATGAATATGAGGGCATTTCTAGAATGGGTCCTTTTGTGAGAGGGGTATCTAGGTTCAATTGCTGGCTGGGAAGTATTGGAGGAGGTAGGTTTTGAGTGCCTTCCTGAACTGATATAGATTGGTTATGGCCCTAATGTCATGGGGTAGCGCATTCCAGCATTTGGGGATTATAGAAACTGCACGCCCTGTTTGTGGTTATCTTGTTGCACTTTGTCGATGCCTTTGGTGTGATTAGCAGGTTGACAGCTGTTGCTCTTCTGGATCTGTTGGGGGGTACAATGTGGATAAGATGTGTAAATGAGGAGGAGGAAATACCTTTGATTACCTTGAACGCTAATAGAAGTGTTTTGAAGGTGATCCTCCCATGAATAGGTAGCCAGTGTAGCTGTTTGAGAATGGGAGTCACGTGGTCGCTTCTGGCTGCTCCGTAGATGACCCTGGCTGCGGCGTTCATGGCCAACTGTAAGGGGGTTAGTGTGGATTGGGGGAGCCCTTGTAAGATGGCATTTGCAAAGTCAAAATGTGGCAGGATCAGTGCTTGATATATGGTTCGGAAATCATCTGGGTCCAACAGGGAGCGTAGGTGCTTGAGTGAATGGATTTTAAAATAGACGGCTTTGACTATATTGCTTATATGGCGTTTCATGTCCAGACGTTGATCCACAGTAACTCCCAGGTATTTTATTGCCTCTTTAGTTTGCATGTCAGCTTCCTTGACACTGACGTGGGATGGCGGAGTAAAGTTGGGGTCTCTGGTGATGAATAGCACCTCTGTTTTTTTATGTTGAATGCGTAGGTTTTGTGACTGGAGCCATGTTGAAACTGCATTGAAGCAATCCGTGAGTGGGGTCAGGTCCATGTGAGTTGTGGAGAAAGGCATGTATAAGAGAATGTCATCTGCATATATCAAGCAGTTCACATTGAATGATCTTATGATATTGCAGATGGGCTGCATGTAAATATTGAAGAGTAAGGAGGATAACAAGGAGCCTTGGGGTACCCCTTGCTTTTGATGGAAATGTATCGACTCTTCTAATCCAGACTTCACATATTGCCATCTACCGTCCAGATAAGATTTACACCATCCCAGGGCACTGTTGCAGACGCCCTTTTCTCTCAATCTTCCGAGGAGTATTTCGTGACTCACGGAGTCGAAAGCCGCGGCGATGTCTAGGAAGATGAGCACAAAACCTTGACGGATGTTGTCAATTCCTGTGATGATGTCGTTGAATAGACCAGTGAGTAGTGTCTCGACCCCATGATGTTCTCTGAACCCATGTTGACAGCTGTCTAAGGGAGCAGCGGCATCTATGTGGTCGTGAATTTGCCGTTGTGCCTCTTTCTCAATTATTTTGGCTAAGAGAGGGATGCTGGCTATTGGTCGATAAGAGTCAACTCTTTGGGGGTCAAGTTTGGGGTTTTTCAATAGTGGCCTAATGGAGGTCTGCTTGAGTGAAGTGGGAAAGTATCCAGATCTCTTCCACACCACCATTAATTCCATTTGTGTTGCAGTCGGATATAGCCTCATGAATATCCCCAAATACCCCTTCGGGTTCTCATTCAGTATTGCTTCTGCTGGATGAATGCTCAACCTCACCCCCATGATATCCCCCATCAGTTGCTCCACTTCCCCCTACAGATTCCGTACAGCCAGATGATACCAAAGCAGATGCTTCAGATCTCTCTTACTCCCACATCACTTCCAACAGTCCTTGCTGTACCTCCTTGCCATGGCATGCAGACGCACCGGAATCTAGTACATCCATAGCCGAATCTTTAAAATGTTTTTCAATAGCGCCGTACTTATAGCAAGCCTTCGGGCAGCCTCATAAGTACCCTACCATCTCCTTTCATAGCCCTGTAACTCCTGTTCCCATTTCCCCTGAAAGGGTAGTAATCGAAAAGGTTGTACAACACCAAATTCAACACCACATTGATACCGAAGCACCACTTGACCCAGCTGAACACGGTTTCAGGGAAGCACACGGTGTTGAAATCCTCCTTGCCACCCTCTTCAATACCTTAATCTCAGGAATTGATAACGTTTGGCAGGGCTTCGCCCTCATTTTTATGGATATCGCAGCAGCCTTCGACTCTGTGAGCCATGAGATACTCATAGAACGTCTTGAGGAAAAGGGAATACAAGGCACTGCCCTAAATTGGTGCAAATCCTACCTGTCGAACAGATGGCAACATGTGAGGATTGGTACCACAACTTCAGAACCATTCCTACAAAAACAAGGTGTGCCCCAGGGATAATCACTATCGGCATTAATGTTTAATATTTACATGCAGCCCATCTGTACACTGATCCGATCATTCAATGTCCAATGTCTAGCATATGCAGACGATATCCTTCTATACATGCCATTTGCAACCGACCAACCAGACTTCTCCCCGCTAACAAGATGTTTCGATGCAGTAGCGGACTGGCTCCACACGCAAAACCTTCGGATCAACCATTACAAGACAGATGTTCTCTTCATCACGAGGAGCCAAGAATTCACACCCCCATCCTCCCTAAAAGTCAAGAATGCAGAACTGATAACCAAATCCAAAATTAGATACCTTGGTATCACGCTGGACCAAAGGCTGGACATGAAAACACACATAAAAAATACAGTCAAAACAATATACTTCAAAATACGGACACTTGACAGCTAAGAGTACTACTGGACCCCAGTGATTTCCGAACAATCTACCAAGCCCTTGTACTCCCACACTTTGATTACGCTAATGTTATACTATATGGGCTCCCACAGGCAATGCTACACCCACTCCAACTTGCAATGAACACAGCTGCAAGAGTCCTAGTTGGGGTATTAAGGACAGACCACATCACACCAATATTGAAGAACCTTCACTGATTACCCATTCAGGCCAGACTAATCTACAGGATCTTAGTCCTGACCTTCAAAGCCCTAAACAACCATCCTCCCACATCCGTTAACGAGATGATCCACATTACACCCCCAAACAGAATCAGAAGATCCATAACGGTAAACACCCTGATGATCCCAAAAGAAATGACATCATGCACAAAAGCAACATCCAACAGGGCCTTCACGATATACGCACCCAGAGCCTGGAATGAGTGGAGGAGTGGCCTAGTGGTTGGGGCAAGGTACTTCAGGCCGGAAGGTCGGGGGTTCAAATCCCACTAGAGGACAGCAACCTTGGGCCGGAAGGACTGGGGTTTCTAGTCTCACAGGTGCTCCTTGTGGTCTTGGGCAAGCCACTTAACCCTCCATAGCCCATGTTCCCTGTAAAATAGTTATCTCCAAGTTATAATGCCCTGTTCAATGTAATTTATTTATTTATTTAGCTGTATTTATATCCCGCTTTTCACTGGGTCAAAGCGGTCAATTGGGGATACATTTAACATGAGGGGATATGAGACACACACACTAATACATACAGGGAACATGGGCATTGGAGGGTTAAGTGGCTTGCCCAAGACCACAAGGAGTGCCTATAGGACTAGAAATCCCAATCCCTCCAGCCTGAGATTGCTGTCCCCAGGTGGGACTTGAACCCCCGACCCTCTGGCCTGAAGTACCTTGTCCTAACCACTAGACCACACCTCCCAAAATTTCAGTTTGTTCAATGTAAACCGCACTGATGCAGAATAGCGCGGTATATAAGAGAATGTAAATAAATAAAATAAATAAATAAATGCCCTCCCCACCGACATGTGAGTCCTTACTAGCCTGACTCATTTCAGGAAGGCACTGAAGCATCATCTGTTCATAAGACGCTATCCAGAAACCAGCTATAGAAACCAACCAAAGAGCACTCACATCAAACATTGCCAGCCCAAGCTGGTTAGTCTTTGAATAGACTTTAGCTTGAAACATAGGCATCATTGTAAATAAACTGTAGAAATTTACCCCAGTTAAATCCAAGTTTTAATTCCCGGTTCACTGTAAATACCATGTGGAACCTCTGCATGGTATATTGTTTCTGTTGAATGTACACTGCACTGATATGAATAGCACGGTATATAAGAGAAGTTAAATAAAATAAATAAATAAATTCTTCCCTCCTCCCCTTAGACATTTCTCTAGAATGGACAACAACCCTCTTCTTCTAACTCTCTTTTCCATGACCACTTCAAAAGGCACACTAGCCCCCCCACAAATTGTAGCAAACATGCCTCTGGGTCATTGCATTTAATTGAAGATAGGGCTAATAATCCCTAACCACTAATCCATACCTCTCCTTCAGCACCAAGAAAGACAACATCTTCCCTCCCCCCTCACCATCCATCATTTGGCCTAATGTCGTCATTCCCTGGTCCTACCTCTTAAAACTCTGATCACTGTGCCCTGGTAGAAAATCCCCCATTCCCCATATAAAAGCCAATTTAGAATATCATTTATCCCCCAGCAAAACATTTTTCCACTTTAGCTAAACATCCATTGTTAAATGCACCATGGGATTCTCCAACTCTGCTCCCTGCTTCCCCATGCACATCCCTCACATCCTGCTCCATCTTCACCCACTGCGGTGCTCCCCTGCCTCTTTTCCAAGCAAGAGGGGCACTAAGAGGGGACAAGGCCATAGAGGAGAGACTGAATGAATTCTTTGCTTCGGTCTTTACTGAGAAAGATGTAGGGATGTTACCCATGACTGAAGTGGTATTTAAAGGTGATACAGGGGAAGAATTGAAAGAAATATTGATATACCAGGAAGATGTATTACAACTGTTTGATAAACTGAAGAGTAGCAAATCACCTGGACCGGATGGTATACATCCAAGGGTGTTGAAAGAACTGAAATATGAGATTGCAGACCTGCTATTAGTAATCTGTGAACTATCATTAAAATCATCTGTAATACTTGAAGACTGGAGGATGGCCAATGAAACACCAATTTTTAAAAACTATTCCGGGGTGATCTGGGAAACTACAGACCGGTGAGCCTGACGTCAGTACCAGGAAAAAATGGTAGAAACCATCATAAAGAACAAAATTACTGAACATGTAGATAGTCATTGCTTAATGGGAGACAGCCAACATGGCTTTAGACAAGGAAGATCTTGTCTTACTAATCTGTTATGTTTTTTTAAAGGTGTGAATACTTAGGTAGACAAAGGTGAGTCGGTTGATATGGTGTATCTGGACTTTCAGAAAGCCTTTGACAAGGTCCCTCATCAGAGACTTTTGGTAAAATTAAAAAGTCATGGGATAGGAGGCAGTGTACTATTGTGGATCAGGACCTGGTTAAAAGATAGAAAGCAGAGGGTAGGGCTAAACGGACAATTTTCCCAATGGAGAATGGTGGAGTACCCCAGTGATCTGTGCTGGGTCCGCTGCTTTTTGACGTATTCATAAATGACCTGGAAAAGGGAATAACGAGTGAGGTTATCAAATTTGCAGATGTGACAAAACTATTTAAAGTTGTTAAAACCCAAGAAGGTTGTGGAAAATTGCAAGAGGATCTTGATAAATTGGAAGAGTGGGCATCAAAATGGCAGAGGAAATTTAATGTGGGCAAGTGCACAGTTATGCACCTAGGAAAGGACATACCCAAACTATGGTTACACGATGCATGGTTCCACATTAGGAATCACCACCCAGGAAAAAGATTTAGGCGTCATTGTGGATAACGTGTTAAAACCCTCTGCCCAGTGTGCAGCGGCAGCTAAGAGAGCAAATAGAATGCTAGATATCATAAGGAAAGGAATGGAAAATTAAAACAAAGGTGCCTTTGTATCGTTCCATGGTGCGACTGCCATATCTTAAAAGGATATAGCATTATTTGAAAAGGTACAGAGAAGAGCCACCAAAATGGTAAAGGGGATGGAAGGATACCCCTAAGAGAGGCTAAAAAGGTTAGGGCTCTTCAACCTGGAAAAGAGACGGCTGAGGGGAAATATGATAGAGGTCTATAAATTAATGAATGGAGTGGAATGGGTAAATGTAGATTGATTGTTTGTCATCAGAATATAGAAAGACTAGGGGACATGCAATGAAGCTACAGGGTAACTCATTGAAGACTAATAAGAGAAAATATCTTTTCACTCAACGTGTAATCAAACTCTGGAATTTGTTACCGGAGGATGTAGTAAAAGCTGTTAGTGCAGCTGGGTTTAAAAAAGGTTTGGACAAGTTCCTGGAAGAGATCCATAAATCATTATTAAAAGGGACCCAGCATATCAGTGCTTGACCCAATACAAGCATTGTGGATACTGTGTCTCTTGGGGAAACTGCTCATGACCTAGATTGGCCACTGTTGGAAATATGCTATACTGGGACAGACCAAATCCATCAAGCCCAGTATCCTATCTTATGTTCTTATATTCAAGAGAGCCCTCAACTTCGCCATCTCATAGTAAGTGGTTAAGCAGGAGACCCCCAATGATCTTTCCTCCTGTCTACTAAACATTACTTTACGGGTCACTTTAGGGGCCTTCCCATCGCAAATAAATGCCATTACAATACTTTGCAATAACTTGAAATATTTCTTTGGGACAGCGCACAGGAGAGATAAACAAGAATAACACTCTGGGGAATACGTTCATATTCACCACCGCAATGCGGCCCAACCATGACAAATAGACTTTCCATTTAGAAAGATCTATTTTCAAATCCACAATAAGCAGATCATTCCATCGTATCAAATGTTGCAATGCATCATCCCTAAATATCGGAAGGTCTGTTTTACCTACTTAAACCGGAAGCTAGCCCTCTACCTACTCTCCAGCTCCAGCAGCAGATTAAAGCCCAGTATTTCCGTCTTTCCCACATAAATCTTATACCCCAAAACCTCACTGTAGACCTCTATCTCCATCATTGGAACCGGGAGAGAAATCATAGGCTCCCCAGTAGCAAAGATGACATTGTCAATGAACATGCCGATCTTCACTACCTCCCCTCCCATCTCTATCCCCTTAATATCTCCCTGCACCTGTATTTGGGCCATTAAAGGCTTTATAACACAAATGATAATGAGGAAAGTGGCACTCCTGTCTTGTGCCCCGCCGCAACGAAAATGCCTCGGATTAACATCCGTTAATTTAGATCCTCGCCTGAGGTCCAGCATCCAGAGCCTTCGCCCATCCCAGAAAATTCTTCCCTATCCCTATTCTCTCTAAAACCTTAAACATAAATTCACACTCCTCTCTATCAAACTCTCTCTTGGTGTCCACCGCGAGAAACGGGGCCTTCTCTCCTACTTGTTGCAGCTTCCAGGTCAGATTGAGAATCCTCCCAATATTATCTTCCCTTAACCTGCCTTTAACAAACCCCATTTGCTCCCAATGCACTAATTTAGGAAGACAGTCCTGGAAGTGATTAGCCAATATTTTTGCATCCAAATTTATGAGGGATATAGGTCTGTAAGACCCGCAGACCGAGCAATCCTTTCTCAGTTTTGGCAGGATCATGATCACTGCTTCCGCCATGGAGCTGGCCCCCCCCCCCCTCCATGGTCAGCACCCCATTCAAAACCTCTTCCAAAAGAAGTATCAGTTATTTATTATTATTATTTATTTATTTATTACAGTTGCTTATATACCGCACTATTCGGCATCAGCGCGGTTTACAGTATAACAAAAACAACCTAAACACAAACTGTTTGGTTTTACATAGAACAGGAATATCAACTTGGATAATGGGGTTAAACTATATACATGAGGGGTCAATTAAATAACAGGGTTGGATTATATACATGAAATTTTAGTTGCACTGAGTTATATGCAACACAATGCTTACTTTAAGACGGAATTTGTCTGATCTGCAGGAAGGAGCTTGGGACTGTGATAAAGGCTTAGATTGGGTGTTATTAGGTGGGTATTTTAGGTTCCATTGCTGGCTGGGTAGAATTGGCAGAATAGGTGAAACTTGATTGCCTTCCTGAATTTAGTTAGGTCTGTAATAGCTCGAATGTCAGATGGTAATGCATTCCAGCATTTGGGGACGTAAAGACTGAAGGCTCTGTTTGCCGTTGTACAGTTGCATTTGGTCAACATCTTCGGTGTTAATAGTAGATTTAACGCTGTTGATCTTCTGGATCTGTTGGGTGGCACGGTTTGGATCAGATCAGTAAGTGCAGTAGAGGAAATGCGGTTGATGGCCTTGAATGAGAGAAGTAAAGTTTTGAAGATAATTCTTCCGTGTATTGGTAGCCAATGAAGCTGTTTCAGAATAGGAGTAACATGTTCACTTCTGGATGCACCATGGAGGATTCTTGCTGCAGCATTCATGGCCAGTTGTAAAGGGTGTAAAGTGGAATGAGGGAGACCTTGTAAAATGGAATTAGCAAAGTCAAAATGCGGCAGGATCAGAGCTTGATATATGGTCCGGAAATCATCTGGGTCCAGTAGGGAGCGCAGATGCCTGAGTGAGCGGATTTTGAAATATACAGCTTTGACTATGTTGCTTATATGAGTTTTCATGTTCAGATGTTGGTCTAAGGCAGGGGTCTCAAACACGCGGCCCGCGGGCCGCATGCGGCCCGCAAGAGCATCTTGTGCGGCCCGCGAAGCACTTACCGGCGTCTAAAAAAAAAAAAATTCCAAACTTGCCGCCGCAGTATTAAGCGTCCCGCGGGCCCCTCTGCCTGCTCTGAGTCCTCTCCTCCCTGCAGCATCAGCTCCAAAAGCGGCGGCTTTCAGAGCCGCGAAGAGAGAGAGTTTCTCTCGCGCGGTTCTGAAGACTCTCTCGCTGCTCTTCAGAACCGCGCGAGAGAAACTCTCTCTCTTCGCGGCTCTGAAAAGCCGCCGCTTTTGGAACTGATGCTGCAGGGAGGAGAGGACTCAGAGCAGGCAGAGGGGCCCGCGGGACGCTTAATACTGTTGGCATTGTGGACCTAAAGAGGGCACTTTGGTCCATATACCTCGTTTCTATCCAGAAATTCAAACATCTTGTATCTCACGCGGAACTGCTATTGGAAAGGAGGGAGCTAAATACTCTTAAATAAATAAATGCTGACCAGCACTGTTTCAGATAGCCTGCAGCTGTTGTGACTTGATGTAACCAGATAATACATTTTAAAATAAAAAAATACCAGTGGTCCGCATTGGGATCAGGGACTGACTGCTGCCAATAGTGGCTATGTTTTAAAAAAAATAATAGTCCCGGGTGTTTGCAGCTTCGGGGGCTGCTGAGAATAGATTCCGGTTTGTTTTTTTTAAATATGGAGAGTGCTGAGCCGGGAGCAAAGGTCTTGGGTGAGCCATGTTCCTGCGCCTGTCACCGGGCCTTGCTCCACGTGTGGCTGGTGGTGGCAATTGCAGGATCGGAGCAGCAGGAGCACTGCGGCAGCTCCCGATCTTAGCAGAAGAGGCAGGGGGAAGAGTGGAGGCATGACTGGCCACGATCCTCATGGCTCCCACGGGAGAAGGGCCGCAGAGCTCATGGCTTCTCCTGGGGCTGCCGGGGGATCGTGGTCCTCATTTTGGTTGAAGGAGTGGCTGAAGTGGTGCCGGGTCTTCCATGGGTGTGGCCCTCTTCCATGAGTGTGGCCCTCTTCCATGAGTGTGGTCCTTTTCCATGAGGTTGGACCACGGATCGCGGCTGGAGCAATGTCAGCATTGGATCTGCTGTTGCTCATGGGACTGGCTGACGGCATCAGGACTTACAGTAGATGGTGGCAGGATAGGGGAGCAGCATTGGGGGCTCCAGAGCAGGAGAATGCAGGCAATGCTAGGCACGGCTAGGTCTAGTGAATTCTGGAGGGGGAGCCAGTCTTAAAGGGGCCAGCAGACTCTTCTGGGTGCAGGGTTCAGGTGCCGCGGCGGAAGGGTGAGAGCGATCGGGACAGCAGTAGTAGTTCCTAATGTGCCTGGCGGTTGGCACTGGATTATAGTAATGTAGAAATCTTTTAGTCTTTCTTTATTCATGCACTTATTAAGAGGCATGTTTACTAAAAGTTAGGGTATGGTAACATTATGCAAATATTTATGCAAATGAGGTCCCTTATGCAAATGAGGTCCCACGTCTCATGCGGCCCCCGGGTTATTTTACAAGTCCTCATTTGGCCCTCAAAGCAATTTGAGTTTGAGACCCCTGGTCTAAGGTGACCCCCAAGTATTTTATTGTTTCTTTGGTTTGTAGTTCAGCTTCCTTGACTCTTACATGAGATGGTGGAATAAAGTTGGGATCTCTGGAGATGAACAGTACCTCCGTTTTCTTGTGCTGGATACGGAGGTTTTGTGATTGTAGCCAGTCTGATATTGCATTGAAGCATTCTACAAGTGGTGTAAGGTCCATTTGCACAGTCGAGAAAGGCATATATAAGAGGATGTCATCCGCGTATATCAGACAGCTCACGTTAAATGATCTAATGATATTGCAGATGGGCTGCATATATATGTTAAATAATAGAGATGATAATGAGGATCCTTGAGGCACACCTTGTGTTTGATGGAAATGTTTTGATTCTTCTGAACCGGATTTAACGTATTGCCACCTACCATCTAGGTAGGACTTGCACCAAGCAAGTGCAGTATTGCAGATTCCCTTTTCTTTCAGCCGCCCAAGGAGGAGCTCGTGATGTACCGAGTCAAAGGCCGCAGCAATGTCTAAAAAGATGAGCACAAAGCCTTGTCTAATGTCATCAACGCCTGTGAGTATGCTGTTGAATAGAAATGTGAGAAGGGTCTCGACTCCATGATACTCTCTGAACCTGTGTTGGCAGTGATCTAAAGGAGCTGTGGAGTCTATATGATCCTGAATTTGCCTTTGTACCTCTTTCTCAATTATCTTTGCTAGTAGGGGAATACTAGCTATTGGTCTGTAAGAATCGACCTTTTGAGGATCGAGTTTGGGGTTCTTCAATAAGGGCCTGATTGAGGTTTGTTTGAGTGTTGTGGGGAAGGACCCAGTGGTGAAAGGTTTATTAGTTTTGCGATGACTGGGCTGAACTCCTTGCGTAACTCCTTAATCCAGAATGCTGGGCAAGGGTCCGTTTGAGCTGTGGAGGTATTGAGGGAGGCTATTGTATCTTCGATGCTTTTTCGGGATGGTGTGGAGAATTCGAGCAAGGGGGTTAATCCAGTAGGTGTTTGAAATGAGGTTGTTGAGATTTTGTCGGTCTGTATGATCTTTGATTGGAGGTATTCAGCGAATTTTTGTGGTTGGATATCCACATGTTGATCAGGAGATGGTTCCTTTGAAAGGGCTTGGACCAAGTTGAAGAGATCCCGCGGTTTGTTCAGAGATCTCTTCAGAGTGTCGGTGTGGTGTTGTTTCATTTTCATTGAGATTGCTTCTCTGTGCCTTGAAAGGTGAAGTTGGTAGGTGGTCAAATCTTCAGTGGAGTGCGATCGGCGCCACTTTTTCTCAAGTCTGCGTAGTTGTGTTAGAGAAGCCCTCAGCTCTTGGGAGAACCATGGGGCAGTGTTTCTTATTCTCCTGGATATGTTATTGGACTGAGGACGTTGCGAGATGGCATTGAGGTTGAGGTTCCAGGAGGAGACGAGTTCTTCAGGATCAGAAGTGGTTTTGCTCAGGAGGGAATGGGTTTGAGAGAGGATTAACTCTTTGTTGAATGTGCGGAAGTTTCTTGTTGAAGTGTGCGTTGTGCAGTTGTCCTTTTGGTTGCCAGACCACTGGCTAATTTTGGTGGGTATTTGGAAAGTGATGAGTTTATGGTCTGACCAAGGTACGTCAATAACATACATCATTGGGTTGTGGTCTTGCTCGAGGGCTGAAAGAGGAGCGAACACCATGTCCAAGGTATTTCCCTTTATATGTGTGGGTTTGTTGATGATCTGTTTAAATCCAAGGTCCTCCATGGCTTCGAGGAATGCAGTTGCATGGCTTTGATGAAGTGAAGGGAGATTAAAGTCACCCATAATCCAGATTGGTGAGTTAGGGTTGTGGGCATTAGCGGCAAGGTCAATAATTGTGGGGAGGTCCTCGGGAGATGAAGATGGTGTTCTGTATACTAGATTGATGGTGCATAGCTGGTTTTTGATGGCAAGGGAGTCCAGGTTGCTTGAACTAGATGATTCAGTGATATGAAATTGGAGGTCTGATTTGGAGAGTATTAGTACTCCTCCTCCTCTTTTGGTTTCTCTGTGTCTTATGTGAAGAGAGAAGTTGGGTGGTAGGAGTTGATTGAGGAGGACGTTATCTTCTGAGGACAGCCAGGTTTCCGTGATCATGAGAAGGTCCAGATCGTAAAGAGATATCATGTCTAGGATAACGGGCCACTTTTTGCGTATGGAGCGTGAATTTATCATGGCACATTTTAGGTTTTGGCAGAAATTGAGTTTTTCATGCTTGGGTGACCTGGATTGTTGGAGTGGGATGTGTATGAGGTGGGAACGGCGTGTATAAGTGTCGCTTCCTGGGTGGGGACCAGACCATCTTTTACCCGAGTTGCTCAGAATGGGGATATGGTTTTGCGAATGAGAGAGTGCATTGACGGATCCCAGCCAATGTGAGAGGAAATACAGGCTAATAAAGGCCAGAGAATGAGAAGCCATATTGCGTGTAAGGGAGTGTGAAATTGTGATATATTGAAGGCACAACTCTCAAGGAATTGTATACAGCAATAGTGGGAGGAGTACAGTATTGATAAGGAGGCTAGTGCAATGGGACTTGGGTCATACGATTGCACTTGTATACATATAGTAGTGAAGTGGAGGGTTATACGTGTGCAGTAGGTAAGCATACAATGGTAGCAGGTGTTGAAACTCTTAACAGACTAAGTAGATAGTAGCACTGTATAACAATAATACAGACATGTGTAACAATGATACAGACATGGGATACAATGTGATACAAAGATACAATGTGAAGCAATGATACAAACATGTGATGAAGAGATCGGTCTAAGACAAATTGAAAACTAAATACATGCTACCACGAGGGAGCAGACTGGTAATGAAATGTAATAGTCTGTTCAGTACCTCGGAGTTTAAGATCGAGGCCCAAGTTGGAGCATTATAGATGCGCAGGCTGGTTGGAGTAATGCACTTAGGCGACGTTGCGGTTGGGCCTGAAACTTTCTATAAAACTTGGCTGTTAGGCTATCAAAACCTAGCGTCTTGCCAAGTTTCAAAGATTGAATTGGCTCCTTCACCTCCTCTGTACTTTATGGCCCTATCTAACCTCTCCACCTCTACCCCCTCTAAATGTCCTAGATCACACCCTTGTAAAAATTGCTCATCCCTGGATCCCTCCATTGGCACCTCTGCTTGATATAACTTGGCATAAAAATCCTTAAAGGCGTTCCTGATCTGAGCAGACCCTGTAACTACCTCCCCCTTTTGATTTCTAATACTCATAATCTAGCTTTGCTGCACTCTCGCCCTCGAGCGACTGGCCAACAACCTAGCCGCCTGGTTCTCACCCTTGAATTGGACCTGCTTAAGCACATTCAGCTCATGAGCAATTTGGCTAGCCCAGAGCCTACTTATCTCCCTCTAAATTTTTGCCATTTCCCCTAATACTTTCAGGTTCTGGCTGTTCTGATGGCAATCCTCAAATGTCCTCAACCATTCGCATAGAACCCTTTCCACAGCCTCCCTCGCCCTCTGCTCTCGAGGCTATACTCACCAGTTATCGTCTCACCACCACCTTTAACCCATCCCAAACTGTTCCTAAGTCGTCCTCAACTCCCTTGTTAAAAAAGAGGTATTCCTCTATTATCCCTTTCACATAAACAAAAACATGGGGAGGGGCAACCTGCACGGAGCGGCAGGTGCATCTACTCTTGCCGCCTTGCTGGGCAGACTAGATGGACCATACTGGTATTTATCTGACATCATATACTATTTTACTATGTTACTATGTATGTTACCTTTCCGACATTGTGGGCATCCTCCAACAGGGAGTCCATTTAAATGCCAGAAGCGCACCCCATTCTCCCTTCTTCCCATATCCACAGCCTCACCTCTGTGGCATGATCAGACCAAGTTATACTACCATGATTTATGGCCTGTACCTTACATATAATACTTCCGCTTACCCAGACCATATGAATTCTACTATAGGAGTTATGAGGGTGAGAGTAGAAGGTGTACCTTTTGCTCTCCTGGGTACCTGCTCCTCCAAACATCCACCATCCCTACCTTTCAAACACAGCATTACCTGCCTTTTCCTTCTACCTCCCATGGCCACCCCCTCCTCTCCTCCCCCCCTCCCCACTGTTATCCACCCTGGGATTGATAGTCAAATTATAATAGGGATATCTCCCATGATCTTCATTACTGGCAACAGTGTAGCAAAGAACTGTCCTTATTTTTCATTTGGGCCATGCACACCACCCACACCTCCACTTCCTCCATCTTCAGGTGCACTCCAATATAAAATGCCCCTCTTTATCCCTTAACACCCTACTCCTCCCCTCACCCGTTCACTCAGCAGGATAGCTGCCCCTCCTTTCTTTAAGGTCCCCTGCTTGGATACTGAAAACACATGTGGTTACCTCCAGGACTGTATCAGCTTTTCTTGCCCTACTTGTAAATGTGTCTCCTGTACACAAAGTATGTCAGCTTGTAGACACCCTCCCCTCCCTCAGAATCTTCTGCTTGGACCAGGACCCCCAATCCTTTCACATTAAGCGTCTCCACTGCTAAACTCTGACCTTCCCTCTTCCCTCCCGCTCCCCATCCCATAACACCTCTCTCTCTCTCCAAAGGCCTCCCTAGAGTAGTGCTCACTGGGCCAGAGCCCCTCTTCTCTCCATCCCTCCCCCTTCTATTCATACACTCTCCTCCCTACCACCTAAACTCCATCTTTCCCCAACTAGGCCTTGCTCCTCTGCACACTCCTCACCCAATCCCCACTTCACACATCCCACCCCCTCATGCAATCCACACCACCAGCACACATCCACCATACCAATATCTTTCACCCACTCATGTTTCCCTCCCAGTCATACCCCCTAAGAGAACAGTGTCCATCTATAGTCCAGTCCTGCAGACTCCCATCAGGTCTGCAGTATTTTGTGTGACTCCTTCCTCTTTTTCTTGCTTAGATCTCCTGATGCTATTGTCCACTGCTTCCCACTCCTGCTGCCTTGTGGTTTGCGGTTTGCTGGTACCACCTTCTCCACTTCCACTCCTGCTTTGCGCAACGCTTTCTTGGCCTTTCCTACTGAGCGCCCTCGCCACATCTGACCTTCCTTGGAAAAAGCAAGTCCAAATGCATACAGCCAGTGGTATTTCAATTGAGCCTTTTGGAGCGCTCTTGTTATATGTGCAATATCCTTGCAGTGTTGCAGGCTACCACTAGCCAGGTCAGCGTATATGGCCATCTGATATCCCTGCCAGTCAAACTTGTTTAGTTTTCTCTCGGCTGCCACCCATAATCCTGAAAAGAAACCACAATGTCCCTCGGAACATTTTTCCATGATGGGCCCAAGGCTCTGTGTGCTCTGTCCAGCACTATAGTGTCAGGGGCCTCCTCATCTTCCCCACGCCTTAGGGCCTCTTTGAACACCACCATTGCCACCTTTCTGCTGTCGGAGAACTCGCTCTCTTCCAGGACCCCTCTGATTTGCAAATTGTTCCTTTTGAGTCCGATTCTCAAAATCCCCCATTTTCAGGCTCATCTGCTCCTTTCATTCTGCAGCTGCCATCAGTTTCTGTTCCAGTTCCAGCATACTCCTCAGCCATTTGTTCCAGTTTATCCTCATGGTCGCTTACGTGGTGCCCCAAATCCACCAGTTCTTCTCTGAGTTCTCCAGCATAAGTCCCGCCTTCACTGCTGCACCTCAGATTTGAGCTCCCCGAACCATTCCCTCAGCTCAGCTTTGGTTAATTGGGCCACTGTCTCTCCAGTGTGCCGTCCCCCTCTTCTCTTTCCTTCCGTGCTACTTGCCCAGAACTCCCGGCCTCTTCCATTGCCATTTTGGTGTGTCAGCTCTCCAGGCTTCCACACTTGTAAGCAGTCTTTAAGATCAGCTGCCCGCTGCTGGATTGCCAGGCTCCCTCACAGCTCCAGTGCACCTTCCTGCACTTAAATCCTCTCCAGTAAGTGGAGATGCTAGATTTTCACGGGGGTGGCTTTGGAGCTGAGCTCTTAAGCCACTATCGCGCCCGGTGATGTCACTTCCTCACTTTTAAAATGTTTTTATTGCAGGCCCTGACCAGTTCTTCTCTTCTGCCCGTGGGAGCTGGGATCCCTGCGGTCAGCTTGCTTCCCCTCCTGTTCTGCCTGCAGGAATCTGATTTCCCACAGGCAGAAGAGAAGGGAAAGGCTGCTATTGCAGCCCAGATGCAAGCTGTCTGCCCACGGGGATCCCATCTCCCACGAACAGTCAACTTGCATCTGCTGTTATCCCCTTCTCTTCTTCCCATGGCAGATCAGTTCCCTGCAGGCATCCAGAACCGGTCCTCGTCTTCATGCTGCTGCACAGAGGTGTTCCAAGCCCCAGGCACCAAGTCAGATTATTTTTTGTCACCATGGCGACCTGGTGCATTAAAACCTTTAGAAAACATATCCCTCAATTCATTGTTTGTTGTACTTATTGTATTGTTGTGTATTATTGCATGCCGTCTGGAGTTAATGAACAGGACAGCTTAGAAATATGAATGAATGAATAAAAGGGTGCCTACCTAGAATAAGAGGTTCATGCTTTGTTGATTTTTAATTCTACAGATTAAAACCATATAAGGAGATATGGTAGGTGCCAATTCTGCTTTAATGAAACTTCTTCTTTGGCTTGCAGAAGCCTTATCTATGACCACTTATTGATGCTGTTGGCTGTATTTTGCATATATAGTGCAGTTGTGTATAAACTATATGGAGCAGAAGGTGCGATGCAACATTTGATAATACTTGTTTGAATCCTTTTTAGGAGTTGTCAAGATCGGTCACGGATTACATTGATCTGGTCAGTAGTGATGAGGAGTATCCAAGCAGCTCTCATGGTGGTGTGAGTATATTCATATTTTGTTACTCTTTTAGATAGTGACTGAGAGTTTTTATAAATTAAAATATACAGCTAATAGGGAGAAAAACTGACAAACAGTAAAATTTACTAAAGCATAGTAATATATGAAAGAAAAAATCTCTCACAGACCCTGCACCCTGCCTTTACGTGGAGTATCTCTCTCGCTCTCTCTCATATATCCCCCCAGCACATTACCCAGTGTGTGAGTATGTCTGTTGGTCTCTGTCGGTCTCTCTCTCTCAGCTCCTCTAGCCATCATCCGGTGTCTTCCCCCCCTCTCTTTCTCTCTCATCTCCCCCCCCCCCCCCCAGCCATCACTCATTGTCTGTCTGTCTCGCTCTCTTTTCTTATCGTCCCTCCAGCCCAGTACATGTGGGTTATCTCCCTCCACCAGCAGCTGGGGGACTGAGCATGTCAGATTTCTGATGTCGTAGTAGAAGAACTCCTTTCATAGGCTCCAGAGATCAGTAATCTCAGTCTTCAGCAGCTGGCGGAGAGCTTCCCTGTGGCTGAACTCCACTGGAAGGATTTCTTCAGGCCCATTTAAAAAACAGTAATACATACAAAGAAGGACAGAGAGGATTCTCACAGGCTGAGCAGAATTCAAGCCTGACACACAAGTCTCGGGATACCCAATACCTCCTCAATAAGGATCCAAAATGTCTCCTCACCTCTTCACTCTTCTTAGTTTTTACCTTCTCACAGATTGGCTCGGGACCTCCTCTGCCTACTCTTCCGCCACCAATCATATCCCTATCCTCAAAAACCACGGAAAAAAATGGTCAAGCAACTCTTGCCACTATCCGGCTAAGGAAGTTCGCATACGGCACTCCCACTTGATTCACATTGCGATACATCAAACCAGTAACCCCAAGCAACAAGGTTCCCCACCTTCCCAAAGCTTAAAATGTGCCCTCATAAACGCTCGCTCGATTCGGAAAAAGTGGCCTGTAATCCAAGATATAGTTACCCATCACAATCTTGACGCACTCTTGATCACCGAAACTTGGCTATCAAAAGAAGATAATGTCCTCATTAACCAACTCATTCCACCAAACTTCTCTATACACACAATCCACAGAGAAAACAAGAAGGGAGGAGGATCACTCATTCTCACCAAGTCGGAACTCCTTTTCAATACAACTAACTCCTACAGCTCAAACAATCTGGATATAATCACCATAGTGAACAAGCAATGCTCCATAAACCTGGTTTACAGAGCCCCCTCAAGCTCCCCGGATGACCTTCCCACCATTTTAGACCTAGCTGCCAATACCAGCAATCTTAACACTCCAAACTGGATAATGGGAGATCTCAATCTCCCATCACTGCAGCAACATCAGTCCTCTTCACTCCTCAATGCCATTGAAAGTCTTGGTTATCAACAACTAATCATGGAGCCCACACATATCAAAGGAAACTTCCTTATCGTCACTCCAGTCCAGTCCCTTTACTTCCGGGTTGCGTAACCCTTCCAGCAGCTTGGAGGCTGAGCCCAACCTTTTTGGAGGTGGGGCGGTACAAATACCACTGCGACCACCCACCAACTCCAGTAATCTCAGCCTCCAAGCAGCTGGAGGGTTCCGTAAGCCTAGAGCTTACTGGAGTCCTACTTTGTATTTTATTTCATTTATTTTATTGCATTTGTTTCATTGATTCTGCCTTCATTTATTTCCTGCAGTTCTGTGCTGTTTTTTTTATACTTAGTTTTAATTAAAAGGGCTCTGGCTCTTTAATTCCTCCGGCTCTCTCCCTCCCCCCCCCCCCCTTCCCGGATCGGATCGGGCGTCGGAGGAGAGCCGCGGCTGGTAGCATCGAGGAGGATTCCCTTTACCTTCTCTGCTACTGAGACACGCTGATCGCCCCTGCCTCGCGCCGAAGCCTCTCTGCAGGCTGAGCGCTTGAGGCAGCATCGCTAGCCTGCCGAGACCACCAGCCCCGTCCGGAAACAGAAGGACGCGGCGGCGTTAATTCGGTCTCTTCGGGGACCGCGGGGGACCGTTGAGGCAGCGATCCACAGAGAAAGCGACAGTGTTTTTCGGCTCCGGTGGGCAGGAGAGGAGTCGGGCCACGACCGGAGGAGAGTCTCGGAGCTCCCCGTTTGGCTCCACGTGGTGAGGCCTACCACGTGTAGAGCCAACGGGTGCACAGCTCTGAATCGGCCCGGAACATCAGCACAGCTCTAAAAAAACCGCAAGTACTCCTTGAGAAAGGAATATAATTGCAGTTTTATTTTAACTTTATTTTATGTTAACTTTAATTTATTTTTAACCTTAGTTTAAGTTTACATTTGATTTCGAGTTAATTTATCTCAGTGGTTATTTATCACATTGGCCCTCCCTTTATCTCAAGGTTTTTCTTCTTTGTTTCACTCTTGGGGGAAACCTCGGGCCTGTGGGCCAGGGAGGGAACTATCTTCAGTTTAGAGGAGAGCCCCTACCAGCCGGGACTGGAGGCCTGGTACTAGAAGTTCCTCGGCTCCAGGTCATGTCAACCAAGTCCCGCTGCCTTTCCTGTGGAATACGCAGGGGTACCTCCGCAGAGACAGGTATCTGCAGGAGCTGTACCGCCTTAGCAGCCTCAGCGGAGCAAGACATTAATTTAACCATGGCCCACCCCTCTCAGGGATCAGACGAACTCCCAGTAGTGGAGGGGGGATTGCAAGCCCCTCCCTCTACGTCCTCGGACTTGCCTACTCCTTCCCTATCCCTCTCCCCTCTCCTAACGGGGGAAGAGGGGGCAGGGGATTTCTTCTCCACGGATTTCATCCTCTTACTACACAAGGCATATTGCCTACGTAAGCAGAATTCAGGGGCAGGAGGTGCGGCACCTCCGGCAGCGGAGGTCAAGCCAGCCAGGCCCTCGAGGGCGGCCAATCCAGATTCCGACATCCCTCCTAAGCGCCCTCGGATGAGTGAAGAGGAGACCCTCTCCCAGGGATCCCCGGAGGAGACGCCCTCGGACAAGGACTTTGGCGAGGAGGAAGAGGAGCTAGAAGAAGGGGAGATACCAGAAGAAGACCAAGCTAGGATAATTAGAGTATTTCGTCGGGAGGAGCTCCCGGCACTGATTAATGAGTCCCTGAAGGCCCTCAATATGACCTCCGATACGCCCGCAGAGGAGGAAGCGTTGGAGGATCCATTGGTTCAAGCCGTTAGAAGATCCCAGAAGGTTTTTCCTGTACATAGGGTGGTGCGACAGATGATCCAGGAAGAATGGGACCATCCTGAGTCAAGTCTAAGGGGGGTCAGGTCCATGCTCCGTCTCTACCCTCTACCAGAGGCAGACAAAGAGCTGATAAAGTCCCCCAGGGTGGATGCGGCAGTGTCAGCAGTCACCACTATCCCAGTGGAGGGCAGTGCAGCCCTAAGGGATCCCCAAGACAGAAAGTTGGATACCCTTCTGAAGCAAGCCTTTGACGTAAGCGCCCTCGCTTTGCAAGCCTCGGTCTCCGGAGCCTTGGTGGCTAGGGCCTGTTTAAGGTGGTCACAGCAGTTACAGACAGATGAGAGCACCACAGAGGAGACCCGGTCCAACGCAAACAGGCTGGAATCGGGAACGGCGTACCTGGCGGATAGCCAGTATGACCTCATCAGAAGCCTGGCAAAGAACATGGCATCGGTAGTGGCGGCCAGGCGATACCTGTGGTTACGCAATTGGGCAGCGGATACCTCCTCGAAGGCTCGCCTGAGTCGACTCCCCTTCAAGGGCAGACTGCTGTTCGGCGAGGATTTGGAGAAGCTGGTAAAGGACCTTGGCGAGTCCAAGGGAGGCAGGCTCCCGGAAGATAGACCGAAACAGAACCGCTCCTTCCTCCCGGCACGTGCCCAGTCCAGGGACTCCCGGAGGTTTCGCCCCTCCAGATCTAGTTCCTTTTCCAGGGGCCGGTTCTCCCCCAGGGGCCAGAGCTTTCGAGGGTTTCGGGGAGCAGGTCGCAGATTCGGGGTGACCTCCTCCTTCTCCTCCTCCTCCTCGTCTCTTAGAAAACAATGAAGCCGCGGGGGTCCAGGGGGACGAGCTGCCCATAGGAGGACGTTTAAGACAGTTTCTTCCCGCCTGGTCCCGGGTCACGTCGGATCAATGGGTGCTAGAGGTGATCAGAGAGGGCTGCGCTCTCGAATTCTCGAAACGCATTCCCCCAGCCTTTGTTCTGTCCCCCTGCTGTACCCCTGCAAAGAAGTCCGCGGTGGAGTCAACTCTCACTCGCTTGATTGCACTCGGGGCCGTGTTGCCAGTGCCCCCAGATCAACGCGGTTCAGGTCGATACTCTATTTACTTCGTGGTGCCAAAAGGGAAGGCACCTTTCGACCAATCCTGGATTTAAAACAGGTCAATTGCTGTCTCAGGGTTCCTCACTTCAGAATGGAGACCCTGCGGTCAGTCATCGCAGCCGTAAGGAGAGGAGAGTTCCTAACAGCCCTCGACTTGACAGAGGCTTACTTGCATATCCCGGTCAGAAAGTCACATCAAACAGTTCCTAAGATTCGCGGTACCAACGGGTCACTTCCAATTCCAGGCTCTTCCCTTCGGCCTAGCGACAGCTCCACGGACATTCACCAAGGTGATGGTGGTCGTAGCGGCCTTCCTCCGGAAGGAGGGGATTTTGGTCCACCCGTACCTAGACGATTGGCTGATCCGAGCAAAGTCGGAGGAGGAAAGTCGCGCGGCGACGGACACAGTAGTTCGCCTTCTAGAGGAGTTGGGGTGGGTGATCAACCGAGCAAAGAGCAGGTTGATCCCTTCCCAGAATCTCGAGTATCTCGGCACAAGATTGGACACCGGCAGGGGCAGAGTGTTTTTGCCCCCATCCCGGGCCAGGGACCTAAGGCTACTGGTTGCTCGGTTCCTAAGCAGGCGAAACCCCTCAGCATGGCATTATCTTCAGGTCCTGGGAACAATGGCGGCGGCGATAGAGGGTAGTGCCTTGGGCCAGAGCCCACATGCGTCCATTACAACGATCTCTACTGCGACGGTGGTCTCCACAACTCCATCCGCTGACAACACAGTTACCCTGCGCTCCGCGAACCAAACGAGCGCTTCGCTGGTGGCAACAACCAAGAAACCTGGAACGGGGAATGCCCCTCGAGCCCCCCCAGTGGGTACTCTTGACTACGGATGCGAGCCTGTCAGGCTGGGGGGCCCGCTGCGAGGACCAGTTCGTCCAGGGCCGATGGTCTCCGGTGGAATCTCAGTGGCCCATCAACAGACTGGAATTACGGGCCGTCACCCTTGCGCTCAGGAAGCTCGAGCCCCGGGTACGAAGAAAGGCAATCCGCGTCCTCTCCAACAACGTCACCACAGTAGTTTACATCAACCATCAGGGCGGCACCAGCAGCCCTGCACTGGAGAAAGAAGCGGACGGTCTCTTCCAGTGGGCGGAGGTCTACCTGGAAACGCTGTCAGCCCAGCATGTGGCAGGCACGGACAATGTCACAGCCGATTACCTCAGCAGGCACAGGATAGACCACGGAGAGTGGGAACTGGAGCAGGCGATCTTCGACCAAATAGTGGCTCGGTGGGGTGTCCCAGTGATGGATCTCATGGCAAGATTCTCCTCGGCCAAGGTGGACCGATTCTTCAGTCGGCGAAAGGAAAGAATGTCCGAAGGTCTAGATGCCCTGTCTCAGAAGTGGCCGGCAGAGGGCCTTCTCTATGTATTCCCTCCCTGGGCTCTGATCGGAAAGGTTCTTCAGCGAGTGGAATCCCACCAGGGCCTGGTAATCCTCATAGCTCCAGATTGGCCTCGCCGCCCCTGGTACGCGGACCTGGTGAGGCTGTTGGCCGACCAACTATGGCGGCTGCCCTGCAGGAGCGACCTGCTCAGACAGGGCCCGGTTCGGATGCCTCACGTGGATCGGTTCTCGCTTACGGCCTGGCTCTTGAAAGGGCGCGACTTCTGAAGCGAGGATATTCGGGTGCAGTAATCTCAACGCTGTTGAGTGCTAAGAAGCGCTCGACCTGTCTCGCCTATGTAAGGGTTTGGCGCATTTTCGAGGCATGGTGCACGGAGCGCCGGAGTAAGCCCCTTGCGGCCTCCGTCCCGGAAATCTTGGAATTCTTGCAAGCGGGGTTTGACAAAGGTTTAGCACACAGTTCACTACGGGTGCAACTAGCCGCTATCGCGTGCTATAGAGGAAAGGTCCACGGCAAGCCATTAGGGGTCCACCCGGACGTCACCAGGTTCCTCAGAGCAGTCCGACGCCTGCGTCCCCAGCGGAGGTCGGTCATCCCCCCCCCTGGGATCTCAACCTAGTTCTAAATGCGCTGATAGGGGAGCCCTTTGAACCCATGAAGAGGGCCTCCTTGAAGGACTTAACCTTGAAGACGGTCTTCCTAGTTGCGATCTGCTCGGCCAGGCGGGTCTCCGAGTTACAAGCACTCTCCTCCAGACCCCCCTTCCTGGCCTTCCTTAAGGACAAGGTCGTCCTGCGCACGGTGCCCTCCTTCCTCCCCAAGGTTATCTCTCCCTTTCCTGTGAACCAGACAGTCACGCTCCCGGCCTTCCCAACAGAGGGTCTGGTAGGCAGGGATAGCAGGCTTCGTTTACTAGACGTCCAAAGAGCCCTAAAACACTACCTCTCCCGCACGGCTCCGTTCCGGAAATCAGACCGGCTATTTGTCCAGTTTGGAGGTCCACACAGAGGGGAAGCGGCGGCCAAAGCTTCCATCTCCAGGTGGATTAGGGAAGCGATTGCTTCCTCCTACATTCTGAAGGGCAAGCAGGTCCCGGGGGGGCTGCGGGCACATTCCACCCGAGCTCAGGCTACTTCGTGGGCAGAATTCAGCCTAGTCCCTCCGCTGGATATATGTAGGGCGGCGACTTGGTCCTCTCTGCATACCTTCGCCAAGCACTACAGGCTAGACATACAGAGTTCAGCGGACGCTCGATTTGGCCTAGCGGTGCTTCAGTCCGGTTTGCCGAATCCCACCCAGAATTGAACTGCTCGGGTACTTCCCGGAAGTAAAGGGACTGGACTGGAGTGACGATAAGGAAGAAGTAATTAGATCTTACCTGCTAATTAGTGTTCCTGAAGGAACGACAGTCCAGTCCCTGATCCCACCCGGCTATACCGGGCCTGAAGCCCTGGCGGCAAAGGGCGGAACAGCGAACCGAGCGGGGAACCAGATCGGAGTGAGGGAGACCAGGAGCAAGTAGGCGGGGCGGTCCTCCTTCGGCGCCTTCCCTCCCCCTCTACCTTTATTACCTATTTCCTATTTTCAAAAAAAAAAAAAAAAAAAAGTGGAGCGGGTGGGTCGACTTCGGGCCACCCCTCCCAGGGTTTACATGTTTGTTAGGTTTGATTTATAGTTGTTACAGAAGTTCATTTAGTCTGCTTTTTCAGTCAATTACTGGAGTTGGTGGGTGGTCGCAGTGGTATTTGTACCGCCCCACCTCCAAAAAGGTTGGGCTCAGCCTCCAAGCTGCTGGAAGGGTTACGCAACCCGGAAGTAAAGGGACTGGACTGTCGTTCCTTCAGGAACACTAATTAGCAGGTAAGATCTAATTACTTCATTCTTGACATGGTCTTCGCTCCACAATCTGCTTCTACACAAAACAGCAACATTATAAAATCTATCACTGATGTACCCTGGTCAGACCACAAACTCATAAACCTACAAATTCCCTTGGGCAACACTCCTTCCCTAAACAACAGATCTTGACAACACACCAAGAGCCCCAACAAGAGGCTTTCGGCCCTTCAACAAGGAATTTATACTGACAAATACCCAACCACTCCTCAACAACACAACACTCAACCTTGACGAGGCAATTGAAGCCTGGAACAACAGCCTCCATGCCATTGCTCATCTACCACACAAAAAGAGCATATCAAGTAAAAGAACCTCTGCTCCATGGTTCTCTCCTGATCTGCGGTCTTCTCTTATGCACTTAAGAAGACTAGAAAAACGCTGGCGCCGATCACTGGCCAGTGATGACCAAACAGCTTACAATCTCTATTTAGCAACTCACCGCGAAGCAATCACAACCAAGAAGAAGCAATATCACTCGGATACGCTCAAAAGATCATTGAATAAACCTCGTGATCTTTTCAACTTAGTAAAATCACTATCAAAGGAACCATCATCAGAACAAAAGGAGGATATTCACCCTCAAGAATATGCTGATTACTTGCAATCTAAACTTCTACAGACGGATGAACTACTGAAAACAGATGTACAAGAAACAACCTGCCAAAACTCCTTGTCCGCACTTACCACACCATCAGCCAAACTCATTGAAGACACAATCACCTCACTCAATACCACCACCGCTCAAACCGATCCTTCGAAGTACATTTAGCCCGTTCATTGCAAGAATCATTAACCTTTCATTTACAACCGGCTCCTTCCCATCTGCTCTAAAGCTCACATCCATTAGACCACTGCTAAAAAACCCCAAATTAGACCCAAAAAGGGTTGACTCATACAGGCCTATTGCTAGCATTCCCCTCCTAGCAAAAATGTTTGAAAAAGAGGTGCAACGTCAAATTCAAGACCACATAGATTCCGCAGCCCCTCTAAAATGGCTTCAGAGAATATCATGGCGTTGAAACACTCATCACCACCCTCTTCAATAATATACTCACCAGCATAGACAACATCCGACAAGGCGTTGTGCTAATCTTCTTGGATATAGCAGCAGCGTTTGATTCGGTAAATCATGAGATACTCACTGCACGACTGAAGGAAAAAGGCATCGGTAGTTCAGCACTGGAATGGTGTAAATCTTACCTTGACACCAGAATGCAATATGTAAAATCTGCAATAGGAGAATCAAATCTCTTCCATCAAAAACAAGGCATTCCACAAGGTTCATCTCTTTCATCTCTCATGTTTAACATATACATGCAGCCTATCTGCAATATCATCAGATCATTCAATGTCAAATGTATGATATACACAGATGATATCCTCCTTTACATGCCATTTTCCACAATGCAAATGGATTTACTGCCCATAATAAATTGCTTCGATGCAGTCTGAGTGGCTTCTCTCACAGAACCTCCGCATCCAGCACAAGAAAACTGAGGTTCTCTTTGTTACAAGAGACCCCAACTTCATTCCACCATCACATATAAGTGTTAAGGAAGCTGATCTATCCACCAAAGAAACAATAAGATACCTCGGAGTCACGCTGGACCACAGTCTCGATATGAAATCACACGTAAACAATATTGTAAAAGCTGTATACTTCAAGATACGCACACTCAGGCATTTACGCTCCTTACTGGACCCAGAGGATTTCAGAACCATCTTCCAAGCACTCATCTTGCCGCATTTCTATTTCGCCAATTCAATCCTACAAGGTCTCCCACAATCCACCCTAAGTTCTCTACAACTTGCCATGAATACTGCTGCAAGGGTTCTACAAGGAGCGTCCAGGAGTGATCATGTGACACCAATCCTCAAGCAGCTTCACTGGCTCCCGATACAAGGCAGGCTCATATTCAAAACATTGATTCTCACATACAAGGCCATCCATGGTTTGTCAGCCAACTCTCTGACTGATCTCACACAAACTGTACCACCAATCAGATTCAGAAGACAAACAGCCCTAAACACTCTAATAATGCCAAAGGCCATAACATGCAGCCGATCAACAGCGAACAGA
This sequence comes from Ichthyophis bannanicus, assembly GCA_033557465.1. Lineage (NCBI taxonomy): Eukaryota > Metazoa > Chordata > Amphibia > Gymnophiona > Ichthyophiidae > Ichthyophis > Ichthyophis bannanicus. Next base: position 1,084,044,783 of record CM066033.1, on the reverse strand, counting down.
GCCTTCATGTTTTGCGCCCCAAAATACTGGAACTCCCTACCACCTGACATACGTGCCATAACCGACCTAGCCCGATTCAGAAAGGCACTCAAATATAACCTATTTATCAAATACTACCCTACATAAAGTGCAATAGATTAGCCTCACCACAAACTTAACCACAATCTCCTCCTGACCCTAGCACTACTGCTAATTTATGTAAATAGTTCTTTCATGTTATTGAATTAACAGATTATATATTCTATGTATATAGTTCTCCCATGTTATCCAAGTTTATACTCCTGTTATATGTAATACCGAACAGCCTGTTGTTCTGGTCTTTGTGTTCTCTGTAAACCGTGCTGATTATAAATAGTGCGGTATATAAAAAATTGAAATAAATAAATAAATATAGGTTGGGCAGTAGCTGTGTGGAGCTATATTTACTATTGGCGGCTGGCAGGGTTTGCCTGTTAAGCGCCGGGACCCTTGAATGGGTCATGTGCAGCCCAGGGGTTAAATACCTGGTGGTTCAGGTCCCTTTCCTCCACAGCCGGACTGTCCAGCACTCCTCTGGGGAGACACTGCTGGCTTTCTCTATTTCCTCCATTTATTTCAGTGTTTCTTTTTTTTTGGTTCTGCCCCTTTAAAAACAAAGTGAAAATAAAGTAAAAAGCTCTATGTTAGCAGTGCTTCAGAGGCAAAGAAACTAGCGGTTTTAGAGCTGTTTGAGGTTTGTCTTCCATCACAGAGCTCTGGAGGCAGCGAGTACTCCTTTCCTCTTTTTCCCCTCTTTGGGCCATTGGGGTTTCTTGCTGTGCATGCTTTTCCCGCATATTACAGGCTCCCTCCTGCTGTGTAGTGGGGGCGGGGGGAGCTGCGATTTACTCTTGGAAGGGTTTTGCAGGCATTATATTAGGCAGGAATGGTCTACAGCACTGGTTATAGGACATGGAATCTGCATCAGAGGTTTCAGGGCAGGACTCCTCTCACTCTAGGGCTCCCTTGGTTTTGGCAGGAACTGCAGCCATTTCCAGCAGCCATTTCTTCTCTGGAATCCAAGAAATGCTGCAAAAAGCAAAAAATCAGATTTCTGTTTCCGGACAGGCTGATGAGAGTTTTTCCCCCTGAGTTTATTTTAGACTTGCATAAAGCCTTTTTATTAAAAAGAATACTTGGGGGGGGGGGGGCATTTGGGAGCTCAAGTGTCTCAGTCATCTGGGTCAGAGAATTTGACAGACACCCTGCAGGAGGCATCTCTGAATGCAGAGGTTCCTCCAGCCAAAAGGAAACTGCTTGAGGAGGATTCTTGGATGGACCAGGGGTCTCCTCAGTCTCCACACTCGGAGGATCCTTGGAAAGGGCCAGCAGCACCTTAACTGGAAGATGAGATCCCTCAGGGGAAAGGATCCCAGCGTTAGGGTAGTTCACAGGGAGGAGCTGCCCACACTGATTGTGCACTCACTGGCAGCACTCAACATTATTCCATCTCCCACAGTAGCAGAGGAATCCTTGGTGGACCCTCTTTTGCAGGGGTTCAAGTCCTCAAACTTTTTTTCCTGTTCAGTTATCAAGAAAATGAAGCAGAATGCGAGGTGCCTGAAGTGGGCCTTAGGGGGTCGTATTATGGACTGTCTGGACTCTATTCCTCAGGAGGAAAAAGAACTTCTTAAGATACCTAAGGTGGATGCTCTAGTCTCGGCAGTGACCAAAAAGACTACCTATCCCTGTAGAAGGCGAGGCAGCACCAAAAACTGGAAACCTTTTTGAAGCATCTGATACTAGTGCCATGACTCTTCAGGCCTCCATCTGTGGGCTGTATGTGACCAGGGCTTCCATCCACCGGATTCAGGGTTTGGCCACAGGAGATCTGGAATCCCAAGCAGCGGCACCTGAGGTGACTAAGCCGGAGCCGACCTCGGCTTACCTGGTTGGTGACTTTTACGACCTGGTAAGGGCTTTGGCAAAAGCCATGGCCTCTTATTGCAGCTTGGTGTTTCTTATGGTTAAGGAATTGGTCGGCTGATATGTCTTCAAAGACAAGGCTCAGCAAGCTTCCCTTTAAGGGCAAACTGCTCTTCGGAGAAGCTATGGACAAATTGGTTAAGGATATGGGTGAGTCCTAAGAGTGCTTGTTTGCTGGAAGACCGTCCCAAGGGCAAAAAATAGGGGACAGTTCCCAGAGGCCAGCCTAGGGACTATAGGAAGTTTTGTTCCACTCAGTTTGCCCCCTTTCAGCATGGTGGTCATGCTTCGAGAGGGCATCCCATTCGAGATTACAGGGGAGTCCAATAGGGATTACTATTCCACCCCTTCGTCCCCTCCAAAGAAGTCCCAATTGAATGAGGCAAGCCCAAGTAGGTAGAGTTTCAGTAGGAGGTCAGCTTCAACAGTTTTTTATTCCTCCTGGGCCACTATCGCCACTGACTAATAAGTTAACAGAGAGGGCTACACAATCGCAATCGCCCTGCAAAACTTGCTCAAAATAGTGGACGGTCCAGAACATGTTACAATGGTTGCTGGATCTCCAGACTGTAGAACCTGTTCTGAACAACCAATGTGGATCTGGTCAATACTCCATTTACTTCGTGGTCCTCAAAAAAGAGGGTACCTTCCCTACCATCTTAGACTTCAAGCATGTGAATCGTGCCCTGCAAGTGCCTCATTTCTGCATGGAAACTTTACATGGTTATAGTGGTGGTCTGTAAAGAGGAGTTTCTATTGGTACTAGATCTCACAGAGGCATATCTTCATATCCCAATCTGTCTGGACCATCAGTGGTACCTGCGGTTTGCCGTACCAAGGGGGCACTATTAATTCCAAGCATTGCCATCCGGCCTGGCTATGGCCCCTCGGACCTTTACCAAAGTCATGGTGATGGTGGCAGCTGCCCTGAGACAGGAGGGCATGATGGTTCATCTGTATCTCGACGATTGGCTGATCAGAGCAAAATCAAAAAGCAAGAGCTCTTCTGCTACTGAGCGAGTGATGGAGTTTCTCAGCATCTTGGATGGGTGATCAATTTATCAAAGAGCAAGCTCGAGCCATTGCAGGATCTGGTCTATTTGGGAACCTGTTTTGACACCAAGGCGGGCCTCATCTTCCTCCCAGTTGAGTGGGCATGGAAGATTCAGTCTTGGGCATGGTTCTTCCTTGACATGGGGACACCTTCAGCTCCTCAACTGCATGGCGGCGACCTTGGAATTAGTTCCTTCAGCATGGGCTCATATGCGACCTCTACAACAGGCTCTTTCGTTGGTCTGAACTTCATCCGCTTTCAAAGGAACTGGCCTATCTGCTGGACACGAGAATTAGTCTTTTCTGGTGGCTATGGACAGAATACCTGGCGGCAGGAATGCTGCTGGAACTGTCAGACTGGATATTGATGATGATAGATGCCAGCTTCATGTGGTGGGGAGTGCATTGCAAGTCACAAGTGACACATGAACTTTGGTCTCAGGAGGAGGCACATGATCCATCAGTGATCTGAAGATTAGAGCGGTCTTTCTAGCACTACATTTTTTCCTCCCTCTGCTTCATCGGTGAGCATACATCATTCATCAGGGGGGCACAGGCAGTGCAATGTTGGCAGAGGAGGATCACCTTCTATTGCTGTGGGCAGAGGAGAACCTCAAGGCTCTTTTGGCAGCTCATGTGGCAGGTAAAGATAACGTCCAGGTGGATTTTCTCAGTCATCGATTTAGACCTGGGCGAAGAGGAACTGAAGGTGGCAGTTTTTCACGAAATCACCTCTCTGGGGTGTGCTGGTGATGGACCTTATGGCCTCTGCCTCCAATGCCAAGGCAAACAGATTCTTCAGCAGGTGCTGGAAGCCCATGTCAAAGGGTTTCAATGCGCTGGCATAGAGATGGCCAAGTTAGTGGCTCCTATATATGTTTCCTCCATGGCCTCTTGGGTTTCTTCTGCAACACATAGAATCTCATCCCGGAGGGGTGATTCTCATTGCTCCAGACTGGCCTCGCAGACTGGCATGCCGATCTCTACCGTCTATTGATAGCGAGCCGTGACGGCTGCCAAACAGAACCAACCTGATCTCGCAGGGACCATTCCTGATGCTTGTGATAAGGAAGCTTATCATAGCTCAGGAAGGAGCTATAGTAAAGGTGAAGTGACTCTGAACAAGCAACCTGTCAGTTCTGGTAGAAATAAGAAAACAGAATTTTTCCATAAAAGACTACCAGTCCCAGAATGCACCAGGTTTCCAACAGCCATTAGAGGAGCTGAAGTGGGGAAACGTGTGTTCAATCAGGAGGGCTATGAGGTAATCCCCAAGCACTCATCTCAAAGGGCAGGGCCTGATTCAGCACAGCTGCGCTGTGTTAGGGTGGAGCACTCATCTAAGCAGAATAAAGGTAGAGTTTATTCTACAGAGAATCATCTTCATGATCAGCTTGGATATCCTCAGTATAATCTTCATGATCTTGGACATCTTCATCATCGGGAGGATCATCAGAAGCAGAAGCCAGAGCGGACGGACAGAGAGGGCAAGAAACCCTTTGGAAGAAAGAAGAGAAAAGCCTTTGGGAGGTCTAAAGGAGTCCGGAGCAGTACGTATACTGGGAGGCATTCCAAGGGCCAGCATACACCATTGGACTGGGGAAAGCCAGAGGAATGGTGCTGCAGAGCTAGGAATCTCCAGACGGTACCTGTGAGGGAGACGGCTGCACTTGGAAGGGACCCTAAGACCCGTGCCAGAAGGTATGTAAAGAGAGATCCAGTGTCCAGGGATCTGGATTGGAAGGCTGGATATAAGAACTGGACTACATACTGGCCAGGCTATATAGAGAGGAACTCTAACAGCAATGGAAGCTCAGGTATGAACACTGATCTATGCCCTAGCTATACCCTTGAAAGACAGCAGGGAAGCAAGTATTGTCCTGAGAATGCTCCATTGAGAAATTCCTCTGTGCCAATCCATGATATTGAACCCATGATTGTTGAAGAAGGGGGAGAGGTTGCAGATGAAGGCTGTGTTTACATGGATTGCTCTCTGTCTAAACTCCTGTGGTAATTTTCTGTTACAAAAGTACAACAACCATCACAAAGAAATACAAACTTGTTCTTTAATCTACTCAGAAAAGCTCCTGAGTAGGATTTGAGCCACGCAGCAGAAAGTAAGCCAGCTAAGGGGTTTCAGCTAAGTAACTGCTAGCAATTGAGCCTTACCTAATTGGCTGTGAGCTCTGAGGGAACACTTCTGAGTCTGTGTGTGAAGATATAAGAAGTTAACCTGAAAAGAACAGTTTTCCCTACTTTGTGGGTTTTGTTTGTTGATTGAAGCACTGCTAAGGAAATATTAGCTAGAGCCTACAGAAAAGACCAGTTTGTTACCAACCAGGTCTTTATTCTTTGATTTGATTGCCTGACAAGTTCAATTGTTGTTTTCCTGATTTTGTTTTTCTAAGTTTAACACTGAAAGCAAGTATCCTGTTTTATGTGCTACCAAGCATATCTGTGTTGGGAGAAATAACTCCATAAATAAATATCTTATTGGCTTTACACTCAAGCAAGCACAACTAATTATTGTGAACGGCTGTGTCTGGTGTGAATGGACTACATTTCCCACAATCCCTTGCAAAACATATTAATATATGCCTTTGCCAAGACTGTGAACATTCTCACCCAGGCACCCGTCTGACATGCTACAAATGAATCGATTCTTGCTTACGGCCTGGCTTTTGAAATTGCAAGGCTAAGGCAAAAGGGCTGCTCTGCTCTGGTGGTGACCACCCTCTTGAGAGCCTGTAAATGTTCTAAATCCTTAGCTTATGTCAGAGTATGGAAGGTGTTTGAACGCTGGTGTGGGGACAGTGGCCTCCGGTCTTTTCGTCCTTGATTCCGAATATTCTGGCCTTCTTGCAGGTCAGGTTGGACAAAGGGTTGGCCTTGAACTCCCTTAGTCTATATAGTGGCTGTCTTCTGCTACCATGGACGCATATAGGGGCACTTGCTGGCGTCCCACCCAGACATGGTCTGGTTTCTTAGGACAGTGAAGCAACTACACCTGCCTTTGCAGGCTATTGTTCCCAGTGGGACCTCAACCTAGTACTATCTGCTCTTACAGGATTGCCCTTTGAGCCTTTCTCTAGGGTTTCCTTGAAAGAGCTTACCCTGAAAGCAGTTTTCCTGGTGACTATTTGTTCGGTGCAATGGATTTCGGAGCTTCAGGCTCTATCTAGCCCTCCGACATGGGCTTCCAGCGCCTGCTGAAGAACCTGTTTGCCTTGGCATTGGAGGCGGAGGCCATGAGGTCCTTGACCAACACACCTTGCAGACAGGTGATATCGTGAAAACCTTTCTGATGTTGGCCAAGGAGAAGGTGGTGTTCAGGCCGGTTCCATTGTTTTTACCAAAGGTAGTTTTGTGGTTTCATCTCGATCATGCTGTGATCCTTCCAGTCTTTCTTCGTTCGCACCACTCTGAGGCAGATCGTCAATTGCATAGTTTAGACTTGCGCAGAGTGTTGCATCAGTATCTTAGGAGAACAGAGTCCTTCCGTAAGCCCTGATCATCTGTTTGTTTTATTTGGAGGGCTATGCAAGGGTGAAGTGGTTTCTAAGGCTTTAATAGCTGGTTGTGTAAAGGAGATGATTGCCTCTGCTTATATGTTGAAGAGTAGACCAGTCCAGAGTGCTCTGATGGCACATTCGATGAGTCTACAAATATCCTCCTGAGCACAGTATGGTGTAGTTCTGTCGACTGACATTTGCAGGATAGCTGCTTGGTTGTACCTTGCATACCTTTATGCGTCATTACCATCTCGATGTACAAGTTTCCAATGATGCGCGTTTTGGGGCCTCAGTGCTCCAGTCCGGACTCGCGGGTCCCTCCCATGCCTAGTTACTGCTCTGGTACACCCCACACATACTGGACTGGACTGGAGGGGCAATAAGGAAGACAAAATTAGACCTTTCCTGCTAATTGTCTTTCCTTGAGTCTGTCCAGTCCAGTCCAAGACCCCCCCTTTCAATAACGACTGTGTTCTTGTGTTCTAGAAGCACTGAGTGAGTCCGACTGTTTTCTCTGGAGGGCTCCCTTAAGTAGTACACTATTACACATTGGGGAGTTCTCGTGGATGATTCTTGACAGCCTGGCAATTATGACCCTGGCTTCTTGCTTTCTTTGAATTTTGTAAATAGTTCTACAAGTTGTCTCCTGTGGCATAGTTGGTTGGGGGGTTTGCTTTTATCCTTGGGCTATTTGACGGGGATATTGCCCATGTTTTTAGCCTTAATATGCTCTCTTTGAGTCTGCTTTGTTGATAGGATACTGATCTCTGGAGCCTATGGAAGGAGCTGTTGTACTATAACATCAGAAATCTGACATGCTCAGTTCCCAGCTGCTGGTGGAGGGAGATAACCCACACGTACTGGACTGGATGGACTCAAGGAAAGATAATTAGTAGGTAAGGTCTAATTTTACCTTCTCTCTCATTGCCCCCCTCCCCATCATCACCCAGTCTGTCTCTCATTTCCCCTTCCTTCCCCCCCAGCCATCACTTGATAACAGGTTATCATTCTGCTGCATTGTTCACTGCTCCACCATGATCGGCCTTGTGTGTATAGCTTGTGTCGAGCAGTGGAGGAGGTTTGCTGGTCTTGTGAGATTTGAAACTGTGAAATTGGCAAACTCCCTCCACTGTGTGGCTCAAGCTACACGCAGAGCCGATTGTGGTGGAGCAGCAGACAACGTGGCAAAATGGTAAGCTTATTGGATGATGGCTGGGGTAGGGGGGCAGTGAAATCCTGGGCGTCAGGGTACAATTTATAGTCACCTTGGTGACTTTGTGCCCAAGATTTGTCGAGCCCTGCATTAGTCTGAGTGCGCCTGGCAGGCTACCTACATAATATATGTATATACATTCCCTGGGGTAGAAAATAAGCAGAGTGGGACTGAGATTGGCAGTTAGAAGCTGTGGTGACATCTAAAGTCCCACACTTGTAAGAACAGACCCACAAGCTAGTATTTATCTCCAGAACATTGAGGGTGGAAGCACATTGAGTGGATTTGTCTGGCTAAGGTGTTTTTAAATTATTTCTCTTGCTTGCTTTGAATAGTTTGTAGCTGCCTGTACCTTATCTCTCTTTTTAAATCAATTGCACTGCTTTACTTTGTTACTTTTGAAAATTGCTTAACGGGCAATAATATTATAGTCATATGTAGAGAAACTATTGGTACAATATAGGAATTACCTAGCTCTAAAATAGAGTTCAAATTTTCAGCCTTTTCTGAAAAAAGTAGTTTTAACAATATCTTTGGCCTGTATTGCAATGGCAGCCTGAGGTCTGGTAGTTAAGTTGCCTAGAAGGTGTGGCTGGCTCAGGAAGTCAAACTCAGCTTACTAGAAACAGCAACATGGCAGCAGAAAAAGACCACATGGCCTATCTAGACTGCCCTTCCGTATCAACTACAATAATTCCCTTAATACTGCCACTTACTTCCCTTCCTTCCCCACACTAGAGTTGTATGTTCTTAAATAGCTGCCCTAAGACACATGGTTACTTGTCCTAAACTTAGTGGAAAACACACTTGTGTTGCTTTTTGCCAACTAACAACTGCCCCATATGTGATACACTAAACAAAAGGACTTTTATTCAGTGCACTAGCTGTGGTGCGTTAATCTACAGGAGCCTTTGAGCTTCTCCTATCTGTCTTAAGTCACCTGCTATGGAAAAAGAATTGATTTACTTGAGGGAAGACTTGGCTGCAACAAAACAAACCTTTCCTAAGATACAACTCGCAAACAATTCATTACCACTCGCACAACGAATCCAGCAACCTAAGAATAAAAGAATCAGTGTGTTCTTGGCAGGCTTCAATATATAACACTCCACCTCAAGATACCCTTGCATAATACCTTCTCTGCCTTGGTAAATGAGGATACCCTATTAATGGAAACTGAGGTGGCCTTAGTCAAGAAGGTGTAAGGAGCCATCAGAATAGGGCAAGGCACTCTATCTAATATGCATATTTTATGCACTTCTTGCATCCCTTATCAGTCATCGGTTCATTTTATGCCAATAATGAGCCCTATCAATGCCCTTTTTCATCTATGTATTCCTTTCTAATATTTTTATACTTATGGGTTTAACTATAAATTTAAAATTCACAGCTTCCTCACATATATATTGATTGCTGAGTTTATTTATTTAACAGTTTTTTTCCCTATACCACCCTTGTCCAAATTGGTTTACAAGGAACAACATAACATAATCTCAGGAGATTTGTTTTACAATAAACAAGGGGCAATGACTTGGAGATAAATATGGTGTTAACTGTGGGAATTGGAATAAGCCACAGGAGTTCAGCAGAAGATCAGGAACAAGGAGAAGAACCATTTATTTTTCAGAAAGGGATAAGTATGTTAAATTTATAGTTATGTAATGTTATTAGGTCCAAAGTATTCTCTGAAGTGGTGTGTTTTGAGTAGTTTTTTCATATCTTTAGTAGATTGCGCAGGTCTGATGGTTTTGGATTAAGAGTTCCAAATTGTGGGGACATACAGTCTTGGAGAAATAGAGAAAATGGAGAAAAACCAAAAAGGAAGCAGACAAAGCAAAATACATAAGCAACCTCAACTCATACCACACAGAAACTGATAAAGCAAAAAGAGCCTACCACTCAAAAATCATACATACCTCACTAAACAAACCACGCGAGCTCTTCAAGATAGTCAAGAAGCTAACAAAAGCACCCGACCACCCCGATCAGCTACCGAACATCCCACCTGAACTACTAGCACGCCAATACAAACGGCTCCAGCTACCAAACAAACCACAACAGAATGCAACATCACCAAACTACCTTACCACCAAAGCCACGGATTGGAGCACATTTGAAACAATCACAACTGAGCAAATAGAATCCACTATCTCCTGCCTAAACACCACCACCTCTCCACCTGCCCTGCTGAGTGGATAAAGAAATCCAAAGAAGACATAAGCACACCCCTAACCCGCATTGTCAATGAATCCCTCAAGCAAGGGCACATACCAGACATCCTCAAGACCTCTATCATCCGTCTGACCCTAAAAAAACCCCAACCTGGACCCACTTGACCCAGCCTCCTATAGACCAATATCAAGCCTCCCATTCACTGCCAAAATTATGGAGAAGGTCATTCAACAGCAACTCCAAGACCACCTAGACACCAGCAAAATACTGGACCCGCAACAACACGGATTTCGCCCATACCATGGAGTTGAAACCCTCATGACGACGCTACTGAACACCCTCACCAAAGGCACGCAGGCCAAACACTCTGGATACGCCATGCTTTTCCTAGACATATCCGCAGCCTTCGACACCATCTCCCACAGCATTCTCCTACACAGACTCCAGGAAATAGGAATTAAGGACACCGTACTACAGTGGTTCCGATCTTACCTGACAAACAGACAACAACTGATCCGCACAAACACAACAACCTCCCCCCCCCTTCCAACAACATCAAGGAGTACCACAGGGTTCCACACTATCCGCCATGCTCTTCAATATCTATCTGCAACCACTCTGCTCAATCATACGAAAGCATAACATCAACTACCATATATATACGCAGACGACATAATGCTCTATGGACCAATCACAACCACCAACCCAACAAATAACCAACTATCAGACTGCTTTATTGAGATCTCTGACTGGCTGCAAAGAAACAATCTAACCATCAACATAAAAAAAAACTGAAGCCCTCATAGTAACAAAGGATCCAAACTTCACCCCACCACCACACCTCATATTGGGAACCACCCAAATAAAGATTCAACCCCAAATAAAATATCTGGGAATCACTATAGACCAAGCACTCACATTTACCCCACAGATAAAGACTGCAAAGACAATATTCCACAAAGCAAAAACAATACAACGGCTCAGACCACTCATTAATCCACAGGACTTCAGAACTGTCATGCAGGCTATGCCGCTTCCCCACCTGGACTACTGCAACATAATCTATCACGGACTTCCTGCAACCAACACCAACCCACTACGGACTGCCCTGAATACCACCGCAAGGATCATCCGGAAAGCAAAAAAACACGACCACATCACCCCAGTCCTGAGGGAACTACTCATATTTCCACTCGAAGCAAGGATCAAATACAAAGCTGCCCTGCTTATACACAAAGCCCTCCATCAAACACAAACTTCCCACCTCCGCTCCCTACTACCCCAGCCCACCCACAACAGACCAACCCGACAAACCACCAGCAACGTCCTTACCATCCCCTATGAACGAACAAAATATAATCAACGAACCTGCAACAGAGCCTTTGAACTATACGCACCCTCCCTCTGGAACTCATTACCGAGCCAAATCAGAAACACTGCCGATCTATCCGCGTTCCGGAAACAAAACCATCCTCTTTCAGGCATACCTTGGACCAGAAGCAGACAACCTCCACTGACATCCCACAGTCCCTCAGCCAAATCCCCAAAATACCCTAGAAGAGACCTATATCTATTGCCTAAGTCTTTGCTACCTGTTCAAATCATCAATGTTGGCCCCCCCGGTGACGGCTCTCCCCCCCCCCACACTGATTACTGTCCACCCCCCCCTTCCTTGTTAAACCGCTTTGACCCGGTGAAAAGTGGTATAATAATGCAGTTAAATAAATAAAATAAATAAATACAGCAAGAATTTCCTATTTGTCTATTGTGTGCTTTTGGTCTTGTGGTGGGATGATCAGGAGATACTGGATTGCTATTCTTCTGGGTCTCATTGTGGATGCTTTTGTGATTTGATCAGTGAGGCAGGGAGCTGAGAGGTTATGAAGAATTGTAAATGTAGTAGTGATGGCTTTGTGTTTAGTCCTTTGAGACTGGAAGCCAGTGTAGACTTTTCAGGATCGGTGTTATGTGCTGTTGATTTGTACTGGCTGTTAGGATTCTGGCAGTAGTATTATGTACTAGCTGGAGCGGATATAGTGAATGTTTCCGTAGTCCTTGATAGGTAATGTTTCCGTAGTCCAGGTGGGGTGTAACGATGGCTTACAATACAAATATGAAGTCATTGTCCTGTAACAGATACCGTAATGGCTTGAGGAGGAGTTTCAGCTTCCAGTATGCTGTGTTTGCTGCATTTTTGATACATCTGTGCATGCATGTTGAGGCTGCTGTCAATGGTTATACGTAGATAACTGATTTCCTTTTATCTCCAGGAACAAGCAGGAATGAGTCTTCACATATGGGGTACGTCGGTACTGACGGAGTCTGCGCGGGAACGCTCCCCAGCGTCCAATCGGAATGCTTTTGGGAGCATCCCAACACGCCTTCCTGCTGCCTTCCCGCCTTTCCCAACTGCCTCTCCTCAGTTTTCGTTTTTCCGCGGAGCTGGCTGGACGTCGTCCTGTCACCGCAGAAAATTCTTCTTTTATTTTTTGGTTTTCTTGTGGTTGCGTCTGCCTTCCCCGACGCCACCGGTACCGCCGGTGTTTCTTTTCTTTTTTCTTGTAAATTTTCCTTTTAAGGAATACTTTTTTCCTTGTTAGTGCCTGACGTTTTTTTCGGCCTGCTAGGCCTACTCACTTTCCTTCATGGAAGCGCCAGCCACTATCCCTAATAAATGTTCAAACTTTGGCGGTACAAAATTGATTTTAGACACTCATAATTGGTGTCTACCCTGCTTGGGTCCTGACCACTATCCGCTGGAGTGTCCCTCCTGCAACAATATAGTCGGAAGAAGTCTTCAGCATCGCGTTCACCTCGATACACGGTCCCCATTCAACTTCAGGGCACCGACCACCCTTTCTTCTTCGCAGGATCAGGTAACCCAAAAACAGTCTGTTAAGACTAGCCAGTCCTCGAGTGGTAGATCTCATGCACAGCATAGAGATGCCTCTGGCCTTACCCTCGGGGACACACTGGCTTTAAAACCCCGGTGGGAGTCTTCGGCCTCCAAATCCTTAATGGGGTTTCAGGTTGTTCCTGAGGTTCACCCCTCTCCGAACATACGTGAGCCATGCTCGGTGGTGGCATCCACTTCGAGCGGTACCCATACCCTGGCATCGGCAATGGTGTTGGATGAAACATTCCTCACCAAAGATCGCTGTCTGGCACCCTCGGTTCCTTTGAGCCCGTTAGAGACGCTGCAGACCGATCTTCCAGTATCGGTATCGATCCCGGTAACGGTATTGGTACTGACGTCAGTACCCTCCAGATGTGCATCGATAGACTCGCTTCCTTCGATGCCAAGTCTGGAATCGATCTCCAGTCTGGATGACTGGGTACTGACTCGCCTTGGTACCGACACCGGACGGTACCGAAGGCACTGTTCCGATGATCCATGTCAGGCACTCTTGGTTTCTTCGGTACCGTTAGAGTTGTCACCGACTGGTCTTAATGTATCGGTATCGGATACGGTACCCACATTAGCATCGCTGTCGGTACCTTCCATGCTTCTTTCAACAGGCTCGCTTCCCTCGGTACCGAGTTTGGAATCGATCCCTAGCATGGACGATGCGCTACCGACTGCTTGTGGTCCCGACCTCCTGCGGTACCGGCGACCATCCTGTAAGGACAGTCCGATGCTCCACCCCTTAGGGTCTTCTATTCCAATGAATTTGGATAGATCCCTGGGTGCCAATGCTAGTTCTTCAACAGATCTAGCCTGTACTCCTCTTTCTAGAGGTCTTCCCTCTGGGGATTTTTCTTTTCAAGCATTCCTGCTTGATATGTCAGTCACTTGCCATTTCTATACCTGGTCAAGATCCTGCACCAGGGAATACAGAATCTCTGTATATTCCCTGGAGTCCAAAGGAGGACATCATGGTTCCTTTGCATCAGGCCTTGCAGGATCTGCTCTTTCGAATGTGGGAAACTCCTTTAACGTTATCCCCACCTTCTAGGGCAACTGATCTTCTATACAAGGTGCCCACTTCTCCAGGTTTTCAAAAGACTCAACTTCCTCATCATTCCATTGTTGTAGAATCAGCAGTGAGGTGTGTTAAGAGTACTAAAAAGCACTCTTCTTATCCGCCAGGTCGTGAGTCTAAGACTTTAGATGCCTTTGGACGCCAAACCTTCCAGGCATCCATGCTTTCAGCAAGAATTCTCTCATATATTTTCTATATGGGATTATCTCTTGAAGTCACAAAGAAATTACTACTTTTGACCCCTTTTCTTCAAGAGCCCAAAAGAGCAGACTATTCCTTATTGGTTAGTCATGCTCAAAATATCTCTAGGTTCCTTACTCGTGCTTCCCTAGACTCCTTTGAATCTGTTAGCAGAACCTCTGCTATAGCTATAGGGGCACGACGTAAAGCCTGGCTCCAAGTTTCAGACTTGGACAAATGGGTACAAGAAAGGCTGGGAAATACTCCTTGCACTGGAGAAAATCTCTTTAACAAGGAGTCTTTACTCCAAGCTGCTCAGTTAACCACTGACATTGCTGTTTTCAGAGGCATGTCTACGCCTTCCTCTTTCCCAGTTGGTAAGAAATTTCCTAACAAACTTTGTTCCCCTAAGGGGACAAAGTTTTATCCATCTTCTACCCATCATACAGATGTTCCCAGACAGGGGGAAACATCGGACCGGGCTAAAGAAACCACAGCCTCAACAGGTTCAGCAAACCCAGCAGCCGCAGGGTTTCTGATAGATTACACAGGTACACTAAAAAAAAAATTTTTTAAACTGCCTCTAATGTTTCGATTGATTTTTACGTTTTTTGGTGCGCTGAATCCAAATCTGGTAACCAATTTGCTCCATCACGTACAGATTTTTTGCTACATTGGGTTAGCAGTTTGAGGTGAACGTTTCAGATTGAGTGCGATCGAGATAAAAGTTTCTTGGATGAATTCTTTATACTAATTGTTTAGTAGTTATTCAAATAAGAATAAAGAAAATTGTAACAAGGCAGCACATAAGAATAGAGTAATGTCAACAAAACACACTGTGATGGTAGCAAAATTGTCTGCACTTAAAACAGCCACATACATGTGCACAAACATTGAGCATATAAGAGCGAGGTTAGACACAAAGCAAAGCAAAGAAATGTGCAAAAAATGTTGTACAGGTATGTATGTAAGAATAGAAAACGCAAACCGCCCCATTGCAATACATGAAGACAAACACCCGATGGTGTGAAAATAAAATTCTAATAAATGAGATCCGACACTGTGGTAATAACTAGCAAATTTTTATTTCAAAGTTTAGTAAAAACACGATATTTGTCAACACAGTTTATATTTTAAAGTCATTCTTGGGTCAATCAATCTCATGGTGGGCCCGTTTCTTCTTCCCCCGAATGCTTCTCTTGGTGCGCTGCTTGGCGTATTTTTCATCTGGTGTTTCCCGCAGCAGCAACCAGCAGAAATCAGCCATCATAGTGGTGTTCCATCTTCCTTGGTACCTTCTCTCTGCATCCTTGATGTCCTGGTGAAACCTTTCACCTTGTTCTTCACTGTACGCCCCCAAGTTTTCGGGAAAGTAGTTCACATGGGAGTGCAAGAAATGGACTTTCAGGCTCATGTTACAGCCTTGTTCTTTGAAGGCATTGAGCATCCTGGCAACAATATCCTTATAGTTCTCATCCCGCCTGTTCCCCAAGAATTTGAGAACAACATCCTTGAAGGAATCCCAGGCTTCTTTTTCCTTCTCAGACATCGTTTCAGCGAATGCTCCATCTGAAATGAGTTTCCTTATATCAGGGCCAACAAACACTCCTTCCTTTAGCTTTGCTTCAGAAAGTCGGGGGAACTTTGAGCAAAGGTACCGAAAGCACTCACCATCTTTTGGAAGGGACTTGATGAATTGCTTAATGAGACCCAACTTAATGTGGAGAGGTGGTAATAGAATTTTATCACGAGGTACCAAGCTCTCATGAAGAACATTTTTCTCACCGAGTCTCAAATACTCCCGAATTGGCCAGTCTTTTTTCCCCCAGTGTAGGTCGCGGGCCCGGCTATCCCACAAGCAAAGGAAGCAGGGATATTTGTTGAAACCGGATTGCTGCCCTAATAGCATGGATAGAATTTTAAAGTCTCCACAAATCATCCACTTATGCTCATCATAACGAATCTTCTGAAGAATCAGGGCCAAATTCTCGTATTTTTCTTGGAGAATAACAGAGTGAGCAATAGGAACTGAAGCGAATGTGTTGCCATTATGAAGAAGAACACCTTTTATGCTGTCTTTTGACGAATCAATGAACAGCCGCCATTCAGCAGGATCATACTTGAGTTTAAACTTTTCCATCACTCCGTATATATCGTTGCAAAATACCAAATCTTCCTCTTTGCTGAAATACTTCAAAAATTGTGTCTCGCGGTTGCGGTACCAATAAAAAGTTGTTCCTGGTAACAATAGATTTTTCTGTTTAAGCCGAGAACCTAGCAGTTGGGCAGCATCTTTTGGGAGTCCTAAATCCCGGACTAAATCATTCAATTCAGCTTGAGAGAAAAGTTCAGGTTTCGGATCTGGTTCAGTTTCAAACTCGGAAGTACTGGACTCATCGGGAAAAGCCATCTGATGAGTCTCATCATGATCAGAACCGTCCACACAAATATGATCCAAAGATTTTGGTGGTTCAGGCACAGGTACTTAGGCCTAATTGCTGAGGGAAGGTTGGGGTAACTTATTACGTTCTTATTTTTTAAGTTGTATCCCTTCACAATGCAAGAGCAAAAATAGCAGTTACTGCTGTGGTCTCTTTGTTCACGCCACATCATAGGTATTCCGAAACGAAATGCTTGTTTTTTACCTTTCATCCATAAGCGTAGATCTTCCTCACATGTCTTGCATACTTTGTGAGGAGCCCACGGTTTGTCTTGATCGCCTAACTTCAAACCGAAATAGGCGAAATATACTTTTTTAATAAATGCAGAAATGTTCCTCTGCCGCTTTTTCACGGTATATTCCCCACAAATAAAACAAAAACTGTCCGGAGAGTTGACGCAACCTCTGGCTCTGTGAGCCATCACAAATACACAGCACTGCAAACTACAACTGTAGTGAACCACTTCGGAATAAAGCTGGATTACGACTGAGCAAACAAAAGGTAATAATGAACTTGCAAGAAACTGAAATTTGACAGGAACGTTCATGTCGCAACCACCGTGTTTGAGCGAGAGCGAACGAGGCGAGGCGAACAGGAAAGAACATGCGCCAGCGCGAGTACTGGATTTAGCCCCCCGCCTCCCAATTGTCCTGTTAATGTATAAAATGAATACAAAACACTCTAAAATATCATGAGGGAGTGTTTCTAGTTAGTTAACCATTACAACCTCTATTTTGGGCCAAGAAAATAAACTGCAGTCGGCTAAAAAGAAATTATGTGAACATTCCTTATATGGGTAAGAAATCTAATTTTGCAAGAAAACGTGCGTGATGGAACATTTTGGCTATTTTTCCTGGATTCAGCACCCCAAAATCTATAGGAATCAGTTGCAAAACTGGAGACAGTTTTTTGGTAGTGTACCTGTGTTATCATTACATCTCCTTTTGGAGGTTAGAGTTTGTAGTCTGCTTCTTTTCACTTGAAGCATCTACACTAATTTCATCCTAAATTCTCATGGATCTCTTTTCACGAGACATCCTTTCTTTTTGCTCTAAGAGTTTTTATGATGATCATGCCTATAGTTAACAGGTTTCTCTTCCTCCCACTGGGAAAAAGAGGTGTAACAACTATCAATAAGACAGTTTTCCCTGTACTAGCATGTATCATCTTACCTTTCAGAGACTTACTACATCGTGAGTCTCCTTCAACTCTTTCTTACCTGCCCTCTTACTACAACATTCGGTTTGTAAGAGTGGTTCTATTACACTGGTAAGCCCCTATGGTTCTCTACCTATTCCAGGAAGGGGTTTCCTTTCCACAGTTGTCTCCCCCTTTCACATTCTTACTTTAGGGCAGCTTATCAGACAATAAGGAAGTCTTACCACTCCTGCTTATGTCTGTTTCTTTTTCCAATCTGGGAAAAAAAAAAGAGATTTTTTTTCCACTGCCCTGGTAATTGCTGCAAATGCTGCAAATGCAGCAGTTCCTAGTGGTTAAACCACTGGTTCTGTTCACCACACAACCAGGGTTTGTCCTCCACTAGCAATCCTTCCGGCCTGGGTAGTAACCCAAAACAGGTTATCAACCTTTTTTGGAAACCCTATCATCACAGGCTTATTGGTTTGACTTCTATTCTTCGCCATCTCCAATTCCCTTGTTTTTGGGCAGAATAGTTTGTTACCTACTGGCTTTAAGCAGCCAGTTTTTTCTTCTAACCAACCTGCAGCATGCTCTCTGCAACTCTACAGAGTAGCTTTGCACTATGGGCCCTTGCTAGAGAGCATTAGTATATTGTCTAGCAGATAATCCCAGATGGTTAGGAGGGGTTCACCCAGTCATGCTCCCATGACTGGTAGGTGTTCCCTACCCTTACCATCTCATCTAAAATCTCTTTTCAAAACAAAGGACACAGGCCTTACATCACGTGAAAACTTAAAGAATGGCCAATTCCCTGGCTTGGTCCACATCATCTTGGACTTCTCACCAGGGATAGTTTTCTTTTCGTTGCAGCTCGTCCTTATATGCTTCCTTCACGATACTTCATGGGACGCTCATGTTCAACTGAAGGACGCATGATACCCATCTTGCCCTCATAGGCGGGTCAGTATGGTATCTTATTCCATTGGCGCCTTCTATCCATTTACCATACTGGAGTTCTAGAGAAATCTGGACTTGCTGCCTGCAGACTGAAGTTATCCTCTGCATTTTTCACGTAGGCCATCCTGGTTATTCAAGAGCTCGAATTCTTAAAGGAATCTAGACGACTCCTTGTCAAGGAGACCATTCCTCTGACTCTGTCAATCATAACCAGGGAAAGAAGATTCTCTATGCATCTATTCAAGCAGGTATCACCCTTCTTGCTATTAGATGCATCTTTCTCTCTCCCCATATTCCTATGGGGATCTAGTTATATAAGCATGTCTCCATCTACATACGTGGAGACATGTGTCTATATGTCTACATATCTATCGATAGATACATATAGATATAGATATCTTTCTCCAGGACCAAGCAGGAAGTCAGTCCTCACTTATGGGAGACGTCGGCGCCGACGGAGCCCTCGCGGAGCAATTTTCCACAGCTTTCAAAGAAAGCCTTTGGGAATTGCAGCGCGCATGCGCGGTCGTCTTCCCGCCCGAGGGTGCCATCTTAGCCAGTCTTCTTTTTTCCGCGGAGCCCTTTTTTCTTTCGGTTCGACGCCGCTCGTTTTCCCGCCCGGACTCGCGACGCCGGTCTCGAGTCCTCTTACTTTTTTCGGTTTTTCTGACTTAGTCAGCTTTCGTTTTCGGTTTCCCTGGCAGCCCGGTCCTTTGACCTCGCAGGGGCCCTTTTTCCCCCGATGGCTGCCAGTGGGTTTAAGCGGTGTGGTCGGTGTGACCGAAATATGTCACTGCCGACACACACGACTTTTGCCTCCGCTGCCTGGGCCCGGATCATGAGGAACTGATCTGTGGGCCCTGCAGCAAACTGTCCTCAAAGGCGTTGAGAAGTCGGCGGCATCAGCGTGAGAGAATCTTCGCTGACCCCAGCCGTACCCGGACCTCGTCGGAGGCCTCCGTGTCGAAAGGCTCCAGCTCGGACCGTCGCCGGAGCTCCTCCGACCGGGGTTCTCCCTCCGGGGACCATCGTCGGAAGGAAAAACCCGCGAGGGCGGCGTCGGTGGACGCTCCTGGTTCCGCGAGGGCCAGGTCGCATAGCCCCGACAGCCGCCCCGGGTCCTTGGAGAAGGAACACATCCCGAAGCGACCTCGCCTGGAGTCGGAGATGCCTGCCCGGGTAAGTCCTGTGGTCCTTCTGGACTCGCCTCCGCGACAGCCGACGTCGGGCCCGACGCCGTTGGGGCCCGAGTCGGGGGCTGCTGGGTCACCTGAGCTCGGACTCAGGTTGACGGCCTTGGAGAGCAGACTGTCTGCCTTCATGGACCAGCAGCGGGCACTGCTCGCTGGCCTCGCTGGCGCCGCTGCCCCGACCGCCGGGACGTCGACGTCCAAGTCGACCCCGGAGACCGAGCCGATCCTCGAGTCGATGAGAACTCGAGTCGATCCTCGGTCGAGGTCACCCTCGGCCTCCCGTTCGGGACCGAGGTCGCCGACGCCGACTCCCTCGGCGTCGGGGCGGCTGGCGCCGCGCCCTGCCCGGGCCGACCCCACCGAGTCCTCGTCGGAGTCGGTCTGGAAGTCTGAGGAGGAAGAGTCACCTGATTCTTTCCGGACTCGGTGTGTCCCATCGGACTCACCGGAGTCCGAGCCTCGGAAGCAGTCCCCCCCGGAGGATGCCCGGTTCTCGGACTTCGTTAGGGATATGGCCAAGGCTTTGGCCTTCCCTGCGGATCCCGAGGAGGAGCCTTGAGCCGAAGAGCTCGACGCCCTCCAGTATGACTCTCCCGCGAGGGAACACTTTACTGTGCCGGTTCCTCCTATGCTGGAACGACTACTCTTCCGCATGTGGGAGAGTCCGGCCTCCTCGCCGGTCCTGAGCAAGCGGGTCGATTCTATCTATCGGGTCCGCAAGAGCCCTGGCTTTCAAAAGGCACAGCTGCCACACCATTCCATGGTAGTGGAATCGGCCATGCATCGTCTTAAGAGCCAGAAGATGCACTCCTCGGTGCCTCCTGGAAGGGAGGCCCGTAACCTGGATGGCCTTGGCAAGAAGTGCTTCCAGGGCTCTATGCTCGCATGTCGTGTCCAGACTTACCAGCTATACATGGGCATGTATCTCCGGGATCTGGCTAAAGAGCTAGCCGGATTCTCCGCTGGTCTCTCCGAGGAGCCCTTGCGGAGGTTCCTAGCCTTGTCCACGGGCATTCGGGAATGCTCAAAGTTCATGTCCCGAGCAGCCTATGATGGCTTTGAAGCCTCGGCTCGAGTGGCCGCAGCCGGCATCGGTGCCCGCCGACAGGCTTGGCTTCAGTCGTCAGACCTTGAGCCCTGGGTACAGGACAAGTTGGTCGATGTCCCCTGCCGAGGCGAAAACCTCTTTGGCAAGCCCATGGCGGAAAAGGCTGCACAAATTGAGACTGAGACTCTCACCAGGACCCGGCTTTCTAGGAAGACCTCCGCCCCTTCCCAGAAAAAGAAGGGCTCGGGGAAAACGTCCTTTTACCCGAGGAAGGCGGCTGCCTACAAACAATACCCCCATTATCAGGCCCCTGCAGCTCCCCAACAGGGCCAGCAGGCCAAGGGACGGGGTAACGGGTCCCGTAGGCAGCAAGCCCCCAAGCCTGCACCACCAGCCCCTGCTCAGCAGGGTGGGGGCTTTTGACTCGCTCAGCATAGCCTCTCCCCCCCCGCTGGTTCCTCCCAGCACCGGAGGCCGGCTGGTTCACTTCGCCCGCAGGTGGTCCAGCATCACCGCAGATGCCTGGGTGCTTCAGGTCGTGCGAGAAGGCTACCTTCTCCACTTCCATCAGGTCCCTCCCTCCTATTTTCCGGGAGAACCTCCGCGCCCCCCTCTGCACAGGGAGTTGCTCCTTCAGGAGTTAGCAGGTCTTCTGCAGGAACAGGCGGTGCAACCGGTGCCACACCACCTGAGAGGTCAAGGCTTTTATTCAAGGTATTTCCTGATACCAAAGAGAACAGGGGGCCTCAGACCCATCCTGGACTTGCGCAACCTCAACAAGTTCCTTGTGCGGGAGAAGTTCAAAATGCTTACCCTTGGAATCCTTCTGCCCTACCTCCAGCAGGGAGATTGGCTATGCTCCTTGGATCTAAAGGATGCCTACACGCACATCCTCATCCACCCAAGCCACCGCCAATACCTAAGGTTTGTGGTGGCAGGAAATCATTACCAGTACAGAGTACTGCCCTTTGGCCTGTCCTCCGCACCGCGAGTCTTCACAAAATGTCTCGCGGTCGTGGCAGCCCATCTCCGGCTTCACGGCCTCTGTCTTTCCGTACCTCGACGACTGGCTCATCAGAGCAGCGTCCGCTCAGGAGGTCACCAGCGCCACGTGCCGCACGGTGACTCTGCTGCAGCACTTGGGCTTTGTTATAAACTTCGCAAAGTCCACTTTGCTCCCCTCACAGGATCTCGAGTTCATCGGCGCAAGGCTGCACACTCCGCAGGCGCGAGCATACCTACCGCTCGACAGGGCTCAACGGCTCATGGACCTAGCCGACCGTTTTCACAGCCAGCCCCTGGTCTCCGCCAGGCGCTTCCTGAGACTGCTCGGCCATATGGCTTCCACCGTCCATGTGACCCCCAATGCCCGCCTGAATAAGCGGTCTGCTCAATGGTGTCTCCGCCAGCAGTGGCGACAAGCCACGGGCGGCCTAGCGGACCTGGTGCGCGTTTCCGAGCCACTGGTCTCGTCTCTCCGGTGGTGGCTCCGGCAGCCGAACCTGATATTCGGAATGCCTTTCCAGTCACCTCAGCCGACCCGGGTGCTGACCACCGATGCATCCCTCCTGGGCTGGGGAGCACATTGCCAAGAGGCACGTACTCAGGGCCTCTGGACCACGTGGGAGTCGGCTCAGCAGATCAACTTCCTGGAGCTCAGGGCGATCCGCCTAGCTCTCAAGGCCTTCTCCCACCTGACTTCCCAACAGTCCGTCCTTGTCCAGACGGACAATCAAGTTGCCATGTTCTACGTGAACAAGCAGGGGGGCACGGGCTCCTTCCTCCTCTGTCGGGAGGCACAGAAGCTCTGCTCTTGGGCCGTCAGTCACGGCATTCTCCTCAAGGCAGTTTATCTCCCGGGCCAAGAAAATTGCCTTGCAGACAAACTCAGCAGGGTCCTCCAGCCGCACGAGTGGCGTCTGGATCCCTTGGTAGTTCAGAAGCTTTTCCTCAAGTGGGGTCTCCCCACGGTGGATCTCTTTGCCAGTCCTCACAACCGGCAGCTTCCTCGCTTCTGCTCTCGTCAGCCACACCCCCTTCGGGTTGCGGCGGACGCCTTTCTGATCTCGTGGTCGGGGAGCCTTCTGTACGCTTTCCCTCCCATCCCGCTAGTCTCTCGGACTCTTTTCAAGGTTCTCCACGACAAAGCCTTCATGATCCTGGTGGCCCCTCGCTGGCCCAGGCAGCCGTGGTTTCCGCTCCTGCTGCAACTGGCGGTGGAGGATCCGATCCCTCTGGGGGTACAACCGGATCTCCTCACTCAGGATCAGGGGTCCCTGCTACACCCCAACCTCAGGTCTCTCAACCTCATGGCCTGGCTGCTGAGAGGGTAGTCCTTGCTCCCCTTCTCCTGCCGGCGGAGGTGGAGGAGGTCGTCTTGGCTTCGCGACGGCCTTCTACCCGCAAATGCTACGCCCTTAAATGGCGTCGCTTTGCAGTCTGGTGTACCCAACAGTCTCAGGATCCCTTCTCCTGCCCGGTGTCGGTGATCTTGCAGTACTTGCTGCACCTCTCTAATCTGGGACTTAAGTCCAACTCCGTCAAAGTTCACCTCAGTGCTCTTTCAGCACATCATGTGCCGGTGGACGGCAGACCTCTCTCCAATGACCCTCTCGTAGCGAGGTTTCTCCGAGGTCTCCTTCTACTTAAACCACCTCTGCGCCCGCCAGCGCCTGACTGGGACCTGAATGTGGTTTTACAGCGGATCACCTGTCCGCCTTTTGAACCTATGGCTACCTGTTCTCTCCGTTTTCTGTCTTGGAAAACTCTGTTCTTGATAGCCCTCACTTCCGCTAGGCGCGTAAGTGAATTGCAGGCCCTCGTGTCTGATCCCCCTTACACTAGGTTCTACAAGAATAGGGTAGTCCTACGGACTCACCCAAAATTTCTGCCTAAAGTGGTCTCCCCTTTTCACATCAATCAGGAGGTGGTACTTCCAACCTTCTTTCCCAGACCACACTCCGGCCGAGCTGAGACGGTCCTCCATACCCTGGACTGTAGAAGGGCTCTGAACTTCTACCTTGACCGTACGCGGGAGCACCGTAAAGCTGCTCAGCTTTTTGTGTCTTTTGACCCCAATAGATTGGGGCTCCCGGTCTCCAAGCGTACTCTGTCCATCTGGGTGGCGGACTGTATCTCTTGGGCTTATGGGGCAGCCGGACTCTCTCCTTAGAAAGTAGAGTCACGGCTGATTGCGTTCGGGCAAAGGCCACGTCAGTGGCTTACCTCCGCTCTGTTCCGCTGGCAGACATCTGCCGGGCCGCTACTTGGTCTTCGAGCCAGACTTTTGCGGTCCATTACTGTCTCGAGAGGGAGTCCCGTAGGGACAGTGCTTTCGGACAGGCAGTCCTCCGTAATCTCTTTGAGGTCTGAGCAACTCCTACCCTCCATCCCGGATGTGGGCTACCGGTGGGTGATAATTCAGCGAAGATTCTTTCCTTCTGTGCTGCTGAGCTAGAGGGAGCTCATTTTTGTGCTTAGGGTCTCCGGTAGCCTTAAGCTTGGGAGTCCCATAAGTGAGGACTGACTTCCTGCTTGGTCCTGGAGAAAGCGTAGTTACTCACCTGTAACAGGTGTTCTCCAGGAGCAGCAGGAATCAGTCCTCACTACCCTCCCTCCTCCCCTTGGAGTTGCAATCGTCTGCTTATGGTTTTTTTTGCAAATTTTTATGCTGTCTTTTTTAGCTATGTCATCTGACTGGCTAAGATGGCACCCTCGGGCGGGAAGACGACCGCGCATGCGCGCTGCAATTCCCAAAGGCTTTCTTTGAAAGCTGGGGAAAATTGCTCCGCGAGGGCTCCGTCGGCGCCGACGTCACCCATAAGTGAGGACTGATTCCTGCTGCTCCTGGAGAACACCTGTTACAGGTGAGTAACTACGCTATATCTATATAGAGATAGAGATCTGTCTATATGTAGAGATAGATGTATCTGTGCATCTTCTGCCCATGTATATCTCTGTATATATATATACCCATATATACTCCTATATGTATATATATTTATAAATATATGTGTATATATATATATATATATATATATATATCAGTCGAGATATCTCTTTTAGGTAGATATGTATCTATGTACTTATCTGTCTGTTGAGGTTCATATATCCATATATTCCTATATGACTCTGACAGATGAGCACTACCCCTATCAATGCTGTCCAGCATGCTTAGGGTTCTACACATACAACCACTCCCTATGGTAATTAGCAATTTTTTTTTTCTTACCATAACCTTTCAGGATTAGGCTACCTCTGAAGCTCTCCATGTACCTTTTTCTTTCCTAATTAACTCATTTAGAAAGACTTTTCGGATCTTCAGTTAATCTAAAGCTGTAACGCTTCATAAGTCTGTCCTTACTTTGTTATCGGATACAGGAGTCTTCCATACCCCTTCTCTCCTACATGGACTATTTCTATTGTCAGTCTAAATCGGTCAGACTTATTTTATTTATTTATTTAACTGTATTTATATCCCGCTTTTCACCGGGTCAAAGCGGTGGGACATATAACCAGGGGGGGGGGGGGAATCAAATGTGGGGGGCCATCACCGGGGGTTCAACATTGATGATTTTTGGGGTGAACATAGAGACTGACAAGATAGCATAGTTACTGGTTTGCAGATCTTGGAGAGAAATGGGGGGGGGGGGGGTTTCCTATTCAGAGATGTTCTTGGACTAGGATGGTTTTTAGTTGCTTTTTGAATGATGGGAGATCACCGTTGTTTCTGATGTGGTTTGGTAGAGAGTTCCAGAGGGATGGGGCATAGAGTTCAAAGGCTCTGTTGCAGGTCCGTTGAGTTTTCCTTTTGGTCCTAGGATTGTACTGTTCTTCGGCCAAAAGAGCTTAAGCTTTGTTTAATAATACCTTCTGCGTTTCCCGCTGAAGCCCTACCTCATTGTACTACCCCAGTTTCCCCTGGGCTATTTCTCACCCTGAAGGGTTCTGACCTCCACTTGTTTTTTATACAGTTTATTACCTCTACTTCACAGTGAGGTACTCCTTGCGGATCTTCTACTGGCTCTTCTAACAGATCCATATGAACCTCAATAGGCTTTTTACAATACCACCAAGGGAGGTCCATATTAGAACTCCTGTTCTAGTCCAGCTGTTCCATAGCACCTTTCTGTAATTCAACTCCTACCCTCCATCCCCAGGATGCCTGAGGTTCTGAGGAGTAGCATGGCTCATTCTAGATTCGCAACATGCTAGGACTCCCTCCGGGCATCTTAGCTTGGGGAGTCCCCATATGTGAAGACTCATTCCTGCTTGTTCCTGGAGATAGCACAGTTACTTACCTGTAACAGGTGATCTCTGGGAACAGCAGGAATAAGTCTTCACAACCCACCCACCTCCCCTAGGAGTTGCATTTCTCTATCTCTATCTTTCCCTTTCTCTCACTCTCTCTCATGGTCTCAGCTTTAAAACTTAACTGAGGAGAGGCAGTTGGGAAAGGCGGGAAGGCAGCATGCAGGCGTGTTGGGATGCTCCCAAAAGCGTTCTGATTGGACGCTGGGGAGCGTTCCCGCGCAGACTCCGTCGGTACCGACGTACCCCATATGTGAAGACTTATTCCTGCTGTTCCCAGAGATCACCTGTTACAGGTAAGTAACTGTGCTTTATTGATATTTCTGCATTACATGTTAAGATCTTGTCTGGTGGCTTAAAATCCTCGTCTCTGAATACAAGTAGAGCTTTGGTTTTGCTTTTGTTTACTGTAAGATTCATGTCTACAAGGAGGTTTGTAACAGCAGAGAAGACATCAGATATGATCGTGAAATCTGGGTTGGTGGTATTAAATGGCATATAGAACATGTCATTTGGTTAGAGGTGGAAGTGCATGTTCCAGTTTCTTAGTAGATTACAGATTTTATTTATTTAACTATTTATTTATTTAAAAGTATTTTATATCCCGCCTTCTCCTTTAATCAAGGTGGTGTACACAGCAACCAATCAAATTATGACATTTGGGTTATCATGCAGTGTTATACAGTGTGTGTGTGTGTGTGTGTGTGTGTGTGTGTGTGTAAGTTGCCATTTATTCTAGGTGGGCTATTTACAGCATGAGCTTTTATACAATGTTATGTACAAGGAAAAAGGGTGGGTGGCTGGTATTAGTCCGGGAGCTGTTGGGCACCATTATGTGCTCTCGCTGTAGTTCTTAATAAAGAGCGTTGTCTTGAGTTGTTTTCGAAAGTCCTTGATGTCTTCTGTCGAATATAGTTCGTCAGGGAGGGCGTTCCATATTGCAGGTGCCGCCATCGATGGTGCTCTTCTTGCAGTGTTCTTGCGAACCTTGGTGAAGTCTTTTGGTGTGTTGATGGTGTCAAAGGTGCCTCTCCTCCTTGGTCTTGTGCTGATGTCGGGTTGTATGAGTGGTTGTAGGTTGAGTGCTGAGGTCCGGTGTTTGATTTTGAATATGTTTAGGACTG
The DNA here is from genome assembly GCA_033557465.1 of Ichthyophis bannanicus. Classification (NCBI taxonomy): domain Eukaryota; kingdom Metazoa; phylum Chordata; class Amphibia; order Gymnophiona; family Ichthyophiidae; genus Ichthyophis; species Ichthyophis bannanicus. The sequence continues at coordinate 1,084,017,513 of CM066033.1, read as the reverse complement.
TCTTATACCTGATGCGGGAGCTGATTGGCAGCCAGTGTAGGTGTTTTAGAATGGGGGTGATGTGGTCTTGTCTTGCTGAGTCTAATATGTGTGCAGCCGTGTTTTGAGCCATTTGCAGGGCCTGAGTGATTGTTTAGTTAGGCCAATATAGATTGGGTTGCAGAAGTCCAGGATGGGAGTTCTTAGTGTTTGACAGACTGTGCGGAATTGATCTTGAGCGAGGAGGGGTTTGAGGTGTCTGATTAGTCTCATCTTGAGGTATGCGTTTTTGGTGGTTCTACTGATGTGTGACTGTAGGTTTAGTTCTTTGTCGATCGTCACTCCGAGGTATTTCACTTCCGACTTTAATGGTATTGTTGTGTTGTTGACCTTGATGGAAGGTGGGGGCGTGAAGCTGGTGTTTCGGGTGATGAGTAGTGCCTCAGTCTTGTTGTAGTTGATGGTCAGGATGTTGTCTTGAAACCAGCTGGACATATGTTTGAAACAGTCTGTTATTTTGGTGTAGTCAGGGTTGTCGAGGTTGACTGGGGTGTATATCATTATGTCGTCGGCATAGATTGTGTATTGTATTTTGTGTTCTTATACCGCTTTTCTACCAAAGTGGTGTACATTCAGGTACTGTATATATATTTTTTTTCCTTGTCCCCGATGGGCTCACAATCTGTGTTTTTTTTGTACCTGAGGCAACAGAGGTTTAAGGGGCTTGCCCAAGGCCACAAGGAGCACCTGTGGGATTAGAAACCCCAGTCCTTCCGGCCCAAGGTTGCTGTCCTTTAGCAGGATTTGAACCTCTGACCCTCCGGCCCGAGGTAACTTGCCCCAACCACTAGGCCACTCCTCCCTGAATGTATATGTTGAACAATAATCTGGAAAGAGCTGAACCTTGAGGGATACCTTGTGTTAACTTAAATGGTCTTGAGTTGGTGGGACTGACTTTTACTTGCATGTGAACCATTTTAGTGTGCTGTCGGTTAGACCGATGTTGCTGAGTCTATCTAGCATAATGTGATGAGATACTGAGTCAAACGCTGCGCTGATATCGAGGAAGAATAGCACAAATCCCTGTCGAGGCTTGTCTAAGTCTATGATGAGTCGGTTGAAGAGGTCCGTTAATAGTGTGTCAGTGCCATGATGAGGGCGGAAGCCATGCTGTTGGGGATCCAGTGGAGCATGTGAATCAACATGGTCTTGAAGTTGTATGTCTCTCTCAATTATTTTGGCCAAAAATGGGATGCTGGCAATTGGTCTGTGTGAACCAGGGTGTGTTGTGTCTAATGAGGCTTTTTTAAGTGTAGAGCATTTGGAGGTAGGTATCCTTGTGAAAGGGAGGTGTGGACTATCTTTAGAATGGTCTGAGCAAACTGATTTTTAGCCATGCCACAGGACAGAGGTCCAGAGGTGAAGTTGTGGTATTGATATTGTTGATGGTATCTAATATTTCTTTTAGTTATAAGGCTGAAGTTGTGCCATAAGTGGTCTTTAGTTTTGCCATTCTGTTGTTGTGGTGGATCATAGTTTTGTAGCATTGATGTTCTTTGTTTGTTGTAGTGGAAGTCAGCCTTAACTTGTGGATTAACTTGCACTTTCGTGTTTGCTGTCTTTTGGGTTGGGATCATTGGTCATTTGGGACACAATCAAGAATAGTTCTCTAGGGCGGTTGAGTGATTTCGTAAGTATGCTTGTGATGTATTCCTTTTGGGCTTTGCTGCATAGGTTGTTGTATCTTTTTGTTTGTTACGAAGCTGTGTCTTGATAGAAAATGGATAAAGTCACAAGATAATACTTTCTAAGCATCTGAGGTTTCGTCTGATCTGGTTAAGGTTCTTGGAGAACCAAGGTGGGGGGTGTAGGTTTAGAGTGTTTAGTAGTTTGTCGTTCGTTAAATGTTGTTGTGGCACCATTTATTATCTGGTTCCATGAGCTGATAAATGTATAGGTCAGGTCTGTCGGAATCTGAGTGAAGAGGCCTTGTCTAGGAAGTGTTGAGTTGAATGCCTTGAAACATTGTGCTGGTGTTGTAGAGGAGTACTTGGTTGGGTATAGTTGGTATACTTAGGGATATCATGGTATGGTCCGACCAAGATACTGGGTCGATTTGTAAGTTTAGATCTGCTTTATGCAGAGTATTGGGTACAAATATGAGGTCAAGAAGGGATTCTTTGCAGTGGGTTGGTACATCAATTATCTGTATCAGATGTAGGGATTCCATAGCACTTAGGAATGTGCTGGCTTGCTTTGCTGTAGTTGTTGGGAGGTTAAGGTCCCCCATGAGTATAAAGTGTGGTTTTTTTTTATTATGAGTGGGTGCATACTTCATCTAAAATAGCTGATAAATCGTCCGCATTAGTGGTAGGTTTTCTGTATGTTAGGCATATAGTGTGCTCAGAGTTGGAGATTAAGTAGTCTTGCTTAACAGTGCTTTCACTTTGCAAGCATTACTGCTGAAAACTTTTATAAGCTACTTTATAGCACAATTCAGCTTTCAACATACAATGATGCTCTAATATTGTGTCTCCCAGAACTACAAGCGTTGCATTTATCTGTTCGGCTGTTATTCATCTACTGGGTGTTGTCCATTACATCCAGCTTTGCTGCCTGATATCCCACTGCACTGTATCCGACCTGGTCACAGGTTTTGTCAGTCTGCATCACTACTACTACTACTACTACTACTTCTTATCATTTGTGTAGCGCTACGAGGCATATGCAGTGCTGTACAGAGTTATGTAAGAGAGAGTCCCTGCTCATAAGAGTTTACAGTCTCTAGTTAAGACAGACCTGTCTAGTACACACCGCAAACCATACTACTCTCTCACCACTCTGCAAATGACCAACACTCATTTCCCGTGCACATCTCACAATAACCCAACTGAGCAACTTTAACCAATCACCCCTTCTCCCCTCCAGTTAGCCTTTCTCAAACCCTAAAATACCCAACTGCCCAAATAGTCCAACATGACCCATAGAGCCACACCTGCTCATAATCATCTGATGCTGATTAGTAAAGCAAGTCCAACACAGGAAATAAGATGATCAGAGTCCAGAGAGGCCTGCAGTCTGTCACCCCTGAACTTCTCTTCAGCTGACCTCTGCCAGTGAATCGCTGGTTGCTGCTGTGTTCTTGGTAGTATATGAGCCTCTTGAACGACCACTCCCAACTCTTGTGCTGCTTTGATTGCCTCCTCTCTTGTCTGCACTCACTGTTTGGCCATCCCTGAAGGTGGCAAGAGCAAATGAGAACATCCATCAGTATTTGATGTTTGCTTCTCTGTTTCATGGTTACATCCTGCACTTCTGACACTTCCTCAGAGTTGTAGATGACAGATAATCAGTCAAAAATTTCAATTTTATGAGAGTCCTAAACAAACTTTCATTTTGTGTGCCTTGATCGCCACCTGCTCCTTTAGAGTAAACTTATGAAAGCATACCACAATTTCTCCAGGAACGAGCAGGAAGTCAATCCTCACATATGGGTGACGTCTGCGCCAACGGAGCCCTCGTGGAAGCATCTCCCCAGCTTCCAAAGAAAGCCTTTGGGAGATGCCATCACGCATGCGTGGTCCCCTTCCCGCCCAAGGGTGCCATCTTGCTCAGTCTCCTTTTTTCTGCAGAGCCCTTCAGACACTTGTCTAGCTTGTCCCTAGAAAAAGTTTATTTTTTTTCTCTCCAAGTTTCATACTCGCCTCTGGTATCGCACCAGTACTCTTCCCACCTGCCGACCTTGTAGCCTCGGCATCGAGTTCAGTCTGTTTTTTTTTGTAGTTTTTCATTCTTTTCTTTTCCTGGCATCTTCGCGCCTTTTTTTTTTCTACTGCTGGCAGCCCGGAGAGTCTTCGACCTCGCGGTTGGTCTCTTTTCCCCCATGACTACCAGTGGCTTCAAGAAGTGTGATCGGTGCTCTAAAATTGTCATTGACCGACACACACGACTGCTGTCTCCGCTGCCTGGGGCCAGATCACAACCCGGCAGCCTGCGGTCTTTGCAAGAGAATGTCCAGTAAGGCCCTCAAGAGCCGCCAGCAGCAGCATGATAAGTTTTTGCCCGAGTCCCCGGTGCCTCCAAAGGCTAGGGCCTCGATTGAGGCCCCGATATCTCGGGCGGCATCCTCCGAATCTGAGCCTCGTTGTGGATCCTCAGAAAGGGGGTCTCCCTTGAGGGAACCCAGGCAGAAGAAGAAACCTTCGAAGGCGGCATCCTTGGATGGTTCCAACTGGCCGGGGGCTCCCCGGGCCCGGTCCCGCAATCCGAGACATTCATCCAAGGTGTTGGAGAAGTAGCAACCTGCGAAGGTCCCCCGGAAGGATCCGACCGCAGACCGGCCTCGGTCCCCAAACACTATCCTTACTGAGGATTCCCTTTCGGGGGCAGCTGGCATTGGCCCAAGTCCCTCGGAGTCCAGAATGGCAGCCCTGGAGCGCAGTGTCTCTGCCTTCATGGACCAGCAGAGGGTGCTGTTGTACGACATGAATGGTTCATCTGCCCTGACCACCAGGCCCTCTGTCCAAGACGTCCCCAGAGGCCAAGCCGATCCTCGAGGTTCTTCGGTCTCTAGTCAATCCTCGGCCGAGGTTGCGTGATGGGACCGTGGTCATCCTTGACAAGTCTGCCGGGCACCGGCTGCAGGGCATCAGGAGCCCCAAAGTCCATGGAGCAGGCCTCCTATGAGTCCTTGATGGACTACTCTGAGTGGGAGAGGGAGGTTGAGGGATCTACTGATACCCGTCGCCACCGCGAGTTCCATCTGACTGTCCCGTCTCGGTGCCTCGACAGAGGTCTCCACCCGAGGATATGGGCTTCCTTGATTTTGTCAAGGCCATGTCCAAGGCTCTGGCATTCCTGACCAAGTCGGAGGAGGATCCTCGGGCGGATGAACTGGAAATCCTCCAGTACGAGGCCCCTCCATAGGAATCGCTCACGGTGCCCATTCCTCCCATCCTGGAACGGCTGGAGCGGCTGATGCTCCGAATGTGGGAGACACCAGCTTCGGTGCCAGTGGTGAGCAAACAGCTTGACTGGAGGTATCTGCCATATAACTCCTTGGTGGTGGAGTCAGCCATGTGTCGGCTGAAAAGTCAGAAGACGCACTCCTCAGTGCCCCTTGGCAGGAAGTGCTTACCAGGGCGCAATGCTCATCGGCCGCATCCAGGCTTACCAGCTGTACATGGGCATGTACCTGAGAGACCAAGCGAAGGAACTCACCTGATTCTCGGCCAGTCTCTCCGAGGAACCTTTGCAGCAGTTCAAGAACCTGGCCAAAGCAGTCCGTGAATGCTCCAGATTCATATCTCGGGTGACCTATGACTGGTTCAAGTCGGCAGCTCAAGTAGCGGCGGCTGGCATTGGTGCATGCTGCCATGCTTGGCTACAGTCATCCGACCTCGAGCAGTGGGTTCAGGAAAAATTGGCCAATGTCCCCTGTCAAGGAGAGAACCTCTTTGGCAAACCCATGACCGACAAGGCTGCCGAGCTGGAGACCGAGTTCATGATGAGGACCACGCTCTCTAAAAAAAAAAATTGCTGCCCGTCCCCGACGGAAGGGTTTGGGCAAAAAGCCCTTCTACTCAAGTAAAGGGAGCTGCTTACAGAAACTACCCACCTTATCAGGCCTCCCCAGCTCCCCAACAGGGTCAGCAGGCCAAGGGACATGGGCACGGCCCACATAAGCACAAGGCTCCCAAACCCCAGGCACCAGACCCAGCCCAGCCAAGGGGGAGTTTTTGACTCCTTGAGCATAACCTCTATCTCAAGGGGATCAGCAGCCCTTTATGCCCAGAGGTGGGAGATCATCACCATCGATTCCTAGGCACTAAGGGTAGTCAGGGAGGGTTACTTCCTCCACCTGACTTATACACCTCCCTCTTATTTCCCAGGAGAGCCCCTCAGGTCTTCCCTCCACCGGGACCTTCTTCTGAAGGAGTTCAGATCCTGACTTCCATCCTCATCTTACCCTAACCCCTGTTAACATTTATGACCAAACTATAGACCACACCGTACCTTCCGCAGAACTGACTAATGCTCTGTACTGTTCTAACTAGATTGTAAGCTCCGATGAGCATGACTCTGACGGGTAGGGATTGTCTCTTGTATGTTGGCTACCGCTTGTAGGTTAGCTGTGCAGCACTGCATGCGTGGCGCTCTATAAGTGCTAAATAGTAGTAGTAGTAGTTTGCAGGTCTTCTCCAGGTCAAAGCAGTGGAATCTGTGCCCCACCACCTCAAGGACAGGGGGTTCTACTCCAGATTCTTCCTCGTGCCAAAGAGGACAGGGGGCCTAAGGCCCTTCCTCGACCTGCGCAACCTCAACAAATTCCTGGTGAGGGAGAAGTTCAAGATGCTCTCCCTTGGAACATTGCTGCCATACCTCCAGCAGGAAGACTGGCTATGCTCCTTAGTCCTCAAGGATGCTTATATTCACATTCTCATCCACCCCAATCACAGGCGGTACCTGAGGTTCGTAGTGGGGGCAGACATTTTCAGTACAGGGTGCTCCCCTTCAGCCTAGCCTCTGCCCCAAGAGTCTTCACAAAATGCCTGGCAGTCATGGCCGCCTTCCTCTGGCTCCAGGGGGTCGTCCATCTTTCCCTATCTGGACGACTTGCTTATAAAGGGAAGCACAGCCTTAGAGGTGTAGCAGGCCACTGCACTTACCATCCAGGTTCTGTAACACTTGGGCTTTGTCATAAACTACCCCAAGTCTCACCACCTCCCGACACAGTGTCTGGAGTTCATTGGGGCAAAGATCGACACCCTGCAATCGAAGGCTTTCTTGCCCAGAGACTAAGCCAATTGTCTCAGGTCCCTAGCTCAGGACGTACAGTACTGTCTCTCGGTGCCTGCCCGGCTTCTCCTGCGCCTCCTCGGGCACGTGGCCTCTACGGTCCATGTCACCCCAGATGCTCGCCTCCACATGAGGGCGGTGCAGTGGTGTCTCCAGGACCAGTGCTCTCAGGCCACAGGCCGCCTCCGAGACAGAGTTTCTGTGACCTGCCAATTGGCAGACTCCCTGGTCTGGTGGCAGTCGCCCCAGCATTTCGAGGTGGGCATGTCCTTTCAGGCCCCGATACCCTTGAGGACCCTCACCACGGACACCTCCCTGCTTGACTGCGGAGCCCACTGTTGAGATATCCGCACTTGGGGCAACTAGTCACCAGCAATGTTCGCTCTAATTTTCTGTAGGCTGTGTGCGCATAAAATATCAGCTGTGCAGCTTTTGAAGGAAGGTTACATTTTTGTGCGCCACATAACGACTCTCGGAGTTATATACTTTAAAATTTGACTACATGTCAGAATACAGTATGTACACCACATTGCACTAGAAAATATTGTAGAACTTGTGAAAACTGGAAATACACAACAACTTTTCAATTTTAAGACATCTGTGTTGTTTTCTATCAGAATCAGAACCGTAATTTTTGTGCGCTCTGTTGTAAAGTATGTGCGCTCGCTCGGCGAGGTGTGTGCGCACGCACACGCGCACAGCTTAGAGGGAACAGTGGTCACCAGATGAGAGCACCCAGCAGATCAACCTCCTGGAGCTCTAAGCCATATACCTAGCCCTGAGGGTCTTCTGTCACCAGCCAGTTCTGGTCCAGATGGACAACCAGGTGGCAGTGTTCTACGTGAACAAGCAATAGGGCACAGGGTCTCGTACACTTTGTCAGGAGGCTCTAGCCCTCTGCTCATATGCAATCAGACAGGGTATCCTGCGGGCAGTGTACATGCCTGGCTAGGACAACCAGCTGGCCGACGGGCTCAGCAGAGTTCTCCAGCCGCACGAGTGGCAGCTGGACCCCAAGGTAACCAGTCGGCTCTTCTGGCTCTGGGCAGAACACGTGATGGACCTGTTCGCCAGCCCGGACAACTTTCAGTTGCCCTGCTTCTGCTCCCGGTAGGCCCACCCCTCCAGTGTGGCAGCGGACACGTTCCTGGTCTCATGGTCAGGAGGTCTCATGTACGCCTTCCCTCCTACCCTGCTGATCGCCAAGACCTTGTTCAGGACTCTCCGTGATACGGCCTCGCTCATCCTGATAGCCCCTTGGTGGCCCAGGCAACCGTCTTTCCTGCTGCTTCTACAGTTGACGGTCAGCACCCCCAGTCCCTTGGGAACCATGTCCATATTACTCTTATCCCCAAACCGGGGAAGGATCCTTTGCAGGCGGCTTCATATCGTCCCATCTCACTTCTTAACTTTGATCTTAAGTTGCTGGCGAAAATCCTTGCAGATCGTTTGGCGGGAGTTTTGGGCCAATTGGTCCACGAATCGCAAGTTGGGTTCGTGAAAAACCGACATGCTGTATGTAACCTGCGTAAAATATTGACATCGTTAGAATGGGTGCAGAGTAGACAATTACACTCGTTGTTAGTGAGCTTTGACGCAGAAAAAGCCTTTGATAGAGTTGACTGGCAATATCTGCAATATCTGCTCCCGTGTTATGGACTTGGGACCTCCTTCTGTAATATGGTTGGAAGCCTTTATGTAGAACCGTCTGCGGCGATTTACTGTAATGGGGTGATGTCAGAGGCTTTTTACTTACAACGTGGGACTCGGCAGGGGTGTCCTCTTTCCCCCCTTCTTTTTGTCTTGTCCCTTGACCCTTTTATACGTCAGGTGGAGTTGTCTCATGAGATACGTGGGATCCATATAGGCCCGCATGAGTTTAAATTGTCCGCCTTTGCGGACGACCTTCTTGTACATCTGTCAGCACCCCACGAATCCTTACCTTTGCTGTTGCGGGAATTCCATACCTTCGGGCAGTTTGCTGGTCTATGTATCAATAAGGAAAAATCAGAGGCCCTGGACGTGTCGGGACAACTACGAGGCAGTTGGCAAGGGGACTTCCCTCTCAAATGGGCAGAGAACCATTTTATGTATTTGGGGATTCTGCTGACTAGTCAGCCTTCCCGGCTTTATAGATGTAACTTGAATCGGATCATCATCGGGCTACAGGATCAGTTACAGGCGTGGAGATCCCTCCCTTTATCCTTGTTGGGGAGAGTAGCGGCGATCAAGATGGTTGTCCTGCCGAGGATACTTTACTGGATGCAGACCCTTCCCGTCTGGTTGTTGAGGCGAGACCTTCGGCGCTTAGAGGGAGTAATTCGGGGCTTTTTGTGGAAAGGGGCGAGAGTGCGTATCCCTTATTGCCGCTTGGTGGGTAAATGGAAGCAGGGGGGGTTGGGGCTTCCTGATCTCGGAGCCTATGCTCTGGCCTGCCAGGCTCGGCATTTGGGGGATTTGTTGGGAGGGACTGAATTGTATACTCCTAGGGCCTTCGAGGAGGCGCTTGCTGCGCCAAATACCTTACTGGCTCTTCTGCATCAGGAGAACCGGCTAAACTTGGGTAATTTCGGGGATAGTGTGTTGCTTGGTTCGGTCCGGCGAACCTGGAAGCAGTTGAACGTGTATTGGAAAAGGAACTGGAGGGTTTCGAGCTGGCTACCCATTCAAGGCAATGCACAGTTTACCCCAGGAACGGACACTGTGATGTTTCGTGATTGGGCCCAGAGAGGAATTCGCAATATAGGCCATGTGGTGGAACCCTCGGGGAAATGTAAGCAGTTTCTGTCATTGTGTGAGGAATATGAGTTGAGGCCTGGTCATTTCTTTGCTTACCTGCAGATTTCTCATTATGTAGCTTCGTTGCCGGAGATAGAACTCCAGGCGGAGCGTTCGGCGCAGATCTTAGAATTTTTCATCTGGGGGGGGGGAAGACCCGCCATCTATTAGGGTGCTGAAAACTCGGGTGGCTCAATATAGGCCTTTACCTGATTACCGTAGTGTGGAGCTGGCCTGGGCTGTGGAGATGGGATGCGAGATCCCCCCCCCCCCGGTACTGTTCTTAGAGCCCTGCGGCAAATAGTGGATCTGGCGGTGGGAGTCCATTGGAGGGATATACAATTTAAATGCATAACTAGGGTATATTTTTCCCCTCGACGGGCCTTCCGTTGTCATATCACTTCAGATGGGCGTTGCCCGCGGTGTTCTGAACCACTAGCGACCTTATTGCATATGTGGTGGGGGTGTCGACTCATACGTCCCTACTGGGCACATATCTGTTCCTTTTTGACTGGGATACTGGGGCAGCAGGTGTGTTGGGATGTTTCCTTAATTGTGCTGGATAACTTAACGCCCCACACAGCCCAAGGGGAAATGGGAACGTTTGCTGGTGCGTAAGGCCTGTCTGGTGGGTAAGGGGCCACTTCTGCGTGGTTGGAGGGAGCGGCATCCGCCCTCCTTCTGGGAGTGGAGGAACAGCTTCCATCAATTGATGCTCCTGGAGTGTAGGTGCGCCCGGGGTAGTGCTCGGAGGTGGCCGGCCTTTCAGAGGCTTTGGGGCCCTTATATTCAAAACCTGAGCCCTAGTAGTTGTAATGCAGTGTTGCAAATGGGTTTAACGGAGTGTATAGCTATGGAGTTGTTACAGTAGCTAACGCAATGGCGATCCCTGGGGTTTATTCCAGGTTTGGATTGGATGGTGACTATGGGGGAGGGGGGGGGGACATGGATGGGGTGGGTATAATTTGAAAACTACACCTGTAACCTTGATTGGTCTCTGGGTTGGGGATCAGAAACAACCCCACTCGGAGTCTGTTTACTGATTTAAATGTTCTTATTGTTTAATGGTGTTTATAAATAAAGATTAAAAAAAAAAATGTATCTGTGGCAGGATTGGAAAGAGCTTGAATCTGCCATATGTAACTATGATAGAAGAATGGACTAACACTGACCCATCCTGCTGTGAAAATCAGTAAGCACTTATCGTAAACAGCTCTGGCTACTTGCTGCAAAAGGAGCTTCCACCAAGTAGAGTGAATGGACATGAAAACTTGCACAGTCAAGATTTTGGGATTTCTTATTCTTGATTACTTTTAAAATATATATATAATTGTATAGATCAGTAAATCAAATTCAAAGCATTTCATGTATTTTGTTAACAGAATGTGAAACGTGTATCAGGCTGAAGACATTTTACAAAGCATTTTATCTGCCCTTATTGTGTTTCTATCCATTGGACAGTTTATTTTTAGAATCACAAGTTAGTGAAAAGATTAAGAACAGCATAACTTGTTAAATGTTTTTGTTTTGCTTGATCCAAATCATAAGGTTTGTTTCCATCAGGACTTTCTGGAAATAGAAACTGATTAATTGGCTATTCTATCTTCTGATAGCATAGAAACGTAGATAATAGTTTGACATTCCTTAGTTTCCATTGCCACTCATTCCATGGGATTTGAATTTATAGAGTATTTGATGATAGTGACTTCCCCTGAAGGTGATGAATAGAATTTACTAGTTCTTCTGGTATTAATAAAAATTAGACAAGATATATCATCTTTTTGGTTATATTTGTTTTATTGGAAAACTCTAGTAACTATATTGGTATTGGGAACATCTGGATTTCTTGCAGTTGTAATACTTTTTATTGGGTCAACATGATAATTTCCCAAAGGTGCTGTACTTGAGCTTTGAAAACCATGTAATAAAAAGTGCAGTGTGTGCCTTTGAGTCAATACTGATTGCTGATGACCCAGCAGCTCCTGGGGTTTTCTTGGAAGTGTGACCAGAAGTAGATTGCCAGGCTTTTCTTCCAAGACAATGGAGGGTTAAGTGATTTGCCCAAGACTGCAAGGAGTGCCAGTGGGAATCAAACCCTGGTCTCTTGATTACCAAACCATTATTCTAACCGCTAGGCTACTCCTTCACTCCATTTGAAGATCATAATTCTGGTTTTAAGACTTATATGGTTTCAGACCTCATATACATCACCAGCTCTGTGCATTTTTCATTTAAAGTTTATACAGAGTATCATGACTAATCAAACCCCCCCCCCCCGTACTTCTAATATTAAAGAGGCAAAATAGAATTGTATACTGTCAGTGATACAAAATAATCTGTTTTGATTGCAGGGTCAAGTTAAGGTAAAAGATTATGTTGATTATCAGAAGGACAGGGCTAAATCTACCTTGGATCGCCTAGCACGTCATGTGGAACTGCAGAAACAGCAGCAAGAAGAGAAGAACAAAGCTTTCCAGGTATGTCTGAGATACAATAGGGTTGATTCACTCTTCACTCTTACTGTTTTGGCCTTCCCCCTTCCCCGTTTTATGTAAACGACGGCCAATGTATCTGGTCAAGTGTTCTATTGTTTTGATGTAAACCGCGCTGATGACAAATAGCGCGGTATATAAGAAATGTTAAATAAATAAATAAATAAATAAATAAATAGCACTATTTAATTCAGGAAATATTTGGGGTAGATGAGCTTTTGAATATGTTTTTTTAAAAATTGTTTTAAGGTGTCTCAGGATGTGGAACCAGCATAGATGATCTACTAATATCCAGTTTGCCACTGCCTAACTTCCCTGCAAGATGGTGGTTACTCCACATATACTGCACTTTCACTTACCTCTTGAGACATTTAACCCAAAAGTTTTTATCCTTGCTGTAGACAAGAGAGTTTCAACTGCCTACCCTTTCCTTTGTATAGATCAGGGGTCTCAAACTCAAATTGCTTTGAGGGCCAAATGAGGACTTGTAAAGTAACCCGCGGGCCGCATAAGATGCGGTGCCTCATTTGCATAAATATTTGCATAATGTTACCATACAAAGCGCAGACGTTAATGATGCACATTTCCCAGAGCTGACATATTCCAGTTAATAAATTCAAAATAGATATTTTTCTACCTTTTGTGCATTTTTTTCAGTTGCAATTGTTCCAGCCACTTTCTTCTGGTTTCTTCGTGTCTTCTGCTAACTCTCCATCGTCTGCTGTCCATTTGTCCTTTCTTCTTTCTTCTAGTTTTTTTTCCATTCTCTCTCTACATCTGCTTTAACATACTAATCTTTCTCCTTTTGCTCCTTTCTCATTCCTATTTCATCCACTCAAATTTTACCCCTCCATCCTCAATCACCACTTACTCTCCCAATACCCGGCCAATGGCAGATTTTTCTTCTCTCCCACACAAAATATTTTCCCCTCTCCATTTCACTCTCCCAGCCCCATCCCATTCTAATCCTCCCCCAACATCAGCTCCCTTCTAGTTCCAGCCCCACCCAGCATCTGCTCCCTTCTAGTCCCCGCATCAGCCCATTTCCAGTCCTATCCTAGCCCCACCATCAGCCCACTTCCTGTCCTAGCCCCCCCCCACTAAGCCCATTTCCAGTCCTAGCAACCCCCCCAGTCCATTACCATTTCTAGCCCCCCCATAGCCCATTACCAGTGCTAAGCCCCCAACAGCCCACTTCCAGTCCTAACCCTCCCATCACCCCATTTTCATTCTTAGCTCCCCCCATAGCCCATTACCAGTCCTAACCCACCAATCAGCCCACCTCCAATCCTAACCCCCATCTGCCCATTTCCAGTCCTAGCCCCCACCATAGCCCATTACCAGTCCTAACCCCCCCTGCCATTAGCCCACTTCCAGTCCTAACCCCCCCCCTGCCATTAGCCCACTTCCAGTCCTAACCCCCCATTACCCCATTTCAGTCTTAGCCCCTCCATAGCTCATTAGCAGTCCTAACTCCCCCCCCCCATCAGCCCACCTCCAGTCCTTCCTAACCCCCATCAGCCCATTTCCAGTTCTAACTCCCCACCCCCATCAGCCCAGGTAAATAAAAAAACAAAACAAAACCCTGACTTCTGCTGCTGCTGCCGCCGTGGCAGCAGTAGAATCAGCTGTCCCGCGGCCCCTTCCCCTCTGCCCGGAAGAGCCCTGAGTCTGCTCCATCAGCGGCAGGCTTTTCAAGCCGCGAAGAGAGTATTTTCCTCTCGCGCGGCTTGAAAAGTGAATAGGCTTAAGCCGCACGAGAGGGAAATACTCTCTTTGCGGCTCGAAAAGCCCGCCGCTGATGGAGCAGACTCAGGGCTCTTCCGGGCAGAGGGGAAGGGGCTGCGGGACAGCTGATTCTGCTGCTGCCACGGCTGCAGCAGCAGAAGCCAGGGTTTTGTTTTTTTTAATTGACAGTTGATTCTGCCGCTGCCATGGCGGCAGAAGCCAGGGTTTTTTTTTTTTGTTTCCCTCCGTCGCGGGCCGCACAAAGTTCTCGGCCTGCGGCCCATGGGCTGCGTGTTTGAGACCCCGGGTATAGATGCTGTTGTCTTCTATGGGGGGAAATTTAAAACGTGCTCGGACATAGCTCTCAAGAGGCCCATTTTCATACAGCTTTCTCACCATGCTTTGTCGGCCAGAGATTGTGGTACTCGTTAATGGGACCTAACTAATTCATAAGCTGCCTAACACTTTTGCTGCCCCTTTGTTTCATTCATAGTATGGCCCCTTCATGTGTGGGTTCTGTTACCAGTTGCCTGAATAGTTCTCCCTGTAGATAATCCAGGATCTCCTTACTTCTAGTTGATACTGTAGCAGGAATGTGCCAATCAACATCTGGCATATTGAAATCCCCTATCGATAGCACTTCCCCTTTCCTAGCAATGCTGCGTATATCTTCAATTAAATCTCCGTCCACCTCTTCCTCCCGTGCGTCCACCTCTTCCTCCCATGAGGGAGGTCTGTATATCACGCCAATGCAAATAGATTTCTCTTTCCCTCTTTCTAGTTTAACCCACAGTGCCTCCTCTCTCCCTTTTAAGCTCTGTAGTTCCAAAGCTTTAATAATCTTTTTTTACATATAGTGCTACTCCTCCCTCCTCCTCCTATTGTGTCCTTTCTGAATAAAGTATAGCCTGGTATAGTTACATCTCATTCATGGTTTTCTGTGAACCATGTTTCTGTAACTGCCACTAAATCCAAGTCAGCCTCTGCCATTAAAGCTTCAACATCTGTGATCTTATTTCCTATGCTACGGGCTTTTATACACACCGCTTTCCATATGTTACCCCTTTTACCCATTTTCATAAAGGCATTTAACGTTTTGCTTACCTGGGGGTTTTCTTCATCCATCCCCAACGAATCTAGTCTAAAGTCCTCGTCAGTAGACCAGCTAGTCTGCTACTGAAGACACGTCGATCTTTCTTGGACAGATGAATGCCATCTCTGCTCTGCAACCCTTGGAACAGCATCCCATATTTATTTATTTTATTTTATTGAACATTTCTTAAATACCGCCTTTCATGATATCAAGGCGGTTTTCATTGAACAAACTGAAATTACATTGAACAGGGCATTATAACTTGGAGATAACTATTTTACAGGGAACATAGTCCAGGAAACCAAAATGCTCTTGATGACACCATTCACGCAGCCATACATTCATCTCCATGATGCGAGCTTCTCTGCCTTGGCCTTTATCCTCAACAGGGAGGATTGAAGAGAACACCACCTACACCCCTATCTGCTTCACCCTCTGTCCCAGAACATTTGATACGCTCAGAGGGATACGTGGCAGTTTCATTTGTGCCAACATGGATTAGCAACATTGGGTAATAGTCAGTGGGCTTGATGAGTAACATTATTATTATTATTAAAGACTTATAAAGCACCGCAACATATGAAGCGCTGTACAAACATAGAAGAGAGACAGTCCCTGCTCATCAGAGCTCACAATCTAATAAGACAGAAAACAAAATAAGTTAAATAATACAAATAACAAAAATTTACAGGACAAAGTAAGCAAATGTTGATAGAGAGATCAAGATAGGGTAAGACAGGAATGGAAAGCAATAGTGAAGAGATGGGATTTTAGTCTGGACTTGAAAATGGCCAGGGAGGACGCCTGGCGCACAGATGGGAAGACTATTCCAAGCAAAGGGTGCTGCCAGTTGGAAGGAGCGAAGTCTGGAATTGGCAGTACGAGTAAAGGGCACAGATAAACAAAGACTATTAGAAGAGTGAAGCAACCGAGAGGGGGTTTAAGGAGAGATGAAAGGGGGGGGGGGGGGCAGAAGAGTTAATAAATTTTTAGGTCAGGAGGAGAAGTTTAAATTGGATACGGAAACAGATGGGAAGCCAATGAAGCGACATGAGGAGAGGAGTGATGTGGGAAAAACGAGACTGGCGGAAAATGAGTCGAGCAGCGGAATGTTGAATTGACATCTCAGATTTTGGCACCTGGCAGACAGCATACCTCTGGACATCAAGTCTGGTCGGCAGATGGACGCCTCAGTACCCCTCAGAGGAGAGTCGCTAACCACCACTATCCTTCGCTTCCTTGTGGTCACTGATTCTGCAATTTTGGGGTGCCTGAGCTCTGGTTCTTCCCTTTCCTGGGATGCTTTCACCTTCTCCACTTCCAGGGCTGCATAGTGGTTCTTCAGCTCAAGGCTGGAGAAGTTGGATTGGTGATTCTGCAGACCCTGGTGACTTGTGTCCAACCTTCGTCATTCTGTAGGCACCCATCTTCTCCTCTGCTGGAGAGCTTGGATGTTGCAAGAAGCATCTCATCAATGTACTTCTCTTGAATGCTCCTCGGCCTCTCCACCTCCTCTCTGAGTTCCTGCACTTTGTTTCCTTAGAGCTGCAGCATGTAGGCATCCTGCACATGGAACTGGTCCTTCAACTGGCATTGGGACCTCTGTCTGGACAGGGACAGAGGCAGAAGCTGTAAGGGGCAACAGCTTTAGTGATATGATTTTTTTCCAGCCATTGTTCAGTTGGTGGAGCAAAGCAAAAGAGAGAGAGACCTACCAAAGTACCAGCTGGATTCCGAGCTGTCCTTTCAGAGTAAAAGCAGTTAAATCTCTTTGTGTGTTCAAAATGTGCTGTTCCAAGTCCCTGTGTGTAGTTAATTGGGGAGGTGCCCTATAAAACAAAACTGCTCACTAGGGGTGGGTGGGAGTTGGGGGGGTAGGGAGGGAACTAAAACCTGATGAGGTGTCAGTAGCTTCAAAGAGCTGAAGAAAGATACTACAGTAGAATTTTAAACATACCCCACTACAGAAAATATTTCCCCTTTTTAAACTAAAACACCAAAAATAATGTAACTTTTTGTTTTAAAAATGTACCGAAACCCTTTTAAGAGCTCCCAGGCAGAGAGCTAGTAATTTAAAAAGCCACTAACTCTTACCTTTGCTTATTTTTCTGATCTGTAAGTTAACAGTCCTGAAACATTCAAACTTGGATCGATTTGTTAAAATATGGAGCAATGTTATGAATGGAAAAACAAGAGACCCAGAGACCCTAAGACCAAAGTGACATGCATCTGAGCCCTTGCTGGACCCTGGAGTGAGAAGTTTCTTTACTGTTTCTTATTGTTTATATTGTTGTTTGGAGGCTTTTAACTGGCGAGGGGGCAGGGAGGGGGAGTGGGCATTGTTGGATGGTGTTTGTACTGTAGAAGCACAAGTTTAACAAACTGTTTATATTTGTGTGATGATAAAAACTTTCAGTTGAAAAAAAGAGAGACTTGGCAAAATCGAAGTGTCATGTCATTGCAGGCAGTGTACTACTATGGATCAGGAACTGGTTAAAAAATAGGAAACAGTAGGGCTAAATGGCCCATTTTCTCAATGGAGAAAGGTGAATAGTGGAGTGCCCCAGGGATCTGTGTTGGGCTTGCTACTTTTTAACGTTCATAAATGACCTGGAAATGGGAATAATGAGTGAGGAGATCAAATTTGCAGATGACCCTAAATTTTTCAAAGTTGTCAAAACACAAGAGGATTGTGAAAAATTGCAAGAGGAATAAACAGGAAGACTGGGTGTCCAAATGGCAGATGAAATTTAATGTGGACAAGTGCACTTGGAGAAGAACAACCCAAACTACTGTTTCACATTGCAAGGTTCCACATTAGGAATCACCTCTCAGGAAAAGGTTTAGATGTCATCGTGGGTAATATATTAAAACCCTCTGCCCAGTGTGCTGCGGCAATCAAGAAAGCAAACAGAATACTAGGAATCATAAGGAAACGGATGGAGAATAAAAGCAAGGATATTATAATGCTGGTTTATCATTCTATGGTATGACTGCACCTTGAATATTGTGTGCCGCTCTTGTTACCACATCTGAAAAAGGATATAGCATTATTAGAAAAGGTACAGAAAAGAGAGGCAAGTACTAAAAGGGACAGAAGGTTACCCCTGTGAGGAAAGGCTTAAAAAGTTAGGGTTCTTTGACTTGGAAAAAAGATGGCTGAGTGGAGATATCATAAAAATCTATAAAATAATGAATGGAGTGGAATGGGTAGATATAGACTTAAAGATCTTAATATGTACTGTATAAGTTAGAGAAAAGGTGGAATAGAGGAGATATGATAGAGACTTTAAATACCCCCTGGCATAAATGTGCAAGAGGAGAACATCTTTTGATTGAAAGCAAGCTCTGCTACGAGGGGACATAAGATGAGGGTGGAAGGGGATAGACTTGGGAGTAATATGCAGAAATATTTCTTTACGGAAAGAGTGGTAGATGCGTCTTTCCAGTGGAGGTAGTAGAGATGAGGACAGTATCTGAATTCAAGAAAGCATGGGAACTATTTGTAGTTGATACGGAAGGGCAGACTAGATAGACCATATGGTCTTTTTCTGCTGTCATGTTTCTGTGTTTATTCCTTCAAAAAATAGAAAGACTGGGGAGGGGGGGGGGGGGGCAACACATGGTGAAGCTACAAGGTAAGCCATTTAAAACTAATGGGTTAACATAGTTTTTCACAATGCATAATCAAACTCTGGAATTTGTTACAGGAGGATGTAGTAAAAGCTGTTAGTGTAGGTGTGTTCAAAAAGGGTTTGGACAAGTTCCTGGAGGAAATGTCAATAAGCCATTATTAAAGAGGGGACCAGGGTATCCAAGAAGGAAGGGACCTTTCGGCCTATTTTGCACCTTCAAACGGGTCTACAGTGCTCTGAGTTCCATGCTTCTGCGTGGAGATCTTGCAGTCAGTGATAGTGATGGTGCATCAGGGGGAGTACTTGACATCTTGGATCTCTGTGAGCCTATCTTCATATTCCTATTCATTGGGAATATCAATGGGATGGTTTCACTGCCTATCTCATGTAGCTCAGGAGCACTGGTCTGTGGAGGAGAGCTACTGGTCCATAAATTAGATAAGTGGCCAGTGTTCTTAGTTCTTAAGGCTTTTTCGTCATTGGGTCCAACACAAGACAGCATGGATCCTATCCAATAATGCAACCATGGCACCATCCATCAGTGGAGCACAGGTAGCTCTGTGTTGGCGATAGAGATGGTGCTGCTTCTGGAGTGAGCAGAAGTCCACCTGGTGGTACTATTGGCAGCCTATATGGCCGGAAGAGAAAATATTCAGGTTGATTATCTCAGCTGACTCTTAGATCCAGGAAAGTGATCTCTTGCTAAGTCAGTTTTTTATCAGATCATGTAATACTGGGGGCTGCTAGTAATGGACTTCATAGCGTCTGCAGCTAATGCCAAGATGAGCAGGTTCATCAGCCTCAGAACAGAAAGAATATCACAAGGCCTGGACATATTTGCTCAAAGGTGGCCCCAGGAGGATCTGCTTTATGTATTTCTCCTGTGGCCCTTAATAGGCTATGTTGTCCAAAGAATGGAGTCCCACCCAGGTCTGGTGGTGCTGGTGGTTCTGGAGACTATGGTGTGCTGATCTGGTGCATCTGATGATAGAAGATCAGTTTCTTCTGTTGGTGGTGGATGGTCTCCTGTTTCGGGGGGGGGGGCTGATTTTTATATGCTGGAAGCAGCTCGGTTCTCGCTTATGGCTTGGCTATTAAGATGGCACAGTTGAGAAAGAAAGAAAGAGGTTATTCCCCTTAGGTCATAGCAACCTTGCTTTGAATGTGTAAACATTCCATTTCATTGACTTGTGTTAGAGTTTGATGGCATTTTTGAAAGTTGGCATGGGGAGAAGCATCTTCGGTGCTTGGGTTCCTTGCTGCCAGATGTCTTGGCATTTCTGCATTCGGGGCTGGAAAAGTGGCTAGCCCTGAATTCCCTGTGAGTGCAAGTGGCAGTATTAGCTTGCTTCCTAGGTAGGATTTAAGATATCTGGATGTAGTTTTTTTTTTGAAGGGAGCCAAGCATTTGTGGCACCCAGACTAAGCATTGGTTTTGAGGAGAGACCTAAATTTGGTGGTGTCGGTGCTCCCAGCCACTCAATTTGAGCATCTTTCTGATCTCTCTGAAGGATCTGACACTAAAGTTGTTATTCTTGGTGGCGATTTGTTCAATGTGTAGGATCTCGGAGCTCCTAGTATTATTGTGCAGAGACATTTCTGCCATTCTCTAAAGAAAAATAGTCATCCGTCTGGTGCCTTATTTTCCTACACAACGTGGTATCAGTTTTTCATCTTTACTCAATTGCTTGTTTGTTTTTTTTTCCTCAGAATCAGGTGGAGAGCCGGAATCTCATACTTTTTACACAAGTTGTGCGTCCACTGGAATGTTCTTCAGTACTTGAAGAGAATGAAGGGGTTTAGATGATTGGGTCATCTTTGTTTTTGGGGGGGGGGCTGCGAATGGGTGAGGTGACCTCCAAGGCGTCGATTGCTTGTTGGCTGAAGGAGGCAATTGGATCGGCCTATCTGCTTAGGGTTGAACAGTATCTGCAGAATTCTGGGCCCATTCCACCAGACCTCCGGTGTCGTCATGCGCTAAGTTTGGCATGGTGCTGCACCTCTATTTCCAAAGCAGCTATGTGGTCGTCCCTCCACACCTTTACACGTCATCGACTGAATGTGCACAAGTGATGCAGGAGGTGGGGTTCTCCTGTCCCCATCGTCATCGAGTACGGCTTTGGTTACACACTCTTTGTCTGGACTGACTGACATGATAATGAAGAAGGAGAAATTAGGTCTTACCTGCTGATTTTCTTTCCTTGAATCCTTCTAGGCCAATCCAGAGCAGGACCCATCCTGGGTACATCTGTTTTGAGCCTTGCTGTATAAGGGGTGGGGGAGGGCAGTTGTTTCCTTGACTATGGCTCGGCAATCTCAAGCTGCTGTGTGTTTTAGGCTGTTATCCATTGCTTTGGGGGTCCAGGGAGGCAGTGGTCCATATTCCCTATTCCAGACCCTCCTCAGAGCATGTGTTGAAATTAAAATGTTAAGTGATTGATTAATAGTCTGTTTGTGGAGTCTGCTTTGTTACAGAAATATTGGTGAGAAGGTGGCTGCACAGGACCCTTATAAGGTGGTTCTGAGTCTTGATCTGCTGGTAAGAAGGCATAAACCCATGTGACTGTAGTGGAGGGACTCGAGCAAAGAAAATCTTTTGTTATGTATTGCTTTTCTTATATCTTGTGTATGCATTGAATGGAAATTGCAATGCACTGAATACAGCTTTACTTAAAAAGAAAAGTCATAACAAAGTACAGAACTGTGACTTGTTGCTCATTCATAAAGCACACATTTGGCAGAACTACAAGAATTAATAGAAAAATTCCATAATTTGACAATGTTGCAAATTGAAACAGTTCGATCATTAGGCTAATAATTTTGCTTATGTTTCAAAAAATCACGACTTTGTGGAAGTCTTTGGTCATATATATTTTGTTTTTGGTTCAGTCATCATTCTGGCTCACTGAATCTTTTTTTAAAATAGTTTTGTTGACTTCCGGTGGCATGGTGGGCTAGGAAAGATGTGTCTTTCTTAGCTCTGGAGCCTGCTCCTTCCCCATCAGCTTTACTTTACTGAATTTCCACTGCCAGACGTACTTTGGGGGAGACCCAGTAGCCCTGAGATCGAAGGGACAACAAGGGTTGGTGTGCTTACCGGAGCGCCGTGTCCAGGCCTTGCAAAGTCTCGTGTGCTCTTTCTTGGGGATTCCCGCTCCGTCAGCGTGGTGGTACCTGCGCCTGTTGGGCACCATGGCGGCGACATTGGAGGTGGTGCCTTGGGCCCGGTTTCATATGCGGCCGCTTCAGAGAGCCTTGTTACGCCGCTGGTCGAACCAATTGGATTCGTTGAACAAGCGGCTGCCGTGTCCCAGATTGGTCCGTTTGTCGCTCCGGTGGTGGCTGTGCTCGACGAACCTCCGAATGGGGCTTCCTCGGGAGCAGCCCTCTTGGATCCCGTTCATCACGGATGCGAGTCTGTTGGGCTGGGGAGCCCACTGCGAAGGCTGCTTCGCGCAGGGGACATGGTCTCCTCTAGAAGTGTCTTGGTCGATCAACCGCCTCGAGCTGCGGGCGGTGAGACTCGCGCTGCAAGCCCTCGAGGAGTTGGTGCGGGGGCGAGCGGTGCGCGTTCTCTCGGACAACTCGGCGACGGTGGCCTACATCAACCGCCAGGGCGGCACTGGCAGTGTGGCCATGGAATCTGAGGCAGAGGTCTTGTTCGCTTGGGTGGAATCCCGCTTGCCGGCTCTGTCGGCGGCGCATATCACCGGAAAAGACAATGTGATGGCGGACTTTCTCAGCAGAGTGCGGGTCGACCCCGGGGAATGGGAACTGAACCCGCAGGTGTTCGCACAGGTAGTGCGCAAATGGGGACCTCCGATTATGGACCTTATGGCAATGTTCCAGTCAGCAAAGACGGGTCGGTTCTTCAGCAGGCGGAGAGAACGCATGTCCGAGGGCATCGACGCGCTAATTCAGCCATGGCCGACGGATGGTCTTCTTTATGTCTTTCCCTCTTGGGCGCTGATTGGTCGGGTCGTTCAGCGCATAGAAGCACACCGGGGGCGAGTTTTACTGGTGGCTCCGGATTGACCGAGAAGACCGTGGTATGCGGATCTGGTTCGCTTGCGTCACGGAGTGGCTTGGAAACTGCCTCCACTTCCTGATGTGCTTCTTCAGGGGCCGTTGCGGATGCCTCAGGTGGATCGATTCTCGCTTACGGTTTGGCCCTTGAAAGGTCTCGGTTGAGAAAGAAAAGTTATTCCCCTGAGGTGGTTGCCACGCTCCTCCGGGCACGGAAGCCTTCCACATCGCTGGCATATGTGCGAGTGTGGCGGTTATTTGAGGATTGGTGTTCGCGCGGCTACGGCTTCGGTGTCGGTAATTCTCAGTTTCTTGCAGGACGGTTTTGATAAAGGTTTGGTGGCCAGTTCTCTGAAGGTGCAAGTGGCAGCGCTGGCGTGCTACCGGGGCAAGGTTCTCGGGGTTTCTCTAGGGATGCATGCGGACGTCCAACGTTTTCTCAAGGCGGTCTTGAGGCTGCGCCCTGCACGCAGAGTATCTGTTCCTTCCTGGGATTTGAACCTAGTGTTACAGGCCTTGGTTCGCGCACCCTTTGAGCCCCTTCGGAGAGCGTCGGTTAAGGATCTCACTCTGAAGACGGTGTTTCTGGTGGCAATCTGCTCAGCGAGGCACATCTCTGAGTTGCAGGCGCTGTCGTGTAGGGAGCCGTTTTTGTCCATTTCTCGAGATTGCGTGGTTCTTCAGCCGGTGCCCTCCTTTTTACCTAAGGTGGTTTCGCCCTTTCATTTGAATCAGCCGGTATATCTTCCGGTCCTTCATTCGGAAGCAGACGGTCCTACGGACGAGGGTTTATATTGTCTAGATGTGCGGAGCGTTCTTCGTCGTTACTTGAAGGTGTCCGATGCGTTCCGTAAGACGGATCGCTTGTTTGTGCTTTTTGGCGGACCCCGCAAAGGGGAGCCGGCGGTTAATGCGTCCATCGCCCGGTGGATTAAGGAGGCGATTGCATCGGCTTATATTTTACAGCATCGACCGGTTCCGGTGGGTTTGCGTGCCCACTCTACCAGGGCTCAGGCGACGTCCTGGGCGGAGCATAGTTTTGTTCCTCCTGCGGACATTTGTAAGGCAGCTACTTGGTCGTCTCTTCATACCTTTAGTAGACACTACCGCTTGGATGTGCTCGCCACTCAGGATGCTCGGTTTGGTTCGGCGATGTTGCGCGCTGGTTGGCAGGGTCCCGCCCGGTGTTGACTGCTCTGTTACATCCCGGATGTGGAGGACTAAACTGGATCACCGCTCAGGAAACAGAAATTACACTTACCTGGTAATTGTAGTTCCTGGAGGATCCAGTTTAGTCCTCCTTCCCTCCCAAGTGTCACGGTTGTTAGTGTCGGCGCGCTTCCGGTGATTGGCGATGACTTGATTCAGTCTGTTTCTTCGGGTTGTCGTATCCTGGGCTCGCTTCTTCTTTCTTTTGCCAGCTGTTCGGTTCGGGTGGCTGGCTTAGGACTGCTTCTTTCTTCAGGTGCAATTAGCGGCACTGTGCAGAATTTTGGCTTCCTCGTTTGGGGAGGGGGTCACTAAGCAATTAAGGGTACTATGTTCTTTCTGGTTTACTATTTAACGTTATCTCATGTGTTGCTTCTTTGAGTCTGCTTTGTCAATAGTTCACTGGGGGATGATGGGAGATCCAGCAGCAGACATGCTAACATGGGAAGATTCTGATTGGTCCAGTCTCCGAGCTGCAGGAGGAGGTGCACTACCCGGATGTGGAGGACTAAACTGGATCCTCCAGGAACTACAATTACCAGGTAAGTGTAATTTCTGTTTTTATTTGTACATGGCATGCTCGGTGATTAACAAGCAAAACCAGATGCTGTCTGTAGTGATAAATATAAAACAGACATGCAAAAACAAATCACTAATCAAATTATTTCACATTAAGTTGTATGTTTCACATGATTCAAAAAAAACAAGCGGAAAAGACCTCAGATTTCCTATTCAGAAATGCAAAGTCCAAAAGTTCACCACCTGGAGTCACTAAAGGCTAAATAAGGACTTATCCTCATTGGTCATAAAGTCCTTTATTTACTATTTTAATTTTTTGAAAATGTTCTTCTATTTTTGTAAAAATAAATAAATACATATCTTAATCCAGCCAATGTTCTTACTCTTTCAGCAAATGCCCTCATGCTCTATGTCGCCGTGTTTCACTGCCTAGCTGCATCAGGAGTGTGCCTTCAGAGATTATAATGGCTGCAAATATGTTCCTACGCTGTATTCAAAACATACAACAATTGCATTGTAAGAAACTGACACTCAAAAAACCCCCCAAAAAAACCCTCATTTGAATGGTCATCACAAGGCGAACACCGATCTTAATTCCACAGTTTAGTACAGATGTAAAATTATTTGCAGAATAACTCTCTTCAATCTTTGGTGTCATAATAAAAAAAATACTATAAACACTTTGCAGATGAGTTATAAACCTCTCACTAATAAAAGTAAAAATTCTTTCCTCAAAGTTCCTGCTTACCCAATCACTCTAGGATGCATCCAGTAAACGGCATGAATGTAGAATGTGCCATATGTCTTCCTACTCTTGTCAAAACCGGTGCCTTATACAGTAATCTTCATGGCATCTTTTTAATGCCACTCACCCTGCCAGAACCGGAACAACAATGACGCAACTCCATTCACAAACGACTAAATTAATATGCAACAAATCATTACCCCATTACTCAAAATGAAAGTAAAATCAAAGAACGTGCTAATCTCAAATGGATGATTAAAATTAACCATCCGTACTCCCCTCACCACCCACAGAATATCAAAACACCGGTAAACAAAATCCAAAAATGTTTCTGTCACAGAAATGAAAATGGCTGATTCTAGTACTGTTTTTGATTACGAACTCAGATATGTACTTAGAAATTCTCCATCATGTAACGTGTTTGAGTGACATGTAGTTTAAATTTAGACTATGTTGCTCATATTTACATTAGATGTATATAGATGTATATTGTAACGTAATGTCTCCTAAAAGGTAGTTGTATATGATTTTCTGCTGTATTGCGCCTCAAGAACATCCCTTTTAAGGGTCCAACAATAGCCTGCAAGCATACTGGAACTCCACTTGCCCTGGTACCTATTTCCCATTATCGAAATGTCCTGATGAAACCTTTTCCCCATGTTCATCGCTGACTGCTTCTAGATTTGCAGGAAAAAAAGCCAGGCGTGACTGCAAGAAGTGCATTTTCAAAGACATGTTACATCCCAGTTTCTGGTAAGATTTCAGTAGAGTATCCACTGATTCTGCGTAGTTGTCTGCCTTGTTATTTCCCAAGAAGTCGTGGCAAACAGTCTTAAAGGACTCTCATGCAGTTCTTTCAGTTTCATTCAACTGACCGTCAAAGTTTTCATCTTTCATTGGTTTTCTAATATCGGATCCTACAAAGATCCCTTCTTTGATCTTCGCCTCACTGATTCGTGGAAATGTCTTTCTTAAATATGCAAATCTAAGTCCACTTCTATCCATGGCTTTTACAAAGTTCTTCATAAGACCCAACTTTGTATGAAGTGGAGGTAGATATACTTTATTTGGCTCCACAAGTGGGTCATGTGCAACATTTTTCTCCAGGACCAAGCAGGAAGTCAGTCCTCACATATGGGTGACGTTGGCGCCGACGGAGCCCCCATGCGGAGCATTTCCCCAGCTTTCAAAGAAAGCCTTTGGGAATGCAGCGCGCCTGCGCGGTCCCCTTCCCGCTCAAGGGTGCTATCTTGCTCAGTCTTTCTTTTTCCGTGGAGCCCGACGAACGCGAGTTCATATCACCTGGAAAAAGTTGATTTTTTTTCTGCGATTTTTCGCGTTTTATCCGGTTCGATGCCGGTTCCCCTTCTTGCCTGGGCTCGGTACACGGGTATCGAGTCTGGAGTTGTGTGTTTGGTTTTTGTCCTTTGTGACTAGCGTTCGCGCTCTTTTTGTGTTTTCACTGGCAGCCTGGACTTTTGACCTTGCAGGGGCCCTTTTTCCCCCATGCTTGCCAGCGGGTTTAAAAAGTGTGATCGGTGCAAGGAACTTATGTCTCTCACCGACACACATGACTGCTGCCCTCCGATGCCTCGGGCCCGACCATGACTCACTAGCCTGTGGCCCGTGCGGCAAGATGTCGTTGAAGGCACTTCGGAGCCATCAGCATCAACGTGAGAGAATTTTCTCTGACTCCGTGTCCGGCCGGGCCCAGACTTCGTCAGAGGCCTCGACATCTCGGGAGTCCGACCCCGAGTGCCGTCGCGGTTCCTCTGAAATGGAGTCTAGTTCCCGGGAGCCCAGAAGGCGGCGTCGGTGGAAGCTCCTGGTTCCTCGAGGGCCAGGTCGCGTAGCCCTGACAGCCGCCCCGGGCTCTCAGATTCGGAGAGGCCGTCCAAAGTACCTCGTGTGGAGCCGGAGTCCCCGAGTCACGTATGTGCAGTTGTCCTCGTGGACTTTCCTCCGAGGGAGCCGACGTCGGGGGCTGCTGAGTCTCCTTAGCTTGGACTCAGGTTGACGGCCTTGGAGAGCAGCTTGGCTGCCTTCATGGAACAGCAGCGGGTGCTGATCGCCGGTCTGACCGGTGCATCTGCCCCGACCACCGGGATCTCGACGTCTAAGTCGACCCCGGAGACCGAGTCGATCCTCGGTCAAGGTCCCCCTTGACCTTCCGTGCGGGGCAGAGGTCATCGATGCCGATACCCTCGGCGTCTGGGCGGGTGGCACCGAGGCCCGCATGGCCGGAGCCGCTTGATGACTCCTCGTCCTCCGTCTCCCACTCAGACTCCTCCGAGGAGGACCCGGACATCTTCCGGACCTGGTGCATCCCTTCGGACTCAGCGGAGTCTGAACCTCGGAGACTGTCCCCCCCTCTCCCCAGAGGATACCCAGTTCTCGGATTTCGTGAGGGATATGGCCAAGGCCTTGGCCTTCCCTGCGGACGCCGAGGAGGAGCCTCGAGCCGAGGAGCTCGATGCCCTCCAGTATGGTTTTCCTCCGAAGGAAGCCTTTACTGTACCGGATCCTCCGATGCTGGAATGGCTGCTCTTCCGCATGTGGGAGGCACTGGCCTCGACGCCGGTTCTCAGCAAACAGGTCGATTCCATTTATCGAGTCCGTAAGAGCCCTGGGTTCCAAAAGGCGCAGCTACCACACAACTCCATGGTTGTGGAATTGGCCATGCACTTTCTGAAGAGTCAGAAGATGCACTCCTTGGTGCCCCCTGTCTGGGAGGCCCGGAACCTGGATGCCCTCAGTAGAAAGTGCTTCCGGGGCTCTATGCTATCTTGCCGTGTCCAGACCTACCAGCTGTACATGGGCATGTACCTCCGAGACCTGGCAAAAGAGATTGCCGGGTTCTCAGCTGGCCTCTCCGAGGAACCTTTGCAGAGGTTCAAGGCTTTGTCAGCAGGGATTCGAGAGTGCTCGAAGTTTATCTCTTGAGCAGCCTATGATGGCTTCGAGGCTTCGGCCTGGGTAGCAGCGGCCGGCATCGGTGCACGCCGTCAGGCCTGGCTATAGTCATCAGACCTGAAGCCATGGGTACAGGACAAGTTGGTCGATGTCCCCTGCCGAGGTGAAAACCTTTTCGGTAAGCCCATGACTTAAAAGGCTGCAGAAATCGAGAAAGAGACTCTCACCAGGACAAGGCTGTCCAGGGAAACCTCTGCCCCTTCTCAGAAAAAGAATGGCTCGGGAAAGAAGCCCTTTTTCCTGGAAGGGTGCTGCCTACAAATCCTTCCCTCAATATCAGGCTTCTCCAGCTCCCCAACAGGGCCAGCAGGCGCAGGGGCATGGGCCCCCGTAGGCAGAAGACCCCCAAGCCGCCAGCTCTGGCTCCAACACAGCAGGGAGCGGGGTTTTGACTCCCACAGCATAGCCTCTTTTCCACAGCTGGCTCCACTCAGCACAGGAGGTCGGCTGACCCTGTATGCCTACAGGTGGCCAGCCATCACAAGGGGCTACCTGGGTCCTCAGCATAGTCCAAAAGGGCTATTTGCTCCACTTCCACCACCAGATACCCCCCTCCTACTTTCCAGGGGAGCCTCCAAGACTCCCTCTGTACAGAAACCTCCTCCTTCAGGAGTTGGCAAGTCTGTTGTCCAAGCAAGAGGGCAATTACTTTTAAATTGCCACAATTATTCCACTTGTTTTCATCATACTTGATATTTGTTAGCAGAAGATGCATACTGCTGTAAGTTTCTTTCATATTGGCGGCATGAGCTACTGGAACTGATAGGGTAAAATATTTCTGTTGTGGATAAGCACAGCTTTTAGGCTATATTTAGAAGAATCAATAAATAGTCGCCAATCCTCTGTTCTATAATCCGGACAAAGTGTTTCCATCAGGGATTTAACTTCACAACAAAAAGCAATTCCATCTTCAAAGGCAAAGTAATCCACAAACTCGGTATGCCTATTTCTAAAAGTGCACACTTTGGTTTCTTTCTGAAGAAGATTCCAGCCTTTCAGTTGTGACCCTAACAGTTCTGCTTGTCGCTTTGAAAGATTCAAATCTCTGATGAGATCATTCAAATCGCCTTGGTCCAGTAAATGTGGTTCAGAAGAGGAACTGGATGCCTCAAAGCTTGGATCCTGCATTACAGCATTGTCATCATCGTCAACATCATCAGCATTTATTGGTTCTTCTTCTTCTTCTTCTCATTCACTGTAAGATTTTCTGGATGTTTTGGCACCCGCAATTCTTGACAGTGAGGCTCAGGCCTCATGGCAGTTGGTAAATCTGGGTAATTTACAGTGTGTTTTGATTTTGAAGTAATGCCTGCAATGTTTGTAAGGCAAAAGTAGCAATCTGTCAAGTGATCTTTTGGTTCCCTCCAGATCATTGGAACAGCAAAATTCATGTGTCGAACACCCTTTACCCAACCTGTTAGGAGTCTGAGACAGGTAATACAGCAGATGTGACGCGCCCAGTTTTTGTCCTGGTCACCGACTTGACATCCAGAGTACAGCTTATAACATGTCTTAACAAGCGGAGTAAAACATCTTCTCTGCTTCTTAAAAGTAACCTCACCGCAAATGTAGCAAAATGAAGCAGGACGATTAACACACTTTCGAGGCATTGTTAAACAACTACAAACGATAACCGTAATATTTATTAACCAACTGCTGTTTATGAAATAGAATAACGCAAACTGACATCCATTCAGATTCTGTTTTTTTTTTTCCCCCCCAAGCAATACAAACCACAATCGCTGATGGCGACAGAAAGCATAGCAATACATGACTTGGTGTTTTCTGCTTGTATCAGCCGGACCAGTAGGGCAAGGGGCCCGGTTAATTAATTATATAACTATATGACTCAGCATTTTTGGTTGTAACTGACAACATATGATGATTATGATGGAATTTTTCATATTCAACCTTTGTTTACCGAAACAAAACTGTAACGGCTAATTTACAGTAATGTACACACTTTACTAGATGATATATCCTGAAGTATGGGTGATAGAAAAATTCTGATACCATATTTGTAAACAATGGGGAAAAATTACATATGAAACAGGTCAGAGCGGGTCTGTGACAAAAATTGGGTTGACCATTGAAAAATTCATTATTAGTCCATTTCCAGAAGGATGAGCGGCAGCTCTTTAAAAAGATGCCATGAAGATCACTGTATAACACAATGATTTTGATGAGAGTAGGAAGATGCTGGCACATGCTACTTCCATGCTGTTTACTGACGCATCCTGGAGTGATTGAGTCACCAAAATTATAAAAGAAATGGAAGAACTTTCTTGTGAAGAAAGACTAAAACTCTTCAGCTTAGAGAAGAGATGGCGAGGGAAGATATATGAGAGTTCTATAAAATCCTGAGTGGAGTGAAACAGATAAATGTGAATCAATTGTTACTCTTTCAAAAAGTACAAAGACTAAGGGACATGCCATTAAGTTAAAGTAATATGCTTAAATTTATTACTTTGTAATTATGTCTTAATGTTGTATGGATGCAACATTACTTACTCATTTTTATGTGCTGCCTATCATAATATTCTAAGCAGCTTACATTTAATAAAATGCTGTGATACAATAAAATACATACAGGATATAAGAATGTTATTACCAAAATGCATTAAATGCCATAATAAACAAAACAGAAGCGTTTTTGACATTTCTTAAAATTTTTCAAGTAAGTGTCTTAACATACTAAGTCAGAATATTTCATAGGCTGGGGCCTTCAAAAGATTATCTGCAATCTAATTGATGCTTTCTTTACAAATTTCAAAGAGGGAATCTGAAGACATCTTTTACATTGAGAGCACAAAGAGCTCTGCATGTAATAATTTTCAAAAGGAAAAATGATTTCTAATTGCATACCTAACTTTAATGCTTTAAATGGTAAAACTATAACGTTAAACTTTATCCTAACTTTGATGGGTAGACACTGAATTTAAATTTAATAATATGCTCCCATCTAGGGATTTCATAAATCAACTTTTTAATGTGGTAAACTACAGGCCATTCAGATGCTGCTGAAAGAAAGGATAGTGGTCTTTTCAGAATCCAATGGTTTACAAGATCCGATGCAATATGATTTTACCAAGGAAAGTTCATGCCAAAGGAATCTGGTTTCTTTGACTGGGTGACCAAAGAGCTAGATCAAGGTCATGTGATGGATGTGATCTACTTAGATTTCAGTAAATACATTGATATTGTTCATCATAGGTTTATGAATAAACTGAGCAGCAGATGTTGACTGGGACATCCTAGCTGTGGTGTTGTCTAGAGGTAGGGAGATCCTCGGTTCTCTACAGTGAGAACTGTTCCAGCAACTGTTAATGGAACCCATGTGGGCGGAGGGGGATTGGCAATACTGGACTTAGTGTGCTTTTAAATGGTAAGAGAATTTCTGGCATCTATTGATCACTGAATAATGTGGTTCAATATTAGGGCATGGGTGGAGATGGGAATTTAGACATCAGGAAACCTAACCCTCAGGGGAAGTTAGCTGGATGGATACATCTGGGGTAGGGGGTAAATATTGATAGGATAGGAGCGCAAGCAGTGGTGTGCCACTGGAATTCGTCTTTGGTCCGGTCTGGTCCATTTCATTGTGTTTATAAATAATATAGCAGAATGATTGTTGGGAAAGAATTGCCTCTTTGCAGTTGATACCAAAACCTGCAACAGGGTAGATAACCCTGGAAGATGTGGATAACATGGTACGTTATCTAGCGAAGCTGCCAAATTCTCAACCATTCTTCAAGCTAAGTTTCAATGCTGAAAGAAAATGTAGGTTCATGCATTTGGGCTGCAAGAACCAAAGGGAGCAGTATGGTATAGAATGTGAAGTACTTCGATACACAAAAGAAGAGCAGGACTTAAGGGTAATCATATCTGATCTTAATATGGCCCAATAGGTAGACTGCAGAAGCCAGAAGGGATGCTTGGGTGCATAGGGGAGGAATGATAAGCAGGAAAAAGGAGGTGATGGTGCCTTTGTATATATCTCTAGTGAGATCTCATTTGGAGTACTGTGTACAATTCTGGAGACAGCAGTTACCAAAAAAGCAGATGGGGATAGACTTAAATATCTCAATATGTACACTTTGGAGGAAAGGCAGGAGAGTGGAGAAATGACAGATGTTTAAGTACTTCTGTGGTATAAATGCACAGAAGGTGGACCTCATTGAGTTGAAAGGAAGCTCTGAATGAGGGGTAATAGGAAGAAGATGAAAGAGTATAGACTCGGGAGTAATCTGAGGAAATATTTCCTTACGGAAGAGATGGTGGATGCGTAAAACAGTGTCCCAGTAGAGATGGTAGAGACAATAACTGTATCTGAATTCAAGAAAGCATGGGACAAATACAGAGGATCTCTGAGGGAGATAAAGGAATTGTAGAGCTTAATCATTCATATTGATGGACAGACGAGATAGAAAATGACAGCAGATAAGGTGTTCTGTTTCTGTGGTTCTTCCCGTGCATGTTTGGGATAGGTTATGTCAGTGGTTCACTTCTCCCCCCATCTCATTCATTTTCCTTACTTTCACTCACTTCCTTGCCCCTACTGTTCTTTTGTCTTTTTCTCATGTCCTGCCCATTTTACATCATCTTGATTGTCTGCTAGAAGACCTGACCACCTTTTGTCAGCAGTTCTATCCACTGCTGTGTGTCCAGCTGGCTCTTTTGCTGCTCATACGGCATGGCCAGGGCTAGCCCATCCACTAGGTGTCCGCCTAGGGCGTCAGATCCTGGAAGTGGTGCCATGACCCTTCCACCTAGTTCAGAACAGTGGCAGAGCAAGTCACTGTCAGCATTCCCTTCTGTCCCTCCTCCCCCACCCTCCTGCCTCAAGCATCCCTCCTCTTGGGAGGGGGTAAGCAGCACCACAACTCCTCCACATACTTCAAAACTGCAATAGAGCTCTATTGCAGTTTTGAAGTATGTGGAGGAGTTGTGGTGCTGCCTCCCCCTCCCAAGAGGAGGGAAAAGGGAAGGGAAGATGTGATGCCTGGGGCAGGAGGGTAGTGGGGGGAGGGGAGAGAGGAAAGGGAATGGAAGAGTTTATTGTATATGTGGGTGAGACGGGGGAAAAGGAAGAGGAGATGTTGGATTATGGGGGAGTAGGGAAGAGGAGGGACTAGAGTATGGGGGGAGGGGAGGATCTGGGCTGTCCGGGAGTTCACTTAGGGCAGTAGCTACCCTTGGGCTGGCCTTGGGCCTGACAGCTTTCAATTGTTATCAGTGTATGTTGTCTTCCACTTCTGCTGTGGGATCTGGGAAGACCTGCCATTCTTTCAGCTGCCACTGCAAATGATGAAAGAAAAGTCCATGGGCCAGATCTGCCTACTGGAAAGAAAAGTATTGTGGATTTGACTAATACACTATAGGCTGGTTGCCACTTCTTATGGTACCATAGCCAGTGGCATAAGTTCAAATGAGGGGCCCTTAAGCAAACTTTTGCTGAGGTCTCCCCATGGTGATGGTGGCGGCGGCGGCAGGGGGAAAGGGACATCCAAACGTTAAAGCAGAGTGGGCAAAACATGCATTACTTTTAAATGTTACTATACTGCTAGTTTCTCGCAATGAAAGTACACTCCTGACACTTGGAAAAGCACATAAGCGCCTCGCCTCATTTAACCTCTTGTTTCTTGACTGATTACATTGTGATTTTGTGCCTGTTATGCTGCTGGGAGAAGCGTACGTTTACTGGAAAAAGATGGAGGGAGGTGGCAAAGCAGTTTGTTTCTTTTTGTTTTTAAAGTCAGTCATGATTTCCTCCCCCTGCTGCAGTGCAGGTTTGCTGGGCGATGCCTCTTTGAACCCCTCTCTCTGCGGTGCTGCTTGGGCAGAATTTATGCCACTGATCATAGCTTGGTAGGGTCTGGTTTCGATCAAGCTGGAATCAGGAAGGAATTGTTGGTCAAAATAGAGCAGTGACCTTTATGCTGCTATTCCAAATGTGTGTGGGTGTTTTGCAAATATTAGTGACACTTCAATATTTCACCGTTTTCTGTGGACTAGAATCTCATATGTGAAAAGTTCTTAGATTTGTAATTGCTTGACAAAGGACTTCAATTTCTTGCCTGACTTATGTAGGTATAAGGATCAATGAGCAAGTTGTAGGTGATAACTTTTTATTCAGCTAACTCGGTGCATCTGAGTTACCCTCTATTCATCAGAACTTGCCTCCCATTGTTTGCATAGACCTTGCCTCCCATTGTTTGCATAGACCTTGCCTCCCATTGTTTGCATAGACCTTGCCTCCCATTGTTTGCATAGACCTTGCCTCCCATTACCTGCATAGACCTTGCCGCCCATGGGTGCCGCCCATGGCCTGCATTCA
Organism: Ichthyophis bannanicus; assembly: GCA_033557465.1. NCBI lineage: Eukaryota > Metazoa > Chordata > Amphibia > Gymnophiona > Ichthyophiidae > Ichthyophis > Ichthyophis bannanicus. The sequence continues at coordinate 1,083,983,201 of CM066033.1, read as the reverse complement.
ACTTGCCGCCCATGGCCTGCATTCAGCTTGCCGCCCATGGCCTGCATTCAGCTTGCCGCCCATGGCCTGCATTCAGCTTGCCGCCCATGGCCTGCATTCAGCTTGCCGCCCATGGCCTGCATTCAGCTTGCCGCCCATGGCCTGCATTCAGCTTGCCGCCCATGGCCTGCATTCAGCTTGCCGCCCATGGCCTGCATTCAGCTTGCCGCCCATGGCCTGCATTCAGCTTGCCGCCCATGGCCTGCATTCAGCTTGCCGCCCATGGCCTGCCTTCAACTTGCCGCCCATGGCCTGCCTTCAACTTGCCGCCCATGGCCTGCCTTCAACTTGCCGCCCATGGCCTGCCTTCAACTTGCCGCCCATGGCCTGCCTTCAACTTGCCGCCCATGGCCTGCCTTCAACTTGCCGCCCATGGCCTGCCTTCAACTTGCCGCCCATGGCCTGCCTTCAACTTGCCGCCCATGGCCTGCCTTCAACTTGCCGCCCATGGCCTGCCTTCAACTTGCCGCCCATGGCCTGCCTTCAACTTGCCGCCCATGGCCTGCCTTCAACTTGCCGCCCATGGCCTGCCTTCAACTTGCCGCCCATGGCCTGCCTTCAACTTGCCGCCCATGGCCTGCCTTCAACTTGCCGCCCATGGCCTGCCTTCAACTTGCCGCCCATGGCCTGCCTTCAACTTGCCGCCCATGGCCTGCCTTCAACTTGCCGCCCATGGCCTGCCTTCAACTTGCCGCCCATGGCCTGCCTTCAACTTGCCGCCCATGGCCTGCCTTCAACTTGCCGCCCATGGCCTGCCTTCAACTTGCCGCCCATGGCCTGCCTTCAACTTGCCGCCCATGGCCTGCCTTCAACTTGCCGCCCATGGCCTGCCTTCAACTTGCCGCCCATGGCCTGCATTCAACTTGCCGCCCATGGCCTGCATTCAACTTTGCTGCATAGGCTACTGTCTCCCCACTACCTGGACTTGTAACTCACACTGCGTAGTATGTAATCCTCACGTGTAACTCAATGTGTGTGTATATATATATATATATATATATATATATATATATATATATATATATATATATATACACACATACATACACACACATTGATATATATATATATATATATATATAGCTTAGTGTCTAGAATCCTTAGCCACCCACTGCGTTGAGGATAACATATGCTCATATCCCCCACTATTCCACTACTATGGCCCTACACTACATTGTCCTTCTCTTCCTCATGCTCCCCAACTGCCTCCCCTCCTACCAACACCCTCACTCCTCTCCCCCCTCCTTCCTCATGCTCCCCCCTCCATCCTGTCCTCTAACCTTGCATCTGCCCTTGAGCTTCATCACACCCTCCCCCTCATTCAACCAACCCCTCTCTCTTTAAGGCAACCCCACCCTCACTTCCGCCATACTGCCTCCGCTTTACCCCACTCCCTACTTCTCCTCCTCCTCCTCCTCCTCCTCTCATCGGGTAATATCAACCCTAACCCTGGCCCCCCTCTATTTTCTTTCTCACCCTAAGAAGAATTCCTCACGTACCCTATCTAATCTCATCCATATCCCACTCCCTTCCCCCCCCACCCTCCCGCCCTCACACAGATCATCCATAGATGTTAGCCCAAACCCTACCTCCTCCAGAACTCTGTCTCTGTCTCACCCTAAAAATAAATCCTCACGAATCCTACCTGATAGACACACCTACCTGTAACCCCGACCCCTCTAGATCTCAGTATCACTCTGGAAATAGTTCCCCACGTAACGGCCCCACTAGACCGCTGTCTTACTTTGGAAAGAAATCCTCCCATAACTTGTCTAACCTTATCCATATCCCTCTCCTTTCTCCCTCCATTCTCCCGTTCTCATGTGCCCTATGGAACGCATGCTCAGTCTCTAAGAAACCTGTTCTTATGCATGATCTCTTCATATCTAAAGCACTACATCTGCTTGCCCTAACTGAGACCTGGCTCCTCCCAGACGATACTGCATCCATTGCTGCTCTCTGCCACAGGGGCTGCCCTTGTTCTCTGCCATGGGGGCTACCAGTACTCCCATACACCTCGTACCACTGGTCGCGGTGGAGGTGTTGGGCTTCTACTTTCCCCCTCTTGCCAATTCCAACCTCTCCCTCTGCCTCGGTCACTCTCCTCCCTCTCTTTCGAAGTCCACTCCATTCGTCTCTTCTCGCCACTTCCCCTCTGGATAGCTGTTATTTACCGCCCACCCGACAAATCCAAATCGACCTTCCTCACCGACTTTGACTCCTGGCTCTCCGCTTTTCTCGATCCCTCTTCCCCCACTCTTATTCTCGGCAACTTTAATATTCATGTTGATAACCCCTCTGATCCCCACGCTTTAAAGTTCCTTGCCCTCGCCTCCTCATTTGACCTACAACTCTGCTCCACTGCCTCCACCCACATACACGGCCACTGCTTGGACCTGGTACTCTTCTCTAACTCCTCTCCCTCAAACTTCCACAACTCAATCCTTCCCTCATCTGATCATCACCTCTTAACCTTTAATCTTCAGCTTCCACTGTCTCAACCTCGTCCTGTCTCTTCCAACCTATTTAGAAATCTTCATAATATTGGTCCCTTGACTCTCTCCTCTACCATTTCTCCATCTCTCTCCTCTATTGTGTCCTCCAAGTCCGTCGATGAAGCAGTATCTTCTTATAATGCTGCACTATCCTCTGCTCTTGATACTCTTGCCCCACCCACCCCTCGTCCTGTCATTCGTTCTACCCCCCGGCCCTGGCTTTCACCCACAACCTGCTATTTACGCACATGTGCCCGTTCTGCTGAACAAGTCTGGGCCAAATCTCGCTCCCCGGAAGACCTCATTCACTTCAAATTCATGCTCAGCTCCTTTCAGTCAGCCATAGCACTTGCCAAGCAAGAATACTACATCCATCTGACTAACTCCCTCGCCTCTGATCCTCGCCGCCTCTTTAATACCCTCAATTTTCTCCTCAAGGTGCCCCCACCCCCGGTCCCCCCCCTCCCTCTCTGCCCAAACCCTAGCCGACTACTTCCATGACAAAATCCACAAGATCACCCTCCAATTCCCCAATCCCTCATCTACTTCCCCCCCCTCCCCAATTCTTCTCCCCCATCCATACTTCCTCTGCTACCCTCTCCTCTTTCCCTACGATCTCCGAAGAGGAAACCACACTCCTCCTCTAATCCTCCAAACCCACCACCTGTTCCTCTGACCCTATCCCCACCCATCTCCCACATCCCATCTCCCCCACTATTGTTCCATCCATCTCTCATATTCTCAACCTTTCACTCTCCACTGCAACTGTCCCAGTTGATTTCAAACATACTATTGTCATACCTCTCCTCAAGAAACCCTCACTCGATCCCACCTGCCCTTCTAACTATCGACCCATCTCCCGCCTTCCCTTCATTTCTAAACTAGAATGAGCAGTCCACCGCCGCTGCCTTGACTTCCTCACCTCCCATGACCTCTTGGACCCACTACAATCAGGCTTCCGGCCCCTACACTCCACTTGAAACTGCCCTTACAAAAGTCTCCAACGACTTGCTCCTGGCTAAATCTAAGGGACTCTACTCTGTCCTCATCCTTCTCAACCTCTCTGCGGCCTTTGACACTGTTGACCACAATCTTCTCCTTGACACCCTCTCCTCGCTTGGCTTCAGAGACTCCATGCTATCCTGGTTCTCCTCCTACCTCTCCCATCACTCCTTTAGTGTATGCTGTGGGGGCTCCTCCTCCTCCCCTAACTCGCTCCATGTTGATGTTCCACAGGGATCTGTCTTAGGCCTCCTCCTTTTCTCCCTTTATACCCAATCCCTTGGCACACTTATCTCCTCCCATGGCTTTCAGTACCATCTCTACGCCACCGACTCCCAAATCTACCTCTCTACACCTAATATATCTCCAGCAATCCAGACCAAGATCTCAGCCTGCCTTTCCGACATCGCTCCCTAGATGTCCCATTGCCGCTTAGATGTCCCATTGCCGCTTAGATGTCCCATTGCCGCTTGAAACTGAACATGGCCAAGACTGAACTCTTCGTCTTTCCCCCCAACTCTGCCCCTCCTCTTTCCCCTTTCCCCTTTCTCCTTTCTCAATCTCAGTGGATGGATCTACGATCCTTCCTGTTCCCTCAGCCCGCAATCTGGGGGTTATCTTTGACACCTCTTTTTCCTTCTCCACACACATCCAGCTCGTAGCTAAGACCTGCCGCTTCTTCCTCTGCAACATTGGCAAGATCCGCCCCTTCCTTTCCGAACACACTACGAAAACGCTTATCCACTCCTTAATTTCCTCTCTCTTAGATTACTGCAACCTGCTCCTTGCTGGTTTCTCTGCGAATCATCATCTCTTTCCCCTTCAACCTATATAAAATCATGCTGCTCAACTAATATTCCGCCAGTCTCGCCATGCCCATATTACTCCTCTTCTCAAGTCACTTCATTGGCTCCCCATCCAATTCCGCATACAGTTCAAACTTCTCATACTGACCTATAAATGCATCCACTCTGCGGCCCCTCAATACCTCTCATCTCTTATCTCTCCCTACATCCCCTCTCGAGAACTTCACTCCGCTAACAAACTGCTTCTATTTAGGCCTTTCACTCGCACAGCTAACTCACGCCTTCCCTCCTTTCACCTCGCTGCACCCTACGCCTGGAACAGCCTACCTATGTCTATACGCCAGGCGCTCTCACTGGCCCTCTTCAAATCCAGATTAAAAACCCACCTCTTCACTGTTGCCTTCAGATCCTGACTTCCACCCTTATCCTAACCCGATTCCCTTCAATCTCCCATGACCGAATTACACAGACCATATTATGCTTTGCACCGAACTGACTATCGCTTTGTACTGTTGTACTATATTGTAAGCTCGAATGAGCATGACTCTGGGTAGGGACTCTCTATTATATGTATATCTTCTATATACATGTCATACCTGTACAGCGCTGCGTGCTCGGCGCTATATAAGTGCTAATTAGTAGTAGTAGTAATATAATAGGGCCGTTAAACTGGTGCCATATTGTTTTGCAGCCTTGAGATCCTTAGACACTCAGCCTAAAGTGTCTCTTCTGGTCCACGCACATCACTACTACTACTATTACTAGTACTGAGCATTTGTATAGTGCTACAAGTCATCCGCAGTGCTGCACAGACTTGTAAGAGACAGTCCCTGCTCATCAGAGCTTACAATCTAGTCAAGACAGATAACACAGGAGGTGTAGGCTGGGATAGAACAAAGGGAAAGGAAAAGAAAAAGGAGATCAGGTGAGTCAAGATCCAAAAGCAGCAGCAGAGAGGTGAGTTTTCAGCCTGGATTTGAAGAGGGTCAGTGAAAGGTGCCTGGCATACAGACCCAGGTAGTTTGTTCCTGGCGTAAGGTGCAGCAAGGAGCGAAGTCTGGAGTTAGCAATAGAAGAGAAGGGCACAGTTAGAAGCAGTTTGCCAGAAGAGCGGAGTTCCCGAGAGGGGTTGTAAGGAGAGATAAGAGAAGAAAGGTAGTGAGGGGCTGCAGAGTGAATGCATTTATAGGTCAGTAGGAGAAGTTTGAACTGGATGTGGAAACGGATAGGGAGCCAGTGGAGTGACTTGAGAAGAGGGGTAATGTGAACATGATGAGGCTGGCGGAAGATTAGCCGCGCAGCAGAGTGTTGAACAGATTGAAGGGGAGAGAGATGATTCAAAGGGGGACCAGCAAGGAGTAGGTTACAGTAGTCAAAACGGGAGGTGATTAAGGAGTGGATAAGCGTCTTAGTAGTGTGTTCAGAAAGGAAAGGACGGATTTTGCTGATGATATCGAGAAAGAAACTGCAGATCTTAGCTTTCAGCCTCTCGCCTCCTGTCATGCACAGCTCCTTTTGGATTTCTGCACCCCAAGTGTATTACTTTGCACTTCTTCCCATTAAAGCTTAACTACATGTACATCACTGGTTTTCTGGCACAGATGGTTCCAAAGCCTTGCCAGATTATCCATTTTGCCAGACCAACAGAGGTCATGTAATATAATTCAACAATACTCCTCTGACTCGCTAATTATACACCTCCTGTGTCTCTAAAGTACAGTGGACTGCTAGAAACTTAAATTACACTTAAATGAAATGATTAAATGAAGCACAGTATATGGTATTAGTAAACCAATGCCCAACAGAGAATATTAAAAGGTAACCCATTAGACATGTGACATTTCCCCCTGTACGTCATTGTAAATATTCTGTATATAGTTAGCCAATCGTACTCTCTTTTTTCTCTATGTAAATAGTTCAGTCTGTGATTTTTGATTTTCTTATTGTTATATGTAACTGCTATACATGCAGAATTTAAATGTTAAAATGTAAACTGCTGCTGATCATTGGAAGGAGCGGTATAAAAATAAGTACAAACAAACAAAAATAAATAAACAAACAAATGACACAAGTTCATTAGTACTATAATAATCAATTACAGTACTTAGCAAGAATGTTGCAGTACTACTGCTCCTGAAGTGGTACATCTTAGAATTTTACTGTAATTGTGGAGCTGATCTATCGGGATTACTGTCTGTTTCGTAGTTGACTGTTTCATCATCAATTTTTAATGTTGCAGGGGGGGACATCTGGGATACTTGAAGTTGAAGCCACAAAGGATGCTCAGATGTAGGCATACTGCTGTGACACACATTCTTGGCTATCTTTTTAAACATGTCATCTAAACAAAGTTATTTCATGTGCTTTGATCTTTCCCTGTGTAGTTTTTCATGCAACAAATAGATTCATTAGCTCTTGTTCCATCATAAAGGTATGTTGCTCCAGTCCTTTGATTAATTCACCCGACAACTAAATTAATTTGTCTATAGCTTTTTTTCAGCTACATCTTTTTATCTTCATCACTCTTATTTTTCCCCCTAAACCCTACTCGAGCAAGTAATGAACAACTTCTTTCTCCTTTCTTTTTTTCCAATTTAAGATTTGTATTAAGATAACTATAGTTGTAACAATCTATCATAACATTGAAATGCGTACATAATTTTCCATATAAATGGAACAAACCCCTACTCCCCTCAACCCCCTCCCTCCTTATGCAAATAAGCCAATACCCCACCCCATTCACTCTCAAAGCATGCCAAGTGCTGCCTTCGAAGTGCAGTCAGATTTTCCATAAGAAATATGTGGCATAACCGCCCTATACAATGCTCCAGTAGAGGAGGGTCGATTTGTTTCCATCGATATGCTAGTTCACACTTAGCAGCAGCACTCAAGCATACTATAATCTATTGCCTCTCCTACTGTGGTCCCCCCCTCCCATTGCCACCATCCCAGCAAATACAAGGTTCGCCCTTGACCCCTACAACTTGCTGCACCAACCTCCAAAATGGTACTACCTTGGGACAGGTCCACCAGATATGGGAAAAGGAACCTTTCCTCCACACCTTCTCCAGCAGTATTTAGAGACAGAGGGGAACATTTTATGTAATCTTAAGGGCATTTAATACACTTCATTGTTACCTTGTACCAATTCTCTTGGATCACCACCAATATGGGAGCTTTCCTAACCTGATCAAATATTGCTTTCCACTGCTTAGTATCAAATTCCACCCACCCCCCTCACCAGTTGCTTTCCCATTTGATCATATATCGGTGCTTAACCAACGAGATCCCTTGTACTGCCCTATATATGGCAGATAATCAAATCCGGAGAGTCGTCCTTCCCATACCAAATGACCTCCAACTCTGTGTAGTCCTTCCCTAAACCTGCCCTTTCCAGCTTCTGATGCAAAAAATGAATCACCTGCCTATAGTGGAATAAATCCCCAACCCTTAATCCATTCTCGTAGGTCCTCAAACGGGACTCACCCTCCCCCATCCATAAATTGATTAAAAATACTTCAATCCCACCATCTCCCACACATTATATACACCCCCACCTTTCCTCTCCGGATGGAACTCTGCAGTATGAGACACAGACCTCATCATGAAAAACCTAGTATCCCTGCCTTCCTCCACTTTCCTGTGCACCTTGTCCCACACCTGCAGGTCATGTCTCAAAGGGGTTCCCCTCCATCTGTAAGCCCCTTTCTGCTCTGCTCATCCAAGATAAGGTTTCCATAGATCTCTCTCTCCCTTGCCCTGCTCCAAAGCCACAAAGTTCTTCCTATTCCCTCCCTCGCATCAATCCACTAGGGTCAGGGATTCGAATCTTGCTAGAGGACAGCAACCTTGGGCTGGAAGGACTGGGGTTTCTAGTTCTACAGATGCTCCTTGTGGCCTTGGGGAAACGACTTAACCCTCCGTTGCCTCAGGTACAAAACAAAACAAACATAGATTGTGAGCCCTTTGGGGACAAGAGAAAAATTATATATAGAGTACCTAAATGTATACCGCTTTGACTGGAAGGTAGATAAATAAATAAATCCATAAGATGTCGAATTTGCATAGCCAAATAACAGGCCTTGAAAATCCAGAATTCCCAACCCTCTGTCTTCTCTAAATCAGTATAACACCAACCTGAGCCACTCTCGGGAGCTTCCGCTTCCAAATAAGCCTAAAAACCTTCCGCTGCAATTCCCTCATATGCCCTTCCAGTATTACTATCGGAAGGGCCTGGAAAAATATAAGACCTTCAGGAGTTATTCATCTTACAGCTTCTACTCGCCCCAACCAAGATACTTCTAGGTCCATCCACTCTCACAAATCGTTCACTACTGCCCATGACAACTTGGGATAATTAGCTTCATATAGAGTCCCTAATTGCGCCATAATGTGCACCCTCAGGTATTTAATGGCCCTCCGGGCCCACCCAAAAGTTAACTTCTTCCATAACCTTTCTAAGACCTCACTATCAAGAGTAACCTACAGGGCCTCTCTCTTCTCTAGGTTCATCTTGAACTCGGACACCGCCCCATACCGTTGTAGCTCCTTTAACACCCTTAGAATCAACTGCTCAGGTTACCTCACCACTAGGAGAATATTATCTGTAAATAAGGACATCTTTGCTGTTGCCCCTTGACCTCTGTACCCTTCATCCCATCATTCGCCCTTATGGCCTGTGCAAGTGGTTCCACCACAAAAGCAAACAGCAGTGGAGACATGGGGCAGCCCTGCCTTGTACCACTCTCCAGTGGAAAAGAATCAGTATATTGCCCATTAATCTTTACCCATGCACGGGGGTTCCGATTGGGTTCAGACTCTAATTATCTAGGCCCAAAGCCCATCTTACTCAATACTAAAAATAGACACCCCCCCCAATCCACTCTATCAAATGCTCTTTCAGCATCACAGCCATCTGCTGCTGATGTGCAACCCAGAACCCATTTATCACCCACTTTATATTATCTGAGGCCTGCCACCCTCCAGTAAAGCCAGTTTGGTCCAGCCCTATCAGCCCAGGCATTCATCTGTCCAAGCGATTGGCAAGGACCTTAGCCAGAATCTTTACATCCAATTGAGTAACGATATTGGGCGTTATGAGCCACATTGTAGAAGATCCTTTCCAGCCTTTGGCAGGATCGTGATCCCTGCTGTTAGCATATCTGATGATGTCCCCCCCCCCCCATCACCCCATTAAAGACCTTCCCCATCATCTCCACCAGCTCCCCCATATAAAAAGAATTAGGTAACCCATCTAATCCCAGGGACATCCCATTGGTCAATGCCTTAATTACTGCCCAATTTCCTCCCCTCATATCTCTTCAAGCATTGCTTATGCTTCCTCCCCCAATACCAATAGCTCCACTCCTGCCAAATATTGTTCACCTTGCTCTTGGGTAACTCCCTGCTTTTGGACATACAACTCCTGGTAAAAGTGCCAAAATAAGGCTCCGATATATTTCTCTGTCCTCAACACTTCTCCTGAGTCCCCCTTAGTTTTGGTGATGATAGCTAGGACTTCCCACTTTGTAATTTGCATGCCAGAATCTCCCTGCCCTCTCCCCCCATTTATAATATTGCTGGTGCACTCTCTCCAGCTGAAAAGCAGTAACTTCCAGCTGCAGCTTATTCAACTCCATCCAAAGCTGGTTCAGCTGCCACAGTCCCTGGGTAGTTCCCCTTCACCTATATTGCTCCACGGATGGCTTAATTTCCTTCTTTAACTGCTCTTCATGCTCCATCCACTGCTTCTTAAGTCTAGCCACCTACATTACCCTCTTATCATGGTTTTCATCCCCTTCCACAGGACCACATTCCTGACTACCCCATTATCATTCACCAGCCAATAGTTGCTTATACAAGTCCTCACATTTTTCACCACCACCTCCCTTTTAAGAAGACTCTCTCATTCAACCTCCACAAACATACCCCACCCTCACTTCTGTTATCCCCCTACCTCTACTCACACTGGGGCATGGTCAGACCAGATGATATTTCCCAGCTCCACCTCCTAAACCCTTAACTCCCATGTCTTGTCCACCAAGACATAGTCAATCCGACTGAAGCTGTTATGTCGATGGGAAAAGAACATATAATCTCTGTGTCCACCATTGTGTAACCTCCATATATCAACCAAATGGTATCACTTCACAGTTCCCTGTACTATCCGCCTACTTTTTTTGCCCCATTCTAACCCTTTAGCCCGTTGATCCCACCGAGAGTGTAGTGCCAAATTAAATCCTCCCCCTACAAAACTAGTTTTTCTCTTGCGCACATCTTTCCAGTAGTTCCCATACCCCCCCTCCAAAAAGGTACTTATCACTCGTTAGGTGCATAAGCATTCACCGCAATGACTAATTCCCCCCGCAGCAAAAGCACCTGGCCTTCTCCATCTCTAGTAACTTCCCCAACTTGTAGGGAGAAACTTTGCCGAACTAAAATAGCCACTCCCTGTTTCCCCCCCCCCACCTCCCCTGCAACCCCCAAATAACTGCTGTGGGAATGAGTGTGTCTATAGTAGCCCCTCATCCTTCTTTTGAAGGTGGGTCTCCTGCACTCATGCTATGTCCCAGCATTGTTGCTCCACTTCCTTAAAAACTGCTGCCTTTTCAGCGGAGAATTAAACCCCTTGGCTTTAGTGGAGCCTAGCCGCACCATCATTGCAGGATACAAATAATTGACATGTTGCTTCTCCCTCCTTCCATTTCACTCCCTTCGGAGTAAAAGTGCTGGAAGTGACAACTCAACTCAGGAGCCTGTATCAAATCGAGCTCTCCTCCCCCCCTACCCTCGAACCCTTTTTTCCCCCCTCCCAGCCATCCATCCAACTCTTTGCACTCCACCTCTTTCAAATGCTGTGCATCCTCCGCCCCGGCTTCCATATGCATCATGCAGTAACAAACAAGCCATAGCAAATAAACATTGCACAAAAGTAATCCAACCATAACTATACTGACTGCAGGCGAAACGCCTCCTCAGGAAAAATAACTGAAACCAGCATAAGTAAATAAATTTGCCAATCATGGTACTCCATTGTTCTGGGGTCCTCCGGGCCCTTCCCTTTGGATAGACGCTTCAACCGATTGCCCTTAGTCGCCACTCTGTCACTTCAGGCCTGAGACCTTAAGCGCCGACGACTGCGGGCGCTCCACCTGAGCACTCGTGATCTCAGGGATATTTTCTAGCCCCATAGAAAGATGACAGCAGAAAAAGACCACATGGCCTATCTAGTCTGTCCTTCCACATCAGCTACTACAACAGTCCCCTTTTTTTCCTTTTGAGATTCTCTGTTTGTCCCTTGCTTTTTTGAATTCAGATACTGTCCTTGTCTCTACCACCTCCACTGGGAGACTATTCCACTCATCTACCACTCTTTCCTTAAAGAAATATTTCCACATATTACTCATGAGTCTATCCCCTTTCACGCTCATCCTATTTCCCCTCTTAGCAGAGCTTGCTTTCAATTCAAAGAGGCTCTCTTCCTGTGTATTTATGCATGGAGGTATTTAAACATCTCAGTCATATCTCCCTTATCACACTTTTCCTATAAAGTATACATATTAAGATCCTTAAGTCTGTCCTCATATGCTTTATAATGAAGATCACTAAACATTTTAGTAGTCACCCTCTGTACTGACTCCAGCCTGTTTATATCCTTTTAAAGGTCCGGTCTCCAGAATTGCACACAATACTCCATATGAGGTCGCACCAAAGACTTATACAGAGGCACTCTCACCTCATTTCTTCTGTTGGCCATTCCTCTTCCTGTGCTCCCAAGCATCTTTCTAGCTTTTGCTGTCACCTTTTCTATTTGTTTAGCTACTTTAAGATATCACGCCCAAGACCTGCTCTTCTTTTGTGGACAGAAGTACTTCACACCCTACATTGTACTGCTCCCTTAAATTGTTGCAGCCCAAATGCATGACCTTGCATTTTTTAGCATTAAATGTCAGCTGCCAAATTCTAGACCATTCTTTAAGCTTTGCTAGATCCCTCATGTAATTTACTCCTTCCTGGGTGTCTACTCTATTGCAGATTTTGGTATCATTCGCAAACAAGCAAACCTTGCTGACAGCCCTTCCGCAATATCTCTAACAAAGATGTTAAAGAATCAGACCAAGGACAGATCCCTGTGGCAGTCCACTGGTATCCTCCTCCTCGGAGTGAGCTCCATTTTACCTGTACCCTTTCTTGCCTCCTACTCAACTAATTTCTAACCCAAGCAGTAGCTTTATGGTCTATCCTTAGGGTGCTCAGTTTGTTTATAAGTCACCTTTGCAAAACGGTGTCAAAGGCTTTACTGAAATCTAAATACACCACATCTAGGGCTCTCCCTTGCTCCCTGGTCACCCAGTCAAAGAAATCAATCAGATTTGTATGATAGGACCTGCCTCTGGTGAATCCATGCTGCCTCAGATCCTGCAATCCACTGGACTCCAGAAACCTCATTATTTTCTCTTTCAGCAGCACTTCAAATAATTTACTCACCACCGAAGTTAAACTAACTGGCCTGTAGTTTTCAACCACATCCTTACTTCTGCTTTTGTGTAAAGGGACCACATGTGCCTCTCTCCAGTCCTCTGACACCACTCCCAACTCCAAAGAGGCATTGAAAAGGTCGGTCAGTGGAGCTGCTAGAGCGTCCCCAAATTCCTTAAGTTTTCTTGGATGTATTTCATCTGATCTCATCGCTTTGTCTATTTTTATTTTAGCTAGTTCCTCACGAGCACAGTCTTCTGAAAATTGTTCAAGATGCCCCTCACTTCTGTTCCTGTTTGTGTTTTCTGAGATCTTGCTCCCAGCTCACAAGATCCCTATTAACCCCCAGTCATTAGCAAACTATTTTGCTGGCAAACTAAAGCAAAATGCCCCATTGATACCGGACCCCTTTCCCACAATAATAAATGACAGCAGTGAATGGAAAACTTTCCACCTTATAGATAGAAATCAATTGCTCAATGTAATTTCAAAACTGAATACAACTGCATCCCTCTTGGACCTGTGCCCGGTAGACTGGATTAAAGCAACAAAAGTAGAACTTACTCCTTACATCTTAGATATAGTAAATAAACCCTTACAGCAAGGTATACTACCTAAGGAACTCAAACTCTCAGCAATCCGTCCACTTTTGAAAAACAAATTACTAGACAACAATGACCCATCCTCATATAGACCTATCGCCAGTATTCCGTTCCTAACTAAAATCATCGAAAAAGTTGTACAACTCCAGCTTCAGGATTTTATCGACTCCTCGGCTCCCCTTGATGAACATCAATATGGGTTTCGTCCTTACCATTGCATAGAAACTCTTCTCCTTGTTCTCTTTGACTCTCTTATCAAAGGAATGGACAACATCAAACAAGCCTTCATATTGGTATTCCTTGACATATCTGCTGCATTTGACAGTGTACACCATGACATACTCATCTCAAGACTCAGCCACTTAGGTATAAAGGAAGTAGCACTTAAATGGTTTAAATCATATATATCTGACCGCTCACAGTTTGTGCAAATCGATCAAGTTGCATCACCACCATTTCCTCAGGAACAGGGAATTCCGCAGGGCTCTGCACTTTCTGCTCTTCTATTTAACCTATACCTGCAACCGATATGCAACATATTCAAAAGACATAATATAAACTACCACATTTATGCAGACGATATTATGCTGTTCACCCCGATTAACATAGCAGACCCCAACTACCACAACTTAGCAGTCTGCCTCTCGGAAGCCGAACTATGGCTCAAATCAAAGAACATGCACATTAATTTCAAAAAGACTGAAGTACTGTTTACTTCGAGAAATCCTAATTTCACACCCCCTTCAGACATTAAGCTCCAAAACTTCTCCCTCCCAGTGAAGCAGGAGATAAAATATTTGGGAGTCACTCTTGACAGGACTCTTAGCTTCACCTCACACATAAAGAAAATAGCCAGAACAATCTATTTCAAGCTTAGGACTATCCAGCAGCTTAGACCACTCTTAGAAAAAGACGATTTCAGAACCATTACTCAAATCCTAATAACACCCCACCTCGACTATTGCAATGGAATCCTCAAAGGTATAACAAAGAAGAATCAAAACATACTACAAATGGCTCAGAATGTTGCTGCACGAATAGTCTCTAAAGCTAAGTTATCTGACCACATTTCACCCATTTTATACTCTCTGCATTGGCTTCCCGTTTCCAGCAGGATCCAATATTTATTTATTTATTTGCAGTTTCTTTTATACCGCGCTATTCGACATCAGTGCGGTTTACAATGAACATAAAAACCACACGTCTCAAATAATTGATCTGTGCTTACAATGAACAGGTAAAATAAACTTGGGTATACATTAAACAGGTTTCATGAACAGTGAAACAGTGAACATGTGAACTATGTACAAAGCAACTAAATGCAGCTATATGTAGAGTTACATGAAACTAGGTAAATTTTCTTGGTGAGAGGAGGTGCAAGGTGAGATTGTAGTTCTGCAGATTAAGACTGTGAGGTGCATGGGTTTAATGTGTTGGCCTGGAGTGTGGTGATGGGTTGGTATGGGGGGGGTGTCCGAAACATCGTAGTGCTGCAGGAACAGGTGATGCTTCAGTGCCTTCTTGAACTGGGAGAGGTCACTGATGGTTCTGATGCCTGATGGTAGGGCGTTCCAACATGATGGTGCAAAGTAGGAGAAGGCTCTGGATCTAGTGACTTGAGAGCATTTCGTGATTGCCTTCGGTAATACGAGAGAGTTGGAGGCGGTCGATCTCCTTGCTCTTTTAGGGGGTGTAATTGATATCAGGTCAGTGATAGCAGACGCGGAGTAGTTATTGATCGCTTTATGAGTCATAGTTAGGATCTTGAAAGAGATCCTAGATTGTATAGGCAGCCATTGTAACTGTTTCAGTATTGGAGTGATGTGGGTTCTCTTGGAGGCTCCAAGAAGGATTTTTGCAGCTGAGTTCATTGCCAGTTGTAAAGGGTTAATCGTGCTCTTTGGTAGGCCATGTAGAATCGCATTGGCGTAGTCAAGGTGAGGCATTATTAGGGCCTGAAAGACTGATCGGAAGTCATCTGGCTCTAGCAACTGACGCAGATAACGAAGGGTCCGGATTTTATGATAGACAGATTTCGCTACGTTGCTGATATGAGCCTTCATATTGAGTTGCTGATCGAGTGTAACCCCCAGGTATCTCACTGTAGTCTTGCAGAGGAGTTCTGCGTCACGCACCTTGATGGACGTTGGTGGGGTAAATGCAGGGTTCCTGGTGACGAAGAGGACTTCTGTCTTTTTGAAGTTTATCTTAAGCATTTGTGCATTTAGCCAGTCTGTGACTGTGTCAAAGCACTTGATTAGTGGGGAGAGGTCCAGGTGTTCTGTCGAGAATGGTATATACATCAAGATGTCATCAGCATAGACCAGGCAGTTGATGTTAAGAGTGGATAAGGTCACAGGCTGCATATAGACGTTGAACAGTAAGGCGGAAAGGGAGGAGCCTTGTGGCACACCTTTAGTTTGAGGGAAGGGTCAGAGGTGGAAGATCCAGAACGGACATGTTGCCAACGGTCTCTGAGGTATGAAGCGCACCAAGACAGAGCTGATCCGTGAACTCCCTTCTCTCTAAGTCGTGACAGGAGTACTTCATGATCGACAGTGTCGAAGGCAGCGGCAATGTTCATGAAGATTAAAGCAAAACCTTGTCTGATGTTGTCCAAGCCTATGGTTAGGGCATTAAACAGGGATGTCAGTAGTGTTTCAACACCATGTGATTCATGAAATCCGTGCTGACAGGGATGCAAGGGTGCATTGGTATCTATATGATCTTGTAATTGGCGTTGGGTAATCTTTTCAATGATTTTCGATAGGAGAGGAATGCTGGAGATGGGTCTGTAAGATTCAATCAAGGAGGGGTCCAACCTGCTGTTTTTTAGGAGAGGTCTGATGGACGTCTGCTTCAGAGTGTGAGGGAAAGTCCCAGTAGAGAATGATACATCTATCATTTTAGCTAGAAATGGGCTGAGATCCGCCTGTAGTGACTTTATCCAGGAAGCTGGACAGGGGTCAGAAGGTGATGTAGTGATGTTTATTTTTAAGATAGTGTCTTGAATGACTCTGTCAGTTGGGGTGGAGAAGGATGAAAGAGTTTGTTGAGTCTCACATGAGAATTGGCTAGGTGAAGGTAGAGGGACGGTGTAGGGAGTGTTAGCTGGAGTGGGGGGCTTAGAGATTAGAGCGAGCTGGTTACTTTTGCTTCGTAAGTAGTTGGCATATTCCTGAGGGTCTAGGTGGGGCAGGGTACCCTGAGAAGGTTCCTTTGCTAAGGTTTTCACAATGTGGAAGAGCTCGTGAGGTTTGTTGAGGGAGCGCTGTAGTCTGCTTGCGTAATATTGTTTCATACTAGAAGATACGGATGAGCGATGTCGTCTTAATTGTGCTATGAATGCATCATGATTTTCGGCTGTTCTTGATCATCGCCACCGTCTTTCTAGCTGTCTGAGGAAGAGGAGTGATTTCCGTAGCTCTGGTGAGTACCATGGTGCATTCTTTTTCTTATGAGGTACCTTGATTGAGGTAGGAGAGTGGATCACAGCATCTAGGCAAGAGTTCCAAGAATCGACCATGTCCTCAAGGCTTTTTTCAGGAGGGCAAAGTCGGTTCTGAGTCCTCTTTAGTATGTCCTCTCTGTTAAAAGGGTGAAAGCGCTTCAAGTGTTCTGGGGTGGATTCATCTACTGGTAATGTCTTGGAAGAGCCGGAGCATATTGGCATCTGGAATAGGATTAGGAGATGATCAGACCAAGGTACTGAGATTGAATTTAGGTAGGAATTGTGCCAATGGGTAAGAGCTGATTGTGGTGCAAAGATAAGATCCAGTGTGTTACCTTTTGTATGAGTAGGGGTGTCGACCAACTGAACATAGCCTAGTTCACTGAGAGCATCGATAAAGGCATTGGTATGGCTGTCTTGAATGGTTGGGAGGTTAAGGTCGCCTAACACCCAGTTTAAGGTGTGCAGGCTCGTAGAGTTGCAGGCAAGATCAATGATTGTGGCTAAATCGTCTGGTGAAGAGGATGGTGTTCATACTGAAATCATACTGACGACCTTTAATTTAGTTAACAAGATTGCCCCATCATATCTATCTACATTGATCCACAGCCCACCTGAAAATACCAGACTCAATAAGGAAGACAAAACAAATAACAAGTAACAGTGCTTTTTCATATGTAGCACCCACGCAATGGAATAATCTCCCTGACCATTTAAGGGATATAAAAGATCTCCAAACGTTCCATAAAGAACTAAAAACATTCCTATTCACTCAACATTACTGCCATTACTCGGCTCTGGACTCCCACCCCCCATAGCATAATCTAGCAACACTAAATAACTACTCACATTCAATTTAACTTTGTCCAATTCTACACATAGTTCTATGTCACATATTGTATATATTCCAAAGTTTTAATATAAATTGTAAATAGTTACTAATGTTTATACTGTTTTATGTATATAGATGAAATGTTGCATAACGTTCCATGTATTTTCACCTTTGTTCTTTGTAAACCGCCCCTGATCTTGGGAAGTGGCGGTATGTAAAAGTCTTTCAAATAAATAAATAAATAAAAATAAGAACATAAGATATGTCATACTGGGTCAGACCAAAGTCCATCAAGCCCAGTGTCCTGTTTCCAACAGTGGCCAATCTAGGTCATATGTCCCTAGCAGTATCCCCAAGAGACACAGATTCCACAGTGCTTGTATTGGGTCAAGCATTGATATCCTGGGTCCCTTTTTAATAATGGTTTATGGACCGTTCCTCCAGGAACTTGTCCAAACCTTTTTTAAGCCCAGCTACACTAACAGTCTTTACTACATCCTCCGGTAACAAATTCCAGAGTTTGATTACACGTTGAGTGAAAAAATATTTTCTTTTATTTGTCTTAAATAGTTTTACCCTGTAGCTTCATTACATGTCCCCTAGTTTTTCTATATTCTGATAGCGTAAACAATCGATCTACGTTTACCCGTTCCACTCCATTCATTAATTTATAGACCTCTATCATATCTCCCCTCAGCCGTCTCTTTTCCAGGTTGAAGAGCCCTAACCTTTGTAGTCCCTCTTCATAGGAGTAGCCTTCCATCCCCTTTACCATTTTGGTGGCTCCTCTCTGTACCTTTTCTAATAACTCTATTTCCTTTATAAGATACTGTGACCAGAATTGCACACAATATTCAAGGTGCGGTCATACCATGGAACGATACAGAGGTATTATAATATCCTTTGTTTTATTTTCCATTCCATTCCATTCCATTACTCTCCTTATGATACCTAGCATTCTATTTACTTTCTTGGCCGCCGCTGCACACTGGGCGGAGGTTTTTAACATGTTATCCACGATGAATCCTAAATCTTTTTCCTGGGTGGTGGTTCCCAATGTGGAACCTTGCATCGTGTAACCATAGTGTGGGTTGTTTCCTAAGTGCATAACTTTGCACTTGTCCACATTAAATTTCATCTGCCATTTGGATGCCCAGTCTTTCAATTTATTCAGATCCTCCTGCAGTTTTCCACAGTCCTCCTTGGGTTTTAACAACTTTAAACAGTTTTGTGTCGTCTGCAAATTTGATAACCTCACTAGTTATTCCCTTTTCCAGGTCATTTATGAATATGTCAAAAAGTAGCAGACCCAGTACAGATCCCTGGGGTACTCCATTATTCACCTTTTTCCATTGGGAAAATTGGCCATTTAGCCCTACCCTCTGCTTTCTATCTTTTAACCAGTTCCCGATCCACAATAGTATACTGCCTCCTATCCCATGACTTTTAAGTTTTGCCAAACGTCTCTGATGAGGGACCTTGTCAAAGGCTTTCTGAAAGTCCAGATACACTGTATCAACCGACTCACCTTTGTCTACCTGTTTATTCACACCTTCAAAAAAACATATCAGATTATTAAGACAAGATCTTCCTTGTCTAAAGCCATGTTGGCTGTCTCCCATTAGGCCATGACTATCTACATGCTGTGTAATTTTGTTCTTTATGATGGTTTCTACCATTTTCCCCGGTACTGACGTCAGGCTCACCGGTCTGTAGTTTCCCGGATCACCCCTGGAACCCTTTTTAAAAATTGGCGTTACATTGGCGATTCTCCAATCTTCAGGTATTACAGATGATTTTAATGAAAGTTCAAAGATTACTAATAGCAGGTCTGCAATCTCATATTTCAGTTCTTTCAACACTCTTGGATGTATACCATCCGGTCCAGGTGATTTGCTACTATTCAGTTTATCAAATAGTTGTAATACGTCTTCCCGGTGTAGCGATATTTCTCTCAATTCCTCTGCAGTATCACCTTTAAATACCACTTCAGTCTTGGGTAACATCCCTACATCTTCCTCAGTAAAGACCGAAGCAAAGAATTCATTGTCTCTCCGCTATAGCCTTGCCTCCTCTTACTGCCCCTTTTACCCCTCTATCATCTAACAATCCAATTGACTCTCTCACAGGCCTTTTGCTACGAATGTACTTGAAAAAGTCTTTATTTTGTGTTTTTGCTTCTGTAGCAAGTTCTTTCTCAAATTCTTGCTTTGCCTGCCTTATCAATGCTTTGCATTTAACTTGCCAGTGCTTGTGCTGTTTCCAGTTTTCATCGTTTGGCTCTTTTTTTTCCATTTCCTGAAAGATGCTTTTTTTGGCAGCACAGCCTCTCTGATCTCACCTTTAAACCATGCTGGCAATTTTTTGGACTTTCTTCCACTTTTCTTAATGCGTGGAATACAGCTGGTCTGGGCTTCCAAGATAGTATTTTTAAACAACACCCAAGCTTGATGTAAGTCTTTAACCTTTGCAACCGTTCCTTTTAGTTTTTTCTTAATTATATTCCTCATTTTGTCATAGTCTTCCTTTCGAAAGTTAAAAGGTAATACTGTGGTTTCTTTACTATCCCTCCTCCACTAATTAAATCATACACGATCATGCTATGATCACTATTGCCAAGTGGCCCCAACACTCTTATTTCTTGCACAAGATCTGGTGTTCCACTAAGGACTAGGTCCAGTATGCCTTCCCCTCTGGTCGGTTCATGAACCAGCTGCTCCAAGAAGCAGTCATTTATTTCGTCTAGGAACATTATCTCCCTAGCGTGTCCTGCCGTGACACTGACCCAGTCGATACCGGGTTAATTGAAATCACCCATTATTATTACTGTGCTGTGACTTTTGTTAGCTTCCTTGATTTCTTTGAGCATTTCATCATCGATTTGTTCATTCTGGCCAGTCGGTCGATAGTACACCCCCACTGCCATCACCTTCCCCTTCATACATGGAATTTCAATCCATAGAGATTCTACAGCAAATTTAGTTTCCTGCATAACTTTAATCCTTTCTGACTCAATGCCCTCTCTAACATAGAGCGCAACCCCTCCACCAATTTGATCAGTTCTGTCATTACGATATAGTTTGTATCCAGGTATCACAGTGTCCCACTGGTTATCCTCCTTCCACCATTTCTCTGAGATTGCAATCATATCTAACCTCTCATTTAGTGCTATATATTCTAACTCTCCCATCGTATTGTTTAGACATCTAGCATTTGCATACAAGCATTTTAGAGACTGTATTTTATTAATATTAATCTGGCTATTGGTAGGCATGGGTAATTTGGAATCTTTACGCTCTGTCTGCACCATACTCAAGGGCATTTGGGCTACTTTACTCTTTTTTGCAACCTCACTGCTTTTGATAGTATCCTTCAAGGATACCTTCTTCCGAACCATGCGCTCTTGGGCGACTGTCGGCTTTCCCCCATTTTCTAGTTTAAAAGCTTCTCCATCTCCTTTTTAAAGGTTAATGCCAGCAGTCTGGTTCCATCCTCGTTAAGGTGAAGCCCATCCCTTCGGAAGAGCCCCTCCTTTCCCCAGATTGTTCCCCAGTTCCTAACAAATCCAAAACCCTCATCCTTGTACCATCATCTCATCTACTTATTGAGACTCTGGAGCTCTGCCTGCCTTTTGGGTCCTGCACGTGGAACGGGAAGCATTTCGGAGAATGCTACCCTGGAAGTTCTGGATTTCAGCTTCCTACCTAAAAGCTTAAATTTAGCTTCCAGAACCTCCCTACCACATTTTCCTATGTCATTGGTACCAACATGTACCAAGACAGTAGACTCCTCCCCAGCACTATCTAAGATCTTATCTAGGCGGTGCGTGAGGTCCGCTACCTTCGCACCAGGCAGGCATGTTACCAGGCGATCCTCACGTCCACCAGCCACCCAGTTATCTCCATGCCTAATGATTGAATCACCAACTATAACAGCTGTCCTATCCCTTCCCTCATGGGCACATGGCCCTGGAGAAACGTCCTCAGTGCGAAAGGGTTTTACATCACCTGGAGGACAGGTCCTAGTTACAGGATCACGTCCTGCCACACCAGGGTGATGCTCTCCTGTCATGTGACCTCTCTCCTCCATGGCAACAGGGATGCTACCACACTGGAGGTGGGACTTCAGGACTATATCCCTGTAGGTCTCGTCCATGTACTTTTCTGTCTGTCTTATGTCTTCCAGGTCTGCTACTCTAGCCTCTAGAGAACGGACTTGTTCCCTGAGAGCAAAGAGCTCCTTGCACTTAGTGCATATGTAAGACCTCTCACCAATTGGGAGAAAATCATACATGTGACACTCAATGCAAAAGACTGGGAAGCCCCCATCTCGCTGCTGGACTGTTGTCTGCATCTTAGTTTAAAGCTTGTGTTTAGGTCTTTAAATTCTGTACTTACTAAGGGTTGGTGTAGATGCTTATACTAATAAGTGTTATCTAATACCTCTAATATACCTTGTTTACCTGAAGCTTAATTAATCTCAGGTCCTCGGTGTATGACTGATTTGGATAAAGAGCTGCACCTGAGAGCAGCCCCTTTTCTCTAAGACGTGTAAGTACCTATAAAGCTGCAATTGCCCCAGGGGCGGGTGGGTGGGTGGGTGTCGGGGAGGGAGGGAGGGAAATAAGACCTATTAAAAGAGGGCTGCTACAAGGTACCCTGTCCTGTACCCTCAGCAGGGGGGAGGGAGTTAGTCCCTCAGGTAGACTAGAGCAGGAAAAAAAGTTTAAAAAGCAGCACGTTCTGGGGACAGAGCAGGGAGAGATATTTAATTTAAAGTAACAGTTAACCTGGCTACCACACAAAGGCCAGTTAGTTGAGAGAGGCAGGGTAAGTTATACAGCTGAGAAAGCTGAAGTACAAAACTAAAGGGAACAGGGAGGTGAAGTAGCACACTAATAAAGACAACAAACAAATAAATAGACAGCTAGAACTCACAACAAAGTCGTCACAGGAGTTAAATATCCACCTCTCTAGCAGAGCACTGTGAGGGCACTGCTCTTCCCAGAGCAGAGAGAGGCAAACAGAACAGACTGTGCACACGTGGGAGGAGGAGACAGGAAGAAGGGCTACACAATACCTCAGCAGGGGGGGAAGGGGGTAGTCCCTCAGGTAGGCTAGAGCAGGAAAAAAAGTTTAAAACGCAGCACGTTCTGGGGACAGAGCAGGGAGAGAGATTTAATTTAAAGTAACAGTTAACCTGGCTACCACACAAAGGCCAGTTAGTTGAGAGAGGCAGGGTAAGTTATACAGCTGAGAAAGCTGAAGTGCAATACTAAAGGGAACAGGGAGGTGAAGTAGCACACCAATAAAGTCAACAAATAAATAAATAAATAAATAGACAGCTCTTCATCTGTGAATACAGAGCAGAAATATTTGTTAAACAATTCCGCTTTACCCTCATCTTCTACATATTCCTCCCCTTCCCCCCTTGAGTCTGACAATACCACTTTTGCCCTTCCTCCTCTCACTAACATATCTGAAAAATGTCTTATCTCCCCATTTTATTGCATTCTTTTTGTATCTCTGCTTTCTTGACTATTTTACCAACCTCTCTAAGTTTTTCCAAATACAGATGCCTGTCTTCTTCTCTCTGTGATCTCTTGGATATCATGAAGGCCTCCCTCTTTGTCTTCACCTTTTCAATTACTACTTTTGAGAACCACAGTGGCCTTCTTTTCCTTTTGCCTTATTTACTAACCTAACAAAAAGTTGATTGCCCTTACAATATCCCTTTTCAGTTTTGCCCACTGTTTTTCTACATCCCCCAGCTGTTCCCATCCCTCTATCGACTCCTTGAGGTATTGGCCCATCTTGGCAAAATTAGTTTCCTAAAGTCTAAGACCCTTGCTTTTGAATGGATTTTATCAGCCCTAGTCCCAATACTGAACCCCACACTATCTGGTGAACACTTGATTTGAGATCTCCCGCTATAACATCAGAAACACTTTCACCATTGGTAAGCACCAAGTCCAGTATGTAGAGGATCCAATATCTCCTTACTTCCAGATGTCAGTGCAGCAGGGATGCACCAATCAACATCCGACATATTGAAATCACCTATCAGTAGCACTTCCCCTTTCCTGGCAATGCTGCGTGTGTCTTCTATTAAATCTCTGTCCACTTCTTCTCCCTGTGAGGGAGGTCTGTATATCATGCCAATGCAGATGGATTTCTCTTTCCCTTTTTCTAGTTTAACCCACAGTGCCTCCTCTCTCCCTTTTAAGCCATGTATTTCCATAGCTTTAATTTAATTTTATTTTTTTTACATATAATGCCACTCCTCCCCCCCTACTGTGTCCTTTCTGAATGAAGTATAGCCTGGTATAATTACATCCCAGTCATGATTATCTGGGAACACCACTAAATCCAAGTCAGCCTCTCCCATTGAAGCCTCAACAGCTGGGATCTTATTTCACATTCTATGGGCATTTATACACACCGCTTTCCAGATGTTGCCCCTTTTACCCATTTCTATAAATGTATTTAATGCTTCACTTACCTGGGTGCTTACTTCACCCATCCTCCAACGAATCTAGTTTAAAGACTTTTTCAGTAGGTTAGCCAGTCTGCTACTGAAGTCACGTTGACCCTTCTTGGATAGATGGGCATCATCTCTGCTCTATAGTCCTTGGAGCATCATCCCATGGTCCAGGAAACCAAAACGCTCTCAATGACACCATCCATGCAGCCATGTATTCATCTCCAGGATGCAAGCATCTCCAGGAACAAGCAGGAATGAGTCTTCACATATGGGTACGTCGGTACCGACGGAGCCTGCACGGGAATGCTCCCCAGCATCCAATCAGAAAGCTTTTGGGAGCATCCCTCGCACCTGCGCGCTGACTTCCCGTCTTTCCCACTGCCTCTCCTCAGTTTTCGTTTTTCCGCGGAGCCGACAGGACGTCCTCCTGTCACCGCAGAAACTTTATTCTTTAAAAATCATTATTTTCTTGTTTTCTCGTGGTCGCGGCTGTTTTTCCCGCCGATACCGGTACCGCTGGTGCTTTTTTCTTTTCTTTCCTAAAAATTAGTGATTTTTTTCTCCTCAGATTTTGTCTTTATTTTTGGGCCTACCAGGCCTCTCCAACATGGAGCCGCCTTTCCCTAAGAAGTGCCTTCACTGTGGAAACTTAGTTTTCTTTTTAGACTCCAATGCTTGGTGTCTCACCTGTTTGGGTCCTGACCCTTTTTCCCCTGAACCATCAGGCTGTAGTATTGGGAGAAGACCTTCCCTTTTTCGAGTTTCCCTCGATACCGTTTTTCCTCCTGATGTGAGGACACCGGTTTATTCTTCTCTCCAGGATCAGGTAACCCACAAACGGTCTGTTAAGACTAGCCAATACTTGAGTGGTAAGTCTCATGCCAAGCATGATGACGGCTCCGGCCTTGCCCTCAAGACTTCATTGGCAATAAAACCCCGGCGGGAGTCTTCGGGCTCCAAAGCATTTACGGGGTTTCAGGTTGTTCCTGGGGCTCACCCCTCACAGAACATACCTGAGCCATGCCCGGGGGTGGTATCCGCTTCGAGCGGTACCGACACCCTGGCATCGGCACCGGTGTCGAGTGTTCCACTCTTCACCAGGGATCGTCATCGGGCGTCCTCGGTACCTTCGGGACCGATCGATACGACCCAGATTGACTTTCCTGTATCTGAGCCATGCTCGGGGTTGGTATCGGCTTCGGGTGGTACCGATACCCTGGCATCGGCACCGGTGTCGAGTGTTCCACTCTTCACCAGGACTTGTCATCGGATGTCCTCCGTACCTTTGGAACCCATCGATACGACACCGATTGACTTTCCTGTATCGGCATCGCCGATACCACCACCGACCTCGGTACCTTCTAGACATGCATCGATAGACTCGTTTCCTTCGATACCGAGTCTGGAATTGATATCCAGTCTAGATGACTTGGTACCGATGCGTTTCGGAACCGACCCATATTGTTTCCGCCTACGCAGTACCGAGGATATTTACCAAGCCTCTCTGGCTACCTCGATACCGCTTCAGCAGCCCCTGGTTACTGCTTCGATGACATTACCGTCTCCGATACCGGTATCTGTATCGATGTCGATTCCTGCAGTTCCATCGGTGCCTTCGATCCTTTCTATACCTAGCTTGGAATCGATACCAGGCACTGACGATGCAGGACTAACTGCCTCGAATCAGAACTGTCAGTATCACTGTCCATCTAACAGGATTCTTTTTCTGCACCAGTCAAGTATGTCTTCTGGTGCTCAAGCTGCTGCTTCAACCTCAGCTTACCCAGGAATAGTTCCCATTGGAGATCCTTCTTTTCAGAAATTTCTCCTTGACATGGCAACCTTTCTTGCCGTTCCTATTCCCGGCTCTAATCTTAACCAAGTTCCTGCAGAAAAGGAAAATATAATGCTTCCTTTACATCATTCTTTGCAGGATGACCTGGGGATGTGGGAATCACCTTTGAAGGTTCCTTTGCCTTCTACAGCCACTAATGTTCTGTATCAGGTGCCTCCCTCTCCGGGATTTCAGAAAAACCAACTTCCACATCATTCCCTTGTAGTGGAATCAGCTCTGAGGAAGGTAAGAAGCAAAAAGAAGCATTCTTCATATCCGCCAGGTCGTGCATCTAAAGCACTTGATACCTTTGGACGTCAAACCTTCCAAAATTCTATGCTGGCTTCAAGGATCATCTCATATATTTTTTATATGAGTCTGACACTTCAGGAGGTCACAGAGAAATTATCTCTTTTGTCCCCTTTTTTGTCAGAGCCTAAGGCCGCTGACTATTCCTTGCTTCTTAATCATAGCAGGAATATCTCTTGGTTTCTTTCTCGTGCTTCTCTAGACTCTTTTGAGTCTGTTAGCAGAGCCTCTGCTATAGCCATTGGAGCACGTCGTAAAGCCTGGCTGCAAGCTTCAGACTTGAACAGATGGGCACAACATACACTGGGTAATTCTCCTTGCACTGGAGAAAATCTCTTCAATAGAGAGGCTTTACGTCAGGTTGCTCATTGCTCCATTGACTTCTCTGCTTCTGAAAGCCATCCTAAGCCCTCTTCTTCCTCAGTACGTAGGAAATGTCCTACCAAACCTTCTCTCCCTAAGAAAAGAACGTTTCACCCTTCTCCTGCCTATCCTCCAGATGTACCCAAACAAGGGACATCGCATCCCAGTCTGAAGTCTCCAGACTCTAACCAGTCTAAGCATAATCAGCAACCATATGTTCCTGTACATTACAATCTACAGTTACCTTCCTCTTAGCAGAAGTTTCTGCTTAAAACTTTACACTGCTTTTTCTTCTTCAGTATGCTAAGCTGTTAGGATACTTTGTCCAATGGGTTACAGAATTCTCCCCTTCTACTACTAGGAAGGGAGGTTACAACTATCCCATGATAGTTTCTGTCCCCACATGGACCTCTTTTCCTTCAGTTGGCTTGTCATATGGTAAGTCACCTTCCAACCCCCTCTCTTCCAGGGTTTCCCCTGCTTGAGTTGGTACCATACTGAAATACCTTTCCTGTGTAGACTTTTTATTTTCCTTGATTGCATCCTCTGAACAACTCATCAGACAGGGACAGGAATATCTCCGCTCCCTTTGTCTGTTTTCTCTCTGTTTTCACACAGGAGAATCCCTCTGCTGTTTTGTTCAGTTGCTGTGCATGCAGGAGTTCCAGTGATTACTCACCTTGCTAGTCATTGCAAGCTATTTCCAACTATCTTGCATAATACTACTCACGTCAGGTTGTCTTCTAGCCATATCCTTCCTGGGATGTGGCAAAACACCTGACTGCATTCTGAATTCTCCTGTCCAATGCTCTCTGCAATCTTCAGAGAAGCTTTCCACTATGGGCCCTTGCTATAGAGCATTGAACTTTGTCTCTAGGGGTTTTTCCATATAGTACACAAAGCTTATATGATCATTACATGACTATAGGGGTTCCTTAAACCCTCTTGTCTCCTGTTCTGATACAGAAGGCAAGCTTTTTCTGCGTGAATGTCCAAAAAGTTCCTAATCTTACAGCAATCTACCCTTTTTTCCTTACAGCTTGGCATCATGCTCTTCTGCTTCTCTTGGATAACGTATACTCTATTAGTATACATGATACCCCTGTGTCCCTCGGCTGGGTCATCTTGGTATTTTCTTCTATGCGTTTCCTGTCCATTGGACATATCAGAGTTCTAGAGAGCTCCTGACGTGCTCTTGCCAAACTGCTATTATCCTCTGTTTTTTCACACAACCATACAGGTTATTTCTCTGAACTACATTCCTGCACTGAAGAAATAGATTCTCTATATATCTTCAGGTGGTTTTCACCCCCTGTTATTAGATGAATCTTTTCTTCTCCCATTCCCCATATGCATGTTTTTGTGGGACTCAGTAGCAGGCATGTATTCTCCAGCTCATATTCATGTATGTTTATATCCTATACATACATTTTCCAAAAGCTGGGTGGGCATAAGTCATGCCCATATATATATATATATATCTCACACATATCTATACCTATATTTATATGTACATATCTTCATATCTACATATATCTATATACATATTTCTATCTATCTATCTATGTGTCCATGGGGAGATGTCCATAGGACAATATGTACTACCTACTATCTCCCTAACTGTCTGTGCTATAACTTTTTCCCTTCTTATGGGATCCAGACAGTCACCTTGCCTATTCTCATATGGCTCAGTAAATGGGAGCGGTTTATATATATATACACAATTACTGCTGTGATGTCAACAGCTTCTATTTTTGTTACAGATCTCCCTGTCTATGAAGTCTTAAGCTTCAATGTCTTCCTATCTCTTACCAGCTAGGAAAGACAGTGTGCATCTTCAGTATTTCTGAGTACACTTCTGTTCCCCTTGGGAATAGGGGCCTTTTTTCTATACCCCCTCTTCCCTTCAGAACTGGGCAAATTGTCTAGATCGGTCAGTCTTCTTTTTTTAGTCCTTAATGTTAATAACTCTGTACCTAAAAGAGTTTTCAGCATTTTCCCATAAAGCTTTCTATTGAAGACCTGCCGTTCTTATCCTACCCCAGTTGACACCTGGGTCACCTGCCCATTCAAGGTTTGGAACTTCATCCTCGCTGCTGTGAAGTTACCTTGAGGATTCCGCTACTGCATCTACAGTACACTCCATCACAGTTCTACTTCCTACAGTCCAGTAGGTAAGCTCTATATTATGCTTGTTCATTAAATACTTTAATGACACTTGACATACATTCTAAAGACTCATTTTTCTGTAGTCTTTAGATTCACCGTTCCTGTACAGCTCTTCTCTTTCAACTCCTACCCCCCATCCCTCATGGGATGCCGGAGATCCAGGTGTGGGAAATGCCGTCCTACTCCACGGGTACGCATTTTATGGGATCTCCGCCTGGCACCCTCAGCTAGGGAGTCCCCATATGTGAAGACTCATTCCTGCTTGTTCCTGGAGATAGCACAGTTACTTACCTGTAATAGGTGATCTCTGGGAACAGCAGGAATTAGTCTTCACAACCCACCCACCTCCCCTAGGAGTTGTATCTATCTATCTTCCTTTCCTCTTTCTCTCCTTCTGTCTCAGCTATGAAACTCAACTGAGGAGAGGCAGTGGGAAAGGCGGGAAGTCAGCGCGCAGGCACGAGGGATGCTCCCAAAAGCTTTCTGATTGGATGCTGGGGAGCATTCCCGTGCAGGCTCCGTCGGTACCG
Organism: Ichthyophis bannanicus; assembly: GCA_033557465.1. NCBI lineage: Eukaryota > Metazoa > Chordata > Amphibia > Gymnophiona > Ichthyophiidae > Ichthyophis > Ichthyophis bannanicus. The sequence goes on along the minus strand of CM066033.1, from coordinate 1,083,953,808 downwards.
ACGTACCCATATGTGAAGACTAATTCCTGCTGTTCCCAGAGATCACCTGTTACAGGTAAGTAACTGTGCTTTCTCTGCCTTGGACTTTACACTTAACAGAGAGGATTGAAGAGAATACCATCTGTGCATCTATCTGCTTTCACCCTTTGTCCCAGAGCCATGAAGTCACTTTTGATATGCTCAGAGGGATACCTGGCATATTATTTGTGCAGACATGGATGAGCAATATTGGGTAATAGTCAGTAGGCTTGATAAGTCTCTGCAAACTCTCCGTAAGATCTTGGATTTTGGCACCTGGCAAACAGTATACCTCTCTGGACATCAAGTCTGTTCGGCAGATGGATGTCTCAGTACCCCTCAGGAGAGTCACCAGTCATCACTACCTTTCGCTTCCTTGTGGTCACTGATTCTGCAACTTTGGGGTGCTTGCACTCTGGTTCTTCCCTTTCCTGGGATGCTTTCACCTTCTCCACTTCCAGGGCTGCATAATGGTTCTTCAGTTCAAGGGCTGAAGGAGTTGGATTGGTGATTCTGCAGGTCCTGGTGACTTGCGTCCAATCTTCGTCATTCTGTAGGCTCCATCTTCACCTCTGTTGGATGTTTCCAGAAGCATCTCATCAATGTATTTCTCATGGTCTTGAATTCACAGCCTCACCACCTCCTCTCTGAGTTCCTCTACTTGTTTCCTAAGAGCTTCATTATGCAGGCATCTTGCACATGGAACTGGTCCTTTGGCATTGGGATCTCTGTCTGGACAGAGGCAGAAGCGGTAACAGGGGCAACAGCGTTGGCAATATGATTTTCCCAGCCATTGTTCAGTTGGTGGAGCTTTGGTACCTGTTGAAGTAAGAGAGAGACCTACCAAAGTACCAGCCTGTTTCTCTGCTGTCCTTCAACTCCTGCCAGGCCTCTCCAGCAGTCTTAAGCCTCCGGAGCAGGCCTGTCATCTCCCACATCTCGTGTTGTTGCTGTAAGGTTCCCACTGACAGTTCATGTTAAAGTTCCACTGTGAATCCTTCCCATCTGAAGTGCCCATTGTTTCTTGAGAAAGATAGCAGTCTCTCTTTCATGGGATAGTATCGCATACAGATCACCAGATCTCGGGGGCGATTCTCGTGTACCGGACCTAATCCCCCTTATGTCCGCTCTATTTGGAGTAGAGCTACATCCTGGTTCTTCTTAGGTCTCAAGGTGCCCAGTAGCACCCTAAATAGATTAAGTAGCACACCTCACAGTCTTTAAATTGAGTCTCCTCCGGGAAACCCCTCACCCGGAGATTGCATTTACAGGATCTCTCCTCTAGATCCTCTATTTTCTCTTGAGTAGGTTCTGTGCCTGTTTCAGCGCGTCTCAGCCAGCCTATGTATTGGTAATGGACTCCTCATGTTGTTCCATGTGCGCCTCTATTTTCTCAATTACACACTCCCAAATCTGCCACATCTTGTCGTTCCTCTGACAGTGTCTCTTTCAAATCATTTTTAATGCTGCAAATTTCGGCCTTCAGGTCTTCCCTAAGATCGCCCAGCCAGGCCTTTAATGTTTCGGCCATGCCAGAGCCCCACTCCATGTCCAGCACAACCTGTGCATCCTGTGCACTCCCGGTGGCCATCTTAGCTTCTGTCTCTGTGCTTCAGACTGTGTCAGCCGGTATGTAAGAAGAGCAAAACTCCGCCAGCTGCTTTTTCACTGACGTGCTCTCCTCCGCATGTGGATGCTCTCCCAACGTTAGGATGATGAAAGGTAAGCCTTTCACCTCACTTTTTATCTTTTGGTACAGGATTGGCTCGGAGCTCTGTCAGATAGCAGCCATCCTGTCCAATGATGTCACTTCTTCCGCCCTTTCTCCTTTGATACACAAAATCCTGTAAAGTTATTGTCAAGATTTTCATCAAGTGAATTATCAAACATCAAGGCAAGCCAGAACTGATGTCATATTTTCTTGAGTGTTAATGCTTTTACCATCTACGCCGAAGAGTGAGGAGGTAAGCTCCTCCTCGCTGCATCGATCCATCAATCCAGCGCCCTCTTCCCCTGGCAGCAGAACTTTTAAAGGTACTGAGCATCTGATGGTGGGGAGCATCCTGGGAGAATGCTGGAAAATGAGGAGGTAAGCTCCTTGCATCGATCTACTAATCCAGCGCCCCCCTTCTGCCTGCATCGGGACTTTAAAATCCATACACTGGAGGATGTGCCCGTGTCTGGCGGGCCCGCACCTAAGGGCCTTTAGGCATGACCCGAGGTGGTACCCACACCCCTGCCAGAAATCCACCAGGATAAAGCACACTCCAGAACCGGCAGAACTCATGGACATTCACCAACCTCCACGAGCCAGCACAAGCAGAAGGACCTCATCATGCTACAACTATATGCCTTACTCTACTCCCTCCTTGCCCTACTCATCCTCGCCGCTGCCACCACAGACTCCCTCCTACTCTCAATCCCAAGCTCCCCAACACTCTTTCCTCCCCTCTTCTACAATCTATACAATCCCCATCTCCACCTCACCCTCAACACAAGCAGCTACCCCCCCCGCCACACTTACCCAACCCACAGCACCTTATCACCATTCCAATAATCAAGGACCCGCACTCTCACACAGACAAAACACCCAACACTAAAATCCTCAGCTGTGCACTCATAAACATGCTTTTCAACTAACAAAATCACTGCCATACGAGATCACTTCATCACGCAAAACCTTGACATCCTATGCATTACAGAGTCCTGCTCACTGAATCTGACACAGTCTTCTTGAATCAAATCAGACCCCTCAACTACAGCCTCTTCCACTGCCCACGAACCCACTGCAAAGGATGGGGCATCCTCATCCTCGTCAAATCAATCCTGAACTTCTGCAAACTAGCTGCAGAAAGCACCATAATCATGGATACACTCACTACAGGCAACAAGCAACTGATCCTCTGCCTAGCCTACCATTCATCATTCGCCCCAACCAATGATTTCTTCATTTCTACTCCATATCATCTTAGAAAACAAGAAGAAAAATAAGGACCTCATCCTACTGGGGGACCTCAACCTCCAGTCAGTTCCAGTGAAACAAGCAATAGTCGTCATGGAAGTTATGGTAGCAATGGATTTCTCACAAATCATAAACTCTCCAACTCACAGCAAAGGTAACATTTTGGACCTCATCTTCATAAGCAACAGCTGTATCCTCATTTGACCCCTCCCCACCATCCCAGATCCTACTACTACTATTTAGCAGTTATATAGTGTCATGCACGCAGCGCTGTACAGGCATACATACAAAAGACAGTCCCTGCTCGTCAGAGCTTACAATCTAGTTGAGACAATACAGAGGATTAGTCAAATTGATGCAACGCACAATATGGTCTTTACAATTCGGTTATGAAAATTGACGGGAGTCAGGTTGAGATAAAGGATAGAAGTCAGGATCTGAAAGCGACAGTGAAGAGGTGGGTCTTCAATCTGGATTTGAAGAGGGCCAGGGAGGGTGCCTGGCGTATAGACACAGGTACCAGTACCCTGGTCTGACCATGGCCTAATAAGCTTTCATCTTCCCATCAGTGCATCCCCAAAACAAACATCTCATGACCAACACATGAGATGCTTCAAGCTCCAGGATTTTGTAGATTTAAACGCAGCTCTGGACGACTAACAACGTGGGTTCCAACAGCACTACAGCACTGAAACGCTTCTTGCCTCCCTTTTTGATACCCTGCTTAAAGGAATTGAAAGAACTAAATGCGTTCATCCTCATTTTCATAGACATTTCTGCAGCCTTTGACTCCATAAATCACAGAAGACTCCTCGCCCGCCTTGCAGAAATTGGAATAAGTGGGACACCCCCTAAGATGGTTCCACTCGTATTTATCTGATCGCATGCAACAGGTTAAATTGCAAAACACCACCTCAAAGCCATTCCAAATACACCAAGGCCTACCGCAAGGATCAGCTCTCTCAGCCTCTTATTTAATCTATACATCCAGCCCATCTGTCACCTACTCCGGAAACACAGAATAATATACCATATCTATGCAGATGATGATATGTTATACACCCCAAGGAATCCAGACTTCTCTGCCATCCTTTCATATCTCAGTGAAGTGACGTAGTGGCTACACGAACACTTGCTCACACTGCATTTGAGTAAGACAGAGGCACCTATGTTCCAGCAGAGATACTCAGATTCAATAACAGACATCCCCATCAAGTCAGAAGTCAAATACCTTGAAGTGAAGTTAAACCAGAAACTGAACTTCCAAACACATAAAGAAAACGGCTGCAGCGACATACCAAAGAATAAGAATTCTACATAACCTCCGCCCACTACTGGACCATAATCTATTCCTTACAGACTGCCAATCAATTATCACCCCAATCTGGGTTTATTGTAACTCCATACTCCAAGGCCAGCCAAAATGTTCACTCCTCCCACTCCAAATTGCCCAAAACTCAGCTTGCCTGCTTGATATCACGGACACATAGACAAGACCATATCACCCCAGTATTAAGGGAGCTACTCTGGCTGCCCATCCAAGCTCGCATACAATATAAATCGATCATGAACACCTTCAAATGTATGCACAACCTAACTTCTGGCTGCTTGCGGTCACTCATACACACACCCCAATGCAACAGACTAAGAAGAGACCAAACCATGAACCTCCTTGTGGTCCCAAGGCATAAAATAACCAGCACACAAGAAACATGCCATTGTACCTTTTCCATATATGGTTCGACTTCATGGAATTCCCTTACGAGCCAACTAAGAACAGGTGACTTGAAGGACTTTCGGAAGAAACATAAAACACACATTTTCCTAGAATGTTATGGGTCACATTGTTAAGAAGTATCATCGTAACCAAATGCCTTAAATACACTAGAATCTGGACCCAAACATCTAAACTGTAAATCGTTCACCCTGTAAATAGTTATCTGTTTAAGGATTAAATCGACTATAACTTACTGCTAATTAAAACTATATTCCATGTAACAGTTACTAAGTTGCGTTCGATGTAAGCCACCTTGATACCACTGAAAGACAGTATATAAGAAATGTTAATTTTGACAAAGAATCCTTCCTTTCCCACATCTCCCCACTTTTTAGCACGGAAACACTGGACCTGGACACAACAATGACCTCCTGGAACCAAACCATCAGTGAAGCAGCCTCAACCTTGACCCACTTACAACCCCCAGTTCACAAGTGGACCCCATGATATACTCCAGACCTCCGAAAACTCAAATCACAACTCCAAAGATAGGAACGCAAATGGAGGAAATCTCAAATATCCTCAGACCAATTGTGCTACATGACCCTACTAAGAGAATCCAGCCACACTACAAATTGCTGTAGGCAAATCACACCAAATTAATTCAAAGCTCACTCAATTGACCAAGAGAGCTACTCTCCTCTTTGGTAATGTCTCATTTAGATTTTTGTAACCTGGCTTTTACTGACATCACTAAGACACAACTTCATCGCTTACAAATGATACAAAATACAGCTGCTTGGATCATGTACTCCTCCTGCCGAGACCATATCATACCTATTCTCATTAAACTACATTGGCTTCCTATAGCCTATCGTTTTTCAATACAAAATCCTAACAATAACTCATCATGTCATATACACCAGTAGCCCACAATATTTAGCTGACTTATTGCAGTTTCACCCCCCCCCCTCCCACCCCTCGTCTCACAGCCTTCGTTCTAATCATATTAACCATCTGGTGCTTCCATCTCCTTCCCTTGTTCACCTCCAGTCAACCAGGTACTCTGCTTTCTTTTTTCTGGGACCCCAACTGTGGAACTCTCTTCCCTCTGCACTACGGCAGGAGCTAGTTTTTGTGAAATTTAAATCTCTTTTAAAAACTCATCTTTTCCAGTCCGCTTTTGATTTGCCATCCACCATTACCTAAATTCTCTTATCCAGATCTTCTATGGTACCTTTCTGCAATCTCTTACTTCCCCAAATTCCCTTTCTTTCCTTTTCTTTTCTACTTTCCTTTTTCTTTTTTTCTCTTTCCTGTCATTTAGTGGAGTTCTTTTCTCTTTCCCTGGCCTAAGGCTGTTTTTTTATTGTTGGTTGTGAATCGCCCTGGTCTGATAAGGTGCGGTATAACAAGTATTTTAATAAATATAAACATAAATATTCACCCTAGTAAAAGAATGCATGAAACCCTACATCGACAACACCCCCATCATCCCACAACAGCAAGCCGACTTTTACTCCACCTGCCATCTCCAACCCCCAAACCAAACAAATCTACTACCTCAAATAACTCCTCCACTCACTCATGGTCCACCTTTGATCACATCGCCAGCGAAAACATCAAAACCACCATCTCATCCCTAAGCACTACAATGTCCCCCGCTGGACTCATGCTCAGTGAGCTGGATCAGAGCTACAAAGACTGAACTCTCCCCATTCCTCACGAAACTCACCCAAACCTCCCTGCTACAAGGTGAAATACCAACCTCTCTAAAAGCCTTTCTCAATCTGCCCAGTACTAAACCCCCCCCAAAACAAAACCTCACCTAGACCCCACTAACCCCTCATCCTACAGGCCCAGACCAAGCCTACTGTTCATAGGCAAAATAATCGAGAAGACCATCCAGTGTCAACAGAAAGAATACCTCAACCCGCACACTCTGCTCGACCCCCAACAACATGGATTCTGGCCACACCTCTCTCATGAACAACCTCGTAAAAAGAATCCAAAACACCCACCAAAGATTCATACTAATATTCCTCGACATCTCAGCAGCTTTCAACACCATCAACCACAACATCCTCTTACAACACCTACAGTCAATAGGAATCCAAGGTGCCATACTAAAATGGTTCTAAGCCTACCTAAATAACAGGATCCAATGAATACAAATTGGGGCAATCTCATCAACCCCCCCTACCCCTAGACTCAAGATGTCCCTCAAAGATCATCTTTTCAACACTACTCCCATCTACACATAACCACTCTGCTCAATCATCCAAATACACAACATCCATTATCACATCTATGCTGATGACATCATGCTGTATGCACCATTCAACCTAAACAAACCTTCCTACAATGAGCTGCAGCGATGTTTCATGGATGTCTCCCAATGGCTAGCTACAAATCACCTATCCATAAACCTCAAGAAAACCGAATCCTTATCAAGAGCGACTCATTCATCCCATCCACATCTATCACCCTACACAGAAGTAAAATATCTAGGAATCACCCTAGACTGTCACCTCACCCTAGACTGTCACCTCACCCTAGACTGTCACCTCACCCTAAAGACCAAAGTAATGAACACAGCAAAGTCATGCTACTACAAAACCCCCAAACCCTTCAGCATTTCCTCCCACTACTTGCTCTATCTATTATGCCACACGTCAACTACTATAACAACATTTACCATAGACTACCACACTCAGCTCTCCTTCCTCTGCAAACAGCCCTCTACATGACAGTTCAGATAATCCAAGGAGCCTCCAGATATGATTATATCACCCCTTTCCTCAAGCACGTTCACTGCCTCCCACTACAGAACAGAATGCAATACAAAATCATCTTCCCACCTGCAAACCCTCATTAGACTATCCCAGACAAACAGACCACAAAGACACTCCACAAGGAACATCCTAACCACCCCCAAGTAAAAATAAGTACTCGGCAAGTATGTGCTAGATCCTTTGAGCTCTACACAACCACCATCTGGAACTCCTTCGCCGACACAATAAGGAACACCAAAGACCCCCTCATATTCCACAAACTTCTCAAAACTCACCTTTTCACACAGCATTTTGGACATCCCACCTAAACCTCCACCCCCATTATCAAACCTACCTCCCACAGCAAAGAATGCTCTGTAAATAGTTAAAGGTAACATGCCTTTGCCGAAACTTAATGTAAAAATCACTTTTCCTTGAAAACGACGTTGAACCATTTCAAAGTTCTGTGTATACCACTTTGGCATCTGCGAAAAGCGGTATAAAAGTTCAGCCAATAAATAAAGTAAGTTGTCAAACACCTTCACCACTCGCCTCTAGTTTTAGAGGGGCGTGGTGATTGGAGGAACCTTCCCCTATCAGCCTTAGCAGCCTATCTCGTTGTGGTGTCTTCTGGGAAATGTAGAACCAGTCCGAGGCGTGATTAAATGGAAAGACAGAGTTCTTTATTGAGCCTTGGACCGCCCGACACAGGCTGTGTTTCGTCACCCTTTGTCAGGGGCTAGCCAGGCATAAAAACTAAAAACATAAATGCACAATTACTTAAAATCATAAAAGAACAGACAAACAAAACAATAAATAAGCAATAATAAGTAAGCTAAATAGTGTCATATAAAATAATAAATACATAAAACATTGTTTTAAAATAATTATATCATATGAAATCAAAAAAAGCCAATATGCTCTGGACCTAAAACATATATAAAAAAACGTATAAATGCTTATAAATACCTCTGTTAAGGGACGTTAAAAAGGACAGTTTACATCACGCTGTTGTGAAATTGCCTAGGTCAATGTACACACTAAAAAGAACATAAACAGTTAAATCAAGAACAAATACATATTCAAATACTTGAGAATAAATATGTGACTCGTAGGTGGAAAAAAGGAAGAGAAAAGAGGAGGACAACCTGTTATAAAGATAGCTATCTGATACACTCTAAGGTCTATCAATAAACGACACAGGATCTTTTTATATCTGTGAATACAGGGGTGAGTCAGTAGACAAATCGGGGGGCAATGGAGGTAGAGAAAAACGAAAATATATTGAACACCACTATAGTTAGCAGACAAAATGATAACTGACTAAATTTGCGATTAGAATGCAGGGACGTGACACAATGACCACGCCGTCTTAATGCTTAACTTGTCATACATAATTTGAAGCAAAAAAAAAAAAAAGCGCTATCGGTCCTAAGACGTACACAAGTTAGCGTAAAACATAAGGAATTAAAAAAAATTAAAAAATTAACCATAATCCTCATGAGTAACCAAAAAAAAGGAGATATTCATCTCATGTGAAAGGAGCTAGGAGCTCTATCAGGTACAGTGCGCATAGGATGCATGGATAAAAGGGAGGGGAAGGTGGAAGGAACTCTTGTTACAAAACCAATTGTATCACGGTTAAAAATAAGGATTACAGATCTGAAAGTGAAACAATAATATATGAAAAATGTATGGATACAATAAAATAACAAATGTAAGAACTTTCATAAGAATTACCTGCTTAGAGCTGCCGTCTGTATCATGTAGACTCGCAGCAAGTAAAAAAACGCCGGCTCATGCGCATATAAAACAAAGTGAAAGGGGACTGGGCTAACCCGTCTAGCGAGGATTGGAAAAAGCTCTGGTAAGGATAATCATAGCCAAACGGAGGTTACTAACCGGGAACATGGAAATAGATACAGAAAGATTGTATAATGTATATAAAAACATAAATGTTGCCATTGATCGTACTAAAGGAGACAATCAGAAGGTAGTTCAGAGAAACCATAATAAATGATCTAATGGGCTGGAAAACATAGTAGTGTCTAACTACTGATAAAAAATAAATAAATAATAAATAATCATGACTGACTCATGACTAAAGGAACCAATGTGAAAAGCTAGAGAAACTATGTATACTAAAAAAGAGGGAACCTGTATGACCAATCAATAAACTAAAACGTAAAACTAACTATAAAATATCATAAAATCAACAGTATAAGAAAACGTAATGTAAAAAAATGGGAGGGGACGTGGAAACAGATACAGAAAGATTGTGTAATGTGTATAAAAACATAAATGTTGCCATTGGTTTTAATCGTGCTAAGGGAGACACTAAAAGGATAGTTAAAAGGAACCATAGGAAATGTTCTAATTAGCTGAAAAACAAAGTAGTATCAAACTGCTAATAAAAAATAAATAATTAATAATCATAGCCGACGCATGACTAAAAGAACCAAAGTGAAAGCTAGAAGAACTATGTATACTAAAAAGAGAACCTGTATGACCAATAAATAAACTAAAACTTAGAACTAACTATAAAAGATCATAAGATCAACATAGTGTAAAAAACGTAATGTAAAAAAAGGGGGGAGGGACCATCAGAGAAGAAATGTGTGAAAAAATGCAATAATCAAACACCTAAGTGTTTAAGTGCACCACCGCTTAAATGCAAAGCCGTTTTGAGGAATGCAATCAGCTCAAAAATAAATAAACGTAGCTGGTGCCTAACAGACCCGACCATATGTCTGAAAAAAGCAATGAACGTCCTCTAAGGATTGTTCCTACTTGCTGGCAGTGCTGAAGGTATTAAATGTTCACACTCGGTTTTCTGTTTTAGAAGCTTGGTTTTATGTGAGTCTGGTCTTCAATTTTATGCTAAAATTTATGTTTGTTGCTTTTTTCAGACATGGTGCACTTAAACACTTAGGTGTTTGATTATTCATTTTTTCCAACATTTTGGTAATGCTGTATTATAAGGCTGGCCAATGTTGATATTTTACACATGTTCTTTAATGAGCGCCTTGCCTTTTAAATAGTATCAATCGCAACCTACACAGTGTATTTTTATCCCCTTTTTTTGGGAGTTACACCACATGTGCATAGTTTGTCCACTTAAATGTTTTTTTAAACACAGTCTCCCTTTTTATACCTCTGGTAGGGTTTTGGGTCTGGGTTTTCCACTGTTTGTTTATTTATATTGTTTCTTCTGTTTATTAATGGTATCGTTGTTTTTTAGCATTATCAACCATACGATTGGTTCTGTGCCGTATATTTATGCTCCTCCATGCGCTTCATGTAGTATATTGATACATACAATTTGTAAGTACAACATGATTGCTTTACAGTATATTTATTCATGTTTGTCCTTTTTCATATTATGCATGGTCATCTATATGTAGCTATGTCCTTATATTTTGTTTTTACCATTTTTGTTTTTAATTTAATGAGTAAATTGTTTGATTGTTTTTATGATAAGTATTGTATTTGTTTGCAGTCCTCTAGCCCCCTGATGAAGGCATCTGCCGAAGCGCGTCGGGGTTTATAACTTCAATAAAGCGCAAGTGACCTTCAACTCTGCTCGCTTTTTGTGTCTTCTCTGTCACAAAGTTCCAAAGTTCTGCATATTCTTGCAAATCTCTTTCCCTGGGACCCACCCTCATTATCATATTAACGGCTTTATTCTTATCTTTTATTTTGCAAATGCTGAGTTTTCTGACCGCACCCTACTTCCTTTGTTCCATTGCTCATCTCTTGCTTCCGGCACTGTTTGTAATCTTCAGGGCTTATGAGCACTTTGTATCACCAGCTTTGCTTGGCCTGTTTTACTTGTTCAGGCTTGCTTTAACTTGTTCAGGCCTGACCTGTCTTTTCTTACCTGGGTCCATTCTCTGTGCCATTCTGCTCAGGGTATGGTTCCCTCTGGCTTTACTCTTGTTGTGCTGGGCTCTGGGTACTCATTCTCTCAGTCCACATGCTTTTCTTCCGTGCCATCATAATGTATTACAGCCTCAGGCAAGGGTGCAGCCGTACTAGATATACCTATCTGCCAATCATCCCCTCACCTCTGGCAACAAATTCAAGAGTTTGATTACACGTTGAGAGAAAAAGTATTTTCTCCAATTAGTCTTAGCTGTGCTCCATTGTAGCTTCATTGCATATACCATAGTTTTTCTACATTTTAAAGGTGTTAACAACCAGTCTATATTTCTGTTCCACTCCACTCGTTTTATAGACTCTATCATATCTCCCCTCAGCCATCCCTTTTCCAAGCTGAAGAGCCCTTTCCATCTCCTTTATCATTTTGGTTGCTCTTCTCTGTATATTTTCTAATTCTGCTGTATCCTTTTTAAGATATGTTGACCAGAACCGCGCACACAATTCTAAGTGTGATACAGAGGCATTTTATTAGTTTTGGTTTTATCCTCCATTCCTTTCTTGTATGTTTTTAGCACTATACATCTGATGAGAGCCAGTACCCCTGTTGCAGAATTTCCCAACCTTTTTGGTTGTGTGCACCACTTATTAACCTTTTAAAAAGTTCAAGGACCCTCAGTTCATCCCTGGCATTCTTTCCAAACCCCTTCCCTCTGTGTCAGAGTGGGCTAGTGAGGATAGGCTTATCGCCCTTCCTGTCTCCATCAGTTTCTCTCTCCCTCCAGCCAGTCTGTATCATTTTCTCTGCCTCCTCCCCCCAGCCAGCTTCTACCAGCCTCTTTTGTTTTTCTCTTTTCTGCGTCTGACGTCCATGTACCACAGATTGAGAATCATTACCATGGCTAGGAGGTCATTAAGGGAGTGATGTTTGAGAAATACTCATCATACTGGGTTGTCGTTCTATTTTTATCTGTGTCTATAAAGAATGACTTTGTCTTTAACTAAAGTAGTATCTCTCTAAGCTGCTAATGCCTCTAATCTGCAGGAAAAAGTGGATTCACAGCAAGCTCATGGTTTGCAGGAGTTGGAATTCATCAAGGAACGCCCTGGCACAGAGGAGGCAAGACAATGTGTGAACCACTGGGCAAACAAGCCAGGTATCTATCTAATGCAGGGCCCAAGGTTAGGCTTATTGGAACTCATGAGACGTTAATTCTAAAATGAATGTTGCTGATCTACATAATTGTAAAAGAGTTCTTGAAATACTCTGCAATCTGACATTTCTGTTCACTACTTTTTTTCTTTTTAAACCTTTCCTCCCCATCTTAAACCAGGTTTGCATATTTTAAGAAGCCTCTTTATGTTCTGTTGCAACCATATTTTTCCTGGTGGCACTGGGTATGTTTGGCTAGTTGGAAAATTGTAACTAGTTGTAATTTATTGCATTTTTAAAAAGCTATTCAGTAGTAGGGGTTAAGCTTTAATTAATTTCCTACGATCAAAAACCCGAGTGATTCAGCCCATTCTGGATCATGAGGCTCATGACACACCAATTTCTGGGTCATATAGTATGTTCTTTGAACTGCCCCATTTCTGCTTGCTTGGAGATGCTTCAACTTCCATGGCAATGCTCCAGTTCAAGGGGTAGAGAGTAACGGGAGAAGGGACAAGCATGGCTAAGAGATGCTGAGGGAAGGAGTAAGAGCACAGTAAACCAGAAAGGGAGAAAGTGACGAGTAGCAAACCTTATACTAGGAGGAACACTTTTGATCTTTTCATCCAGCCTGGAAAGAGATGGAAACAGAAAGTTCTGCTGGTCAGTGAAATGTAAATGAAACTACTTGATGTTTTTTCCCCATGATTTTTATCCTTTACAATTAGCAAAAGTATCTCATTTTAGTTGTTACTTGGCATGAAGTGATTATAGTCAGCAATACTGGCTCCCAAGGGGGAGAGAAGATTAAAAATCACTGTTTATTTATTTACATTCTCTTATATACCGCGCTATTCAGCATCAGTGCGGTTTACATTGAACAAACTGAAATTACATTGTTAAGCCTTTCTCTGTAATTAGCTATCTGGGGCAAAGACTGGCCTTGAGACTTTTTTTGCAGGGACAGAGATGCTAGACCATGAAGTAGTAATATAGTTTTGATTCATATTTCTGGCAGTTCTTCTTTTCAACTTATGGTTCCACCCACTTCAGTTGCGGTTTTCTTATGATCCTGCCAAACCAGTCCAGATGCTTGCATTTATGCCTTCCTGCCAGTAGATGGTGACAGAACAAGCTATTCACTAACTGCCTCTATAAGAACTGGTGCAGCAGTTTTGTCAGGAAGGATCCTGTGCTTTATTAGAACAGTTTTGGGAAGGGAGAGCCTAGAGGTGACAGGTGTGTAGCTGATCATCCTTTACCCACCCCCCCATGACCAGTTCATCGAAGTGCTGTCAACCCCTGCGCTAGCGATGGGTCAGCTGGGCTGCTTCTCTTCCACTCTGGTTTGTTTGTTTAAGCACCCTGTAGTTCAACAGGGCAATTTGGCAGAGCCCAGCAGAGGCAAGTTTGAACTCTTCAATTAATTTAAGAGAGGCTGACACTGGGTGATTTAAGAAAAGAGTCATATGCCAAATTGAAAGTCAGACCACATCAGGGGGTCTATCACTGGGCATATGCAGAAGAGATATTGGGCTCATTTTATTCCTGTGGAGAATAATTCATAAATTCACACGGAGTTAAGGCATGTTAGCACATGCATATTTGAGACGTATTTTATAGGGTGAAGCATGCATGTACTTTATAAAATAAAGATGTAACTGGGGTAAAGATGCGTGCAATTTAAGCATGAGCTCTTACACCTGCTCTATGGCAGGTGTAAATGCCTGCACCTAGATCTTTCAAGTACATGTACAAGTTATAGTATTTTATAATTTGTGTGTGTAAATAGCACTCTATCCCTCTGCACACCCACATTGAAAGTATGATCAAACTTATGTGCACTTTTACAGAATAGTGGCTGCCTAAATTATGTGCGTAAACCCTCAAAAATATATATAGTAACATAGTATATGATGGCAGAGGGATGGCTTTGCTGCTATTCCTCTGTAACCTCAGCCAGCTTTCTGGACTTCTCTCAAGTACCAGTGTCACTCTCCCTGGAGATTCTCGGCATTCCCATTCACCTTTTCCACAGAACATATGGTACAGTAGGCCTGCTGCATCACCAAAATGAAATGACAGCTAAATGAAGCAGGGTTCCCAAGTAATTTGGCAGCCCATCATAGGCTTTATCAGGATATAGCCCCATGGCCTGTGCAAAGAAGCTGAGATTGACATGAGAACTGAGGTGATATTGGGTAGATTCATTGGCCTTGGAAAGCATGTTGAAGTATGGCATATGTCAAATATTTGAAGCTTGGTGTTGGGAAGGATCAACCTCACCATTTTATCCATTCTTGCCTTTTTCTAAAGGGGCTTGATAACAGATTAGAGTGTGCTTTTGTGTGTGTGCGCACGCGTACGGTTTTTTGTTTTTTTTTTAAATTGGAACTGGGGTGTGGCTGGACTATGTGATAAGGAAGCTTATCATAGCTCAGGAAGGAGCTATAGTAGAGGTGAAGTGACTCTGAACAAGCAACCTGTCAGTTCTGGTAGAAATAAGAAAACAGAATTTTTCCATAAAAGACTACCAGTCCCAGAATGCACCAGGTTTCCAACAGCCATTAGAGGAGCTGAAGTGGGGAAACGTGTGTTCAATCAGGAGGGCTATGAGGTAATCCCCAAGCACTCATCTCAAAGAGCAGGGCCTGATTCAGCACAGCTGCGCTGTGCTAGGGTGGAGCACTCATCTAAGCAGAATAAAGGTAGAGTTTATTCTACAGAGAATCAGCTTGGACATCTTCATCATCTGGAGGATCATCAGAAGCAGAAGCCAGAGCGGACGGACAGAGAGAGCAAGACACACTTTGGAAGAAAGAAGAGAAAAGCATTTGGGAGGTCTAAAGGAGTCCATAGCAGTATGTATACTGGGAGGCATTTCAGAGGCAAGCATATACCATTGGATTGGGGAAAGCCAAAGGAGTGGTGCTGCAGAGCCAGGGATCTCCAGACGGTACCTGTGAGGGAGACAGCTGCACTTGGAAAGGACCCTAAGACCCGTGCCAGAAGGTATGTGAAGAGAGACCCAGTGTCCAGGGATCTGGATGGGAAGGCTGGACATAAAAACTGGACTACATACTGGCCAGGCTATTTAGAGAGGAACTCTAACAGCAATGGAAGCTCAGGTATGAACACTGATCTATGCCCTAGCTATACCTTTGAAAGACAGCAGGGAAACAAGTATTGTCCTGAGAGTGCTCCATTGAGAAATTCCTCTGTGCCAATCCATGATATTGAACCCATGATTGTTGAAGAAGGGGGAGAGGTAGATGAAGGTTGTGTATACATGGATTGCTCTCTGTCTAAACTCCTGTGGTAAATTGCTGTTACAAAGTACAACCACCATCACAAAGAAATACAAACTTGTTCTTTAATCTACTCAGAAAAGCTCCTGAGTAGGATTTGAGCCACGCAGTAGAAAGTAAGCCAGCTAAGGGGTTTCAGCTGGGTAACTGCTAGCAATTGAGCCTTACCTAATTGGCTGTGAGCTCTGAGGGAACACTTCTGAGTCTGTGTGTGAAGATATAAGAAGTTAACCTGAAAAGAACAGTTTTTCTCTACTTTGTGGGTTTTGTTTGTTGATTGAAGCACTGCTAAGAAAATATTAGCTAGAGCCTACAGAAAAGACCAGTTTGTTACCAACCAGGTCTTTATTCTTTGATTTGATTGCCTGACAAGTTCAACTGTTGTTTTCCTGATTTTGTTTTTCTAAGTATAACACTGAAAGCAAGTATCCTGTTTTATGCTACCAAGTATATCTGTGTTGGGAGAAATAACCCCATAAATAAATATCTTATTGGCTTTACACTCAAGCACAACTAATTTATTGTGAACGGATGAGTCTGGTATGAATGGACTACATTTCCCACAATCCCTTGCAAGTCATATGAATATTTGCCTTTGCCAAGACTGTGGACATTCTCACCCAGGCCCCCGTTGACAACTTTCTCTCACCCTGTCTTTGGGAGTTTATCAGCCTTGGGCCCAAAGGGTGCTGGGAGAGAGGGAAGAGGAGGTTCAGCTTTAGCTGACTTTGGGTGTATTAGCTCTGACACTGGTTTATCAGCATGCTTCCCTGCTGCAGCAGAGCTTAAAGGCATGAAGATCTCATTCTATCTCCATTTGCTGGCAGAAGGGCATAAATCCATCTGCAGGACTCAAAGGAAATTAACATAAGTTTAAATGTTCCCTTATTGCAGGGATTACTATGCATAGTTTAACCTATAAATGACATTATTCTGCTTTGCTCTGAAGTAATATTTTTATTGTGGCTATTTACAAATTATATGTATCAGAATTAGATGTGGTTATTGTGATTTACAAAGCAAATCCATATACAGGAGGCAGAGTATGTCCCAAGTGGAAGATGAGCTGAGTAAGGCCCCCAAAGAACTATATGCCGTACAGGCAATGGTTACCCAGTAGGCGGAAAAACTGGAAGATATTGAAAATAGAGGCCGCTATAGCAATCTGCAATTTGTGGGCATCCCAGTGTCGGTGCGAGACACGAGCTCCATGGTTTTCTTGAAACTTTTGTTGCCTACCTCCTTTGCTCTGGGGGAAACTTGCAGCCCACTTGCGCATTGACACAGATCTCATCAGGCAGGCAAGAATTGGCCTTCCATGGTCATTGCTCGTTTCCTGAACTTTTTGCAAAGAGATGGTGTTGCAGGAGGTACGCAGGCAGGGGCTATTACAGCATGATGGACAAAGAATTCAAATTTTTCAAGACTACTCAACCCTCCTTAATCAAAAACGAAGAGCATTTTCAGAAGTATGTCAGACTCTTGTGGAGGCTAAGATTAAGTTCATGCTCAAATACCTAGCCTGCCTGAGGATACTGCACAATGAAACAGTGCGAGTATGTGACAGCCCAGCAGTGGCGGCAGCATATGCTTAGGGACAGGGTGGAGGTACGTCGAGAGCAGCAGGAGTAAGAGTGGACTTGGGTCAGTTTGGATGGGATACAGTGCCTTTGAAGTTTCCTACCCGAGAACGCCATATCTGTCACTGTGCTGGGGCCTGGGAGATCTATTGTGCCTCAGCAAACTTTCTGAAGTTGTGCCTCAGTGGACAGACCATGCGGGTAGCTACTGCCCACCGACAGCGCTGGACATTGATACTTAATAGGACTATGCTAATCGTGTCCCTTCCCTCTTCCCTCCTGAGGGCCCCCCTCTCATTTTTCATTTCCTGCTTCTTGTCCATGTTTTTTTATTTTTATTGGGCATTGTCTATTCTCCTCCTGGTTCAACTCTGTAATCAAACTGCACTGTCTTGATAGGAGGTCAGTAGTGGGTGGGAAAGAGATCAGAATGTGTTTTTAAAGGACTGGGGAGGCAGGGTAAATACAGGATGAATGTGATTTTGGAAGGGGGTAGGACAGAAAGGTGTGTTAGTAAAATGTGTTTGGGAGCTGGTTTGGAGATGGGATGCTCGTAGGAAGGGGAGGTAACAGATTGTACGCAGACCTGATATGCTTGGCTGGGAGATGACTTTGGTAGGCTTATAGTGGAAACCGGAATGTTGGGTTGGCGGATTTGGGGAGGGTGGGTGATAGCTGGAAAAAGAGGACTGTGATGCTGTGATAACAGGAGTGCATGTGGAGGGGTTGGAGGAGGGAAACCCCATACATCTATTGGGACCCAGCATGGGTTAGAGGTTGGCTGGTATGATTAATGGGGGGGGGGAGTTAAGGGAGGGGGGGAAGGGATATAACCGCAGTAGGATAGGAGGGTTAAAATACTATATAATGAGCAGGATGGAGATGCGTAATACGGGACCTGTAGGCTGGGGGGGGGTTTCCCTAGTTTTTATTGTTACATCTGTTTGAAGTGACTCTTTGAGTTGTGGACATTAAATTGCTGATTATTACACGGAATGTCTGCGGGCTTGGCACCCACATAAAACATTACAAGATCTTGCGTGCCCTGGCAAGCTATCAATGCGATATTGCCTTCCTCCAAGAAACTCACCAGACAATTGAGGAGCACGCAAAGAGAGTGGGTCAGCCAAGTGTTGGGAGCCCCCCACACAAGGGAGAAAGGGGAGAGTGGTTATTCTGATAAACAAGAGGGATCATTTTGCCTGAGCATTGTGATACCGGATGCTTCTAGGCGCTATCTTATTCTGAAAGGGGATTTGGAAGGGAAACCTGTTATTTTATGTGACGTGCACCGTCCCAATGTACCAGATGCTCCCTTCTATGCACGGGTTGCCTCTAGAATGGAGTGACTCCTCGATGATCCGTTAGTGATGGTGGGCAATCTCAATGGAGTCCTATACCCGACTATGGATACATCAAATACCAGGGGGATAGGGATGTGAAGCAGCCTTACCTGAATTCTACATGGCTTCTGGCAGTGCTTACGTTTGGTCGATCTCTGGCATCTGTTGTTTCCCTCTGATCATTATTACACCCACCAATCACGGGCCCATGCGACCAGCACTCATATGGAGTACTTGCTAATCTCGGAAACTTTGTTTTCGTGTGTTGAGGAGGTGAGAATAGGCCCCGACAAACTTTCTGATCACACCCCTGTATGGATAGACTTGGCGTGGCAGGCGTTGACACAATGTTTGCGGATATGGCATTTTCCAGCAGATCTTTATAGAGATGACTGGTTCCAAATTTATATTCAAGACTGTTGGCAGTCATATATGCAGCATAATGAATAGCATAAAGTGATGGAGTTATTTTGGGAAACCGCAAAGGTTGTACTTAAGGGAGATGATATTGCATACGTTGCATGGAGACGTCGGCTGCTTAATGCTCGAGTGGTTTGGTTAGAGAAACAAGTGGTTCAGGAATGAAGGTGCCATGCTCACTGCCTGACTGAGGAGACAAGGGCCCAGTTAGTGGAGGCTCAAGCGGCTCTTAATAAAACTTTGCATCAACAAGCCAAGAAATTGCTGATGTATTATAAATATCAACTTTATCGCCACAGTGACAAATCAGGGCGGCTCTTGGCTTGTTGCCTCAAAGGTAATAGAGGATCACGGACAATTGCTAGTTTGCGAGACAAAACTGGTAAGCTTCATAAAGAAGCATCATAAATTATGTGACTATTTCAAGCCTTTTATCAGGCTCTATACTATATACTGGGGACTTGGTGTTGCCTGCTCGGGTGGCGGACTATCTGCAGGACTTGAACCTACCAAAGCTTTCGGCCCAGCAGGAGAGCGCTTTTGGGAGGGGCGATCTTTGCATCTGAGGTACAAAGAGGCATCCAACAGGCCCAGCTTTGCAAGGTACCCTGCCCAGATGGGTGTACAGCGGAATTCTACAAATTCCTGAAAGACCTAGTGGTTCCCCCTCTGGTAGATGTATCAAGAAAGGATAGATCGGGGATGCTTTACATAGGGTGATAATCATGCACATATCATTCTTTACCTGAGAAAGACCCCCAATAGGCTTCATCATACTGACCGATTTCATTGATCAACTTTGATCTGAAACTGCTGGCAAAAATTCTAGTGGACTGTTTGGCGCCTATGCTACCAAGTTTCATTCAGGACTCCCAAGTGAGGTTTGTGAGGGGTTCTATGCATCTTGCAACCTTCAGAAAATCATAGCTTCCCTAGAGTAGGTGCATGAACATCAGATCCTATCTATGCTGATTAATTTTGATACCGAGAACACCTTTGATAAAGTGCGGTGGAATTGTCGCTTTCACCTTTTACTTCACTATGACCTGAAAAAACAGTATATATGTATGTGAGGCTGCTTTATTCTAACCCTATACCAACAGTGATGGCCAACAGGACACTTTCTGAGGCTTTTTGTCTGGGGTGGGGGACGCAACAAGGTTCCCCTGTTCCCCTCTGCTGTTTGTCTCATCCCTAGACCCCTTAGTACTTAAGCTTGTAGAATGCCAGGAGGTGCCGTGAGTTCATGTTGGGCAGAGGGAGTTTAAAGTGTCAGCCATCACGGATGACATATTGGTTCACCTCACCTCCCTGAGGTTGTCCTACCCCGGTTGCTCGAAGAGTTTCATGCATTTGGGACAAATTAATTAATAAAGATAAATCTGAGGCATTGGATGTGTTAGGGCACCTGCAGTCATAATGGGAGTCCCTGTTCCCCCTGCACTGGGCTGAATCGGTTTTTACATATTTAGGGATTCTATTGACCTTGCTCAATTGTAATTGTAATAAGATGTTGCAACAGCTGTAATCAAGGCTAAGGGATTGGACCCCTTTACTGCTGTCATTTGGACAAGTGGTGGCTTTTCGCATGGTGGTGTTTCCAAGATGATTATATCCTCGGCAGACTCTGCCGCTTCAACTGTTGCGCAAAGATATAGCTATGGTCAAGCAGGAACAGCGGCATTTCCTATGGCAGGGGAGAAAAGTGAGGATTTCTTGGATGCACTTGTGAGGACTTTGGCGTCAAGGAGGGTTGGGATTTCCAGATATCTCTCTGTATGCACAGGCCTGCCAGCTAAGTCACTTAAATGACTGGCTTTTGGAGTGATTGGATGCCCGTGGGAATGTAAAGAAGTGGGAGTTTTGCTGGCACTTTGGGAACAATATATAATCACATTGACACCACGGGCGTGCA
Source organism: Ichthyophis bannanicus (assembly GCA_033557465.1). NCBI lineage: Eukaryota > Metazoa > Chordata > Amphibia > Gymnophiona > Ichthyophiidae > Ichthyophis > Ichthyophis bannanicus. The sequence continues at coordinate 1,083,932,739 of CM066033.1, read as the reverse complement.
GCGAACGTTTGATACTCTAAGAATTAACTGCTGGGGGGCTGGCTGATCTGGGCAATGGGGGGATGCCTGCCTACAGACAGTGAGGTGATTGAGTAAAGAGCCTTAGTATGTGGATAGTCTGCCTGGTGTATGTAGGACTGGGATACTGAACTATGGTTATGGTTGGGGGGAAGGGTGGAAGGGGTACTTACAAGAGGGGAAGGGTGGAAAAGAATGAAAATCGTTGTATGGTTCTTGTTACTCCGGGGCGCTGTGTAAGTGTTACCTACATTGTCCCGAATCTCAAAAGACAGTTCCTCTCTTAAAACCTGCATTTTAGGACTTCCGGTGACGTCATCGGAACGCATGGCGGTGAAGTAAGAGAGCTCCGCTGCCAACGCCTGCCAAATGCAGTTTATACACCCCTAGAAGAAGCATGGTGGAGGTGCAAAGCAGGAGCAATAATGGAAAAAAGCCCACAGATACAAGCAGTGAGACAAGAGGGTGCAGATTAGTACCGGCATTGCCAGCAGCAGCGGAGAGTGGTGCACGAGCGGGAAGCCACATAGACGAGCTGTCCCGGACGGGAAGGCCCCGGGCGTGAGCAAGCACAGTAGGAGGATCGGAGGGACAAAGGAGGTGAGGACCGAGGGCCTGAGTGTGGCGAATCGAGTGGGCAGGAGCGAAGGAACTCATAGACCCGGTCAAGGAGGACGTGAAAGTCGGGGAGTTGAAGCGCACTGCGGGCTGACAGTGGAGCAGCGTGGTGAAATAGCGGACCACGTGGTGAAGGGAAGCAGCGGCCCGGGTACTACGGAGTGAGTGTGCTCCGCAAAGCAGTGGGAGAAATGCAGAGTTAAACAAAGATTAAAGATCAAAGATATAGAGCCGGGCTTCACCTCTCAGCGAATAATAAGCAAGATAAGAGGAGGAAAGGAGAACACGCAGAGGCAGTGAGAGGAGGCTGAGTTCCGGCGGCCCAGGAGATCTTGAGAGGGGCATTGAAGTGGCTTTGAGTTGCAGGAGAGAGGAGCCAGCAGCAACGTGGCAGCAGCTTCAGGAAGGAGATCAGAAAAGGAGTGAGAGGCATACTTTAAAGGGAGCAGAGCCAGCAAGGAAAAGCACAGTACAGCCCAGCATAGTGAAGTCGAGCACAAAACGGATAGCAAAGGCTAAATAAGTTAGGTGGGACATATAAAACCATCCTGAAATTCTTAATAAAAAAAGAGCTCTAAAACGGGGGGAGAGAGAACAGCAGAGCCCCATCACAGCAACTAGCGCCTACACAAAGGAGCAAAGTGTACAAATGGATAAATCAAAAAGAGAGTTGTCAGCAAAGAAAAAATTGGCGGAATTCAGATCATCATATGCGCCATCATAAGGTGGAAAGGAGGGAGAGAAGGAAGGTAAAATAGTGGCTGAGAGAATGCCTGAGCAGGAGGAGGAGATGGAGGGAGCAGAGAGCCCAGGAATGGCTGCCATGATCAAAATGTGGCTTACAGAACTGAAAGAGGAACTCAAGGCGGAAATCAGCGGAGTAAAAAATGAGTTAAGAGACACTACAAGTAGTCAGACAAGACATAACGGACCTGGGAGATCGGGTGGAAGAAACAGAGAAACAGTTGCACCAGCAAGGGAAAGTAATGGAAAATATACAAAAAGGATGGGAGGACTTAAAGCAAGCCCAAGAGGAGCTGAAGGTGAAAGCAGAGGACCTAGAGGATCGGTCCAGGAGATGTAACATCAGAGTGCTAGGTATTCCAGAGGAGCCCAAGTATAAGAATTATGAGGAAGTTACCCGTAAACTATTTGGAGCGCTATTAAGAGCTGCAGCTCTAGAGGAGGGAGGCGAAGGGGAGTCTGTCCAAATAGAGCGGGCCCATAGAGGATTGGGGCCCATAAGAGACAATCGACCGCAAGACATTGTGGTATGTTTGAGCTCTTTTAAGACGAAAGAATGACTCCTGGGAGCAGCCAGGGAATTGAGACATTTCAAATGTAAAGAGCGCGAGTTGGAACTGTTTTCAGGACTTATCTCAGGGCATGCTACAATGCAGGAGAGCGATGAAGGAGGTCACGGCCTATTTGAGGAAGGCAGATATGAGATATAAATGGATGTATCCTTTTGGCTTACTGATCACAGTGCAAGGGTGGACGCGGAGAGTGAGGACAAGTGAGGAAGCGTGGAGAGCACTTAGAGACTTGGGACTAACCATTTTCCTGGAAGATGCAGGAGGTCCAGCAAAAACTATCGACACTACAACAGCTACATCTAGAGCGGAGAGTCTGAGGTGGCATAGAGCATCAGAAGGTGTCAGGAGGCTGGCGAGACTTGCCAATGGCAGCCAAAGAGGAAAAGAGATGGAGGAGGAGACAGGCTGAAGCTGAGGACAATATATAGACTTGTGACAGAAATTACCATTTAAGGGATGTGTTTAAGGTTGCTGATCAATGTTGGGTATGGAAGTATGATTTAGGAAGTGGGGAGTTTGCAGGGGGGGGGGAAGGAGGTGAAGGGAGGAAGGCAGAGGGGGAATGGGCAAGGAGGGAAGCGAGGGAAGGGTAAGGGAGGGAGAAGAGGGCTCGGATTTAGCGAATTACTGGCTAACATAGTTCAGACGGGGGAGGCAGGGGAGTAAGGGGCAGAGCGAAGGGGGGTAAGGGGCTCGGGGGGGGGCAAGATGGGAATATAAAGAGTAGGGGGAGGGAAGGGAGGAGGAGGAGGAAGATTGGGATGAGATGGAGATCAAGGGGGGAGGGATGGGGGGGAAGGTGGATAGAGGGGTAGGGGTAGGCTGCGGTCCGAGAGTTAGTCACCTAAAATGGAAGTCAAGTCTCCCTTGAGGAGACGAGGGAAAAGAAAGGGAGGTAGGGGTGAGGGAGGGGAGGGGGTGAGGGGAGAAGATGTGGGGCAGAGAAGGGGGGATATAAAATTTACAAGGTGAGTTAAAAGTAGTCACATTAAATGTCAAAGGGCTTAACTCGCCATTTAAACAGCAAAAACTTTACAAAGCAATAACTCATCAAAAAGTGTCGCTAGTGCTCATACAGGAAACACACTTAACACGGGCAACAGAACACTTGGTCAAACCTAAGGGGTATGGAATATGTCTATATGCATCAAACACAGTGGGAAAAAAAAGGAGGAGTGGCAATTTTCATGGCTTCCAAACTGAAGGTGGATGTCCAGAAAATAACCAGAGATAAATTTCCCCCCGTGCATGGCTCCTATTCCAGAATAGATGCCATTTGGGTAACAAAAGAGCTGGCGGGCAGGGTTAAAGGGGCAGAAATGGATCCCATAACATGGTCAGACCATGCACTAGTGGAGGTTAGGCTGACAATAGCGGGGGAGGGAGGAGGAACCCAGTTTTGGAGATTAAATGAATCTCTACTGGAGGACGAGAGGGTCGGTAAGGAGATAGAGAGGGAGACTGTGGAATATTTTAAATGGAATGATAATGGCGAGGTGGCCTGGGGGGGGGAGTGTGGGATGGATATAAGGCAGTAATAAGGGGAGTTCTTGTTAAATGATGGGCATGTAAAAGGAGACAGAGAGAGGGAGGAGAGAGATAGGGAAATGAACAAGATAGAAAAGGGACCTATTGAGGCCAAGTGTAAGCTATTAGAGCACAGATCAATGCTATGCAGGCAGAAATTATAAGATTCCGTATGCAACTATTGAAACAGGAATTTTTTGAAGGGGGAAATAAAGCAGGGTGATATATGGCACAGAAGTTGAAACAAAGGAAACTGAGATCACAAATATTGAAAATTAGGGACTGGGAAGGGAAATTAGTTCACAAAGATAGGGCTTTTCGGGAGGCCTTTAAGCGTTGTATGTGGCAAGAGCTTCTCCAGACTTGGAAAGAATACAAAGTTACTTAGATTCTATAAAGCTGCCGAAACTGGTAGAGGGGGAACAAAATGAGTTAAATAAAGCCATAAAGTCAGAGGAAGTCTTGAAAGCCATAAAACAGTTAAAAGTAGACAAGGCCCCGGGGTTAGATGGGCTCGCAGCGAGGTTTTACAGAAAATTCAGTGAGCTCTTAACTGCACCACTGTTGAGGCTGTTCAGTCTGCCATGAGAGAGGGGGGGGGGGGGGGTGGTGTTACAGATACCTTGGGATGGGCAGGGATCATGATAATACATAAAGAAGGTAAGGATCCGCAAGAATTCTCCTCGTATAGACCAATCTTATTGCTAAACTTAGATGCTAAACTATTGGTGAAACTTTTAGCAACACGTTTAAATAGGGTAATAGGGAAATTGATCCACCAAGACCAAGCGGGCTTTATACCGGGGAGGCAGGTAGCGGACAACATTAGAAAGATTTCAAACACTATATCGTCGGTTGGGCAAAGTAAAAAGGAGGCGCTGCTCATATCCTTGGATGCGGAAAAGACTTTCGACCAGGTGTCCTGGCCTTTCCTCTTTCAGGTATTGGACAGAATGCGTTTGGGAGCAGAGTTCATGGATTGGGTAAAAGTATTATACAGTAAGCCGAAAGCCTGTGTCCAGGTGAATGGAGCATATTCGGCATTCTTTCAGCAAGGGAGGGGGACAAGGCAAGGCTGTCCACTGTCACCCCTTCTATTCGCGTTATCAGTGGAGCTGTTTGCAGAGAGGGTGAGAGAAAGGGAGAACTTGAGGGGTATAATGGTAGGAAAGACAGAATACAGAATGGAGTGGAGGAGTGGCCTAGTGGTTGGGGCAAGGTACTTCAGGCCGGAAGGTCGGGGGTTCAAATCCCACTAGAGGACAGCAACCTTGGGCCGGAAGGACTGGGGTTTCTAGTCCCACAGGTGCTCCTTGTGGTCTTGGGCAAGCCACTTAGCCTATGTTCCCTGTAAAATAGTTATCTCCAAGTTATAATGCCCTGTTCAATGTAATTTCAGTTTGTTCAATGTAAACCGCACTGATGCAGAATAGCGCGGTATATAAGAGAACGTAAATAAAATAAATAAATAAATATCATTGTTTGCGGATGATATCATGATGTGTGACCAGACTGAGATGTTCTATACCAATATTAATGTGGGAATTAGTGTATGGGAGGCTGTTGGGATTTACCATAAATTGGACAAAATCTGAAATTTTGAATTTGTCACTTGCAGAGGAAGAGCAAGTGCTATTAAGAAAGAAGTACCCATTTAGATGGGCCAAGGGGGCTATCAGGTATCTAGGGATCCAATAAGCAATAGGTTGGAGGTATTGTATGATATGAACTACAAAAGGTTATTCGGGCAAGTAGAGAGTTTGCTGGCTGGGTGGGGGCGGGGATATTTATCTTGGTTCGGATGCATTGCAGCTGTAAAGATGATGCTCCTGCCCCGATTTCTGTTTTTGTTTCAAATACTACCAATACTAGTACCACGTCTCAAATTAAAGCATTTGCAAAGAAGCATTAATAGATTTATATGGCAAAATAGGAGTCCTAGGGTGGCAATGTCAGTCTTGCAGAGAGCTAAGGGAGAGGGTGGGCTTGGGGTTCCCAATTTTAGCAAATACTATGTGGCAGCACAACTGAAAATGCTATATGAATGGCATAGAGAAAAACAGAAGCATTGGGTTCAGATGGAAGAGGACTCTGTAAGGGGAGTTGAACTGGAAAGGATGGTATGGAGGGGAAGTAATGCACCTGCAAATAGCACCATTAAGCCTTTTATTGTACATATCTTGAAGGTTTGGAAACAAAATAGGAAATTATTAATTCAAGACAAAGGATATATACAAGGGATGACACTAGAGGCATGTTTTGAGAGGGGCCAGGGGTGAATACTCTGCGCAGGTGGGGGCAGAGGGGACCTACACATCTTTCCCAGATAGTGGTTAAGGAGGGAATTAGGGATTTTGAGGGTATTAAAGACTTATACGGGCTATCTAATAACGATTATTATAGTTATGTCCAGGTTAGCCACTTTGTGCGGCAGCAGAAAGTTTGGAAGGACCTATGGAGTAACGGGGTGGTTTGAGGCCCTTTGCTTGGGACACCTAGGTCAAAAGGGGGCTCTGTCCAAGATCTATAAAGGGCTAATGGAGGGAGGAGAGGGCAAATTAGAATTTATGAAGAAATGGGAGGAAGATCTAGAAGTACGATGGACTGAAGAGAGGTGGGATAAGATAATACAGACAGTAGCAGGAATATCTATAGCCACTTCAATAAAAGAAAATGTTTATAAAGTATTATACCGTTTGGTATTTGACACCGACATGTCAAAAAAGAACGGGGTTGGGGACATCTGATAGGTGCTGGAGAGGCTTTTGGGAGAGGGGGGGATATGTTACACATATGGTGGATGTGCGAGCAGATTCAAGGATATTGGGATGAGGAGTTATCGATAATTTATGAAATGACAGGCAGGGATCTGCTTGTTGCATCAACTGGAGGAGGATATATCGGAGAAGGAAAGGGGGGTATTGAATCACTGTATAGCGGCAGCACAAAGCGAGATAGCACAACACTGGACAGGGTTGGGGAAACCTCAGAGTGCAGGTTTTACCAGAAGAATGGTGAATCTGTGTTTGATACGTAGACTGACAGGGTTGCGACATGGGAAAGGGGATAAGAGTGAGGAACAATGGAAGAGTGTTTGGAAATGGTTGGAAAAATGGAAAGCAGGAGAGAAGGCGTGATGGTTACTGTAAAGCTGTTAAGAGCATAATGGCACTGATATTGAAACAACTGGTAAACGCATATGTATATAATGTGATTAATATGAGAGAATTATGGTGAGATAGTAAGCAAGCATCAGTGATGGGTGAAATAGCGAGGGGAGGGAAGGGGGGGGTTGAAGACTAGGTATTATGCAATGTTGTATTAGATACTAAGGGATGACAGCAAGGTGGATGGTAGATTGATGTTAAAAAATGTACAGTGTTAGGCTAATAAGCAGTTTGTATCATATATGGAATGAATTTAATAAAAGGTTAAATGAACCCCCCCCCTGCATTTTAGATTCTGACATAGTTCAAGGATAGTTGCACATTTTATTATAGTTGCTAGCTTCTTCCTTGATACAGCCTAGCAGCTACTTTGTTTTCAAATGCTACTACACATATGTTTCTGTTTTGTTTGTGTCTCAGGGCTGAAAGCAGACATTTTCCATGCTTAGGCTGTTATCAAGGTATAGACTTATCACATAGGCTTATAACACTTTAGCAGAGTCCACCTTATTATGTAATACTTAGCATGTAATCTGTACCTGCTCAATTCTGCATTCTCATATAATAACTCTGTACTGAAGAATCTCATCACTGTACTGTGTCTCATAACTGTATTGTACTACCCCAGTATTGCACCTCACTACTTCATAACTACAGTGTCTCACACACAATCCCAAACCCTCAGAATGACCCTCCAGTTCGCTGTCATTCTTAGCTTTTACCTCCTTACCCACTGGCTTGGAACCTCCCAGGCCCTCTACACGCCACATGGCAAGATTCCAGTCCTGAATAGCCATGGAAAAAGATGGAATGGTCCCCCATACTCCAACCCAGGAAGTGACGCCTACACGCGCCACTCCCACTCCCACCTGATACATGTAGCACTCCAGCTATCCAAGACACCCATCCAGGAAAAACCTTTGAGATGCCGACCCCTAAAATGTGCCATCATTAACGCGCGTTCCATTCGCAAAAAATAGCCTGTTGTCCTAGACACAATCTCCTCTTATGACCTTGAGATACTTATGATCACGGAAACATGGCTATCAGAAGACAACGTCCTCAACCAACTACTACCCCCCAATTTCTCCATACACACGAGACATCGGGAAACCAAAAAAGGAGGAGGGGTGCTTATAATCTCCAAATCAGACCTCAACTTCCAAATTTCGGACTCCTCTAGCTCAAACAGCCTGGACATCCTCTCCATTGCAAACCAACAATGCTCCCTCAACCTGTTATATAGAACACCGTCTACTTCTCCAGATGACCTTCCAACCATTATTGACCTTGCAGCCAACACCCTCACTCCCAATAAACCAAATTGCATAATGGGTGACTTCAATCTCCCATCTTTACCCCAAAGCCATGCAAATGCATTCCTTGATGCAATGGAAGACCTGGGACTCAAACAAATCATCAATGAACCCACACATACAAAGGGGAATATTCTTGACATGGTATTTGTTCCGCAGCCAGTCATGGACCAAAACCACAATCCTCCAATATCAGTCGTGGATGTACCCTGGTCTGCCCACAAATTGATCATTATCCAGATACCCATCAACAATGACCAGCTGAACAGAAGCCGATCTACGAACAACACCTCACGAACTGCCACAAGAAGCTTTCGCCCCTTCGACAGGGAACACATCCTTGCCGAAACCCCACCACTCAACAAAACCACGCCAGACCTTGATGAGCTAATCTCTCACTGGAACTCCAGCCTGCTTGCCATCTCACAACACCCGAACCCTAAGAATACAGCAAGGACACAAAGAAGCTCCGCCCCATGGTTCTCCCCTGAGCTGCGATCCTCTCTTTCTCAACTACGTAGACTTGAACGCCGATGGCGCCGATCGCGCTCAACTGAAGATCAAACCGCATACCGAACCCACCTTGCAATGCACCGAGAAACAATCACAACCAAAATGAGACAATATCACACTGACACCCTAAAAAGATCTCTGAATAAACCACGTGACCTCTTCAACTTGGTCAAATCCCTCTCAAAGGAACCATCTCCCGAACAACACAGTGAGATTCACCCGCAAAAATTCGCTGATTACCTGCAATCCAAGATTGTGCAAACCAACAAGGTTTCAGCAGTCCCATTTCATGAACCTATGGGCCTATCCCCACTGAACATATTTTCCACACCATCCACTAAATGTATCGAGGACACCATAGCATCTCTCAACACCTCCACTGCACAGACTGACCCATGTCCGGCTTTTTGGATTAAGGAGCTACGTGGTGTGTTCAGCCCTGTCATCGCGAATATAATGAAGCTCTCCTTCACTACAGGGTATTTTCCCACAACACTCAAGCAGACTTCCATTAGGCTGCTATTGAAAACCCCCAACTTGACCCCCAAAGAGTTGATTCTTACCGGCCAATAGCCAGTATCCCTCTCTTAGCCAAAATAATTGAGAAAGAGGCACAACGGCAAATTCAAGATCACATAGATGCCGATGCTCCCTTAGACAGCTGCCAACATGGGTTCAGAGAACATCATGGGGTCGAGACACTTCTCACTAGTCTATTCAACGATATCATCGCAGGAATTGACAACATCCGACAAGGTTCTGTGCTCATCTTCCTAGACATCGCCGCGGCCTTCGACTCCGTGAGTCACGAAATTCTCCTCGGAAGACTGAGAGAGAAGGGCGTCTGCAACAATGCACTAGGATGGTGTAAATCTTATCTGGATGGTAGATGGCAATATGTGAAGTCTGGATCAGAAGAATCAAAACATTTCCATCAAAAGCAAGGGGTACCTCAAGGCTCCTCGCTATCCTCCTTACTTTTCAATATCTACATGCAGCCCATCTGCAACATCATAAGATAATTCAAGGTGAAATGTTTGATATATGCAGATGACATTCTCTTATACATGCCGTTCTCCACAGCTCACATGGATCTGGCCCCGATTATAGACTGCTTTAATGCGGTTTCAACGTGGCTCCTATCACAGAACCTACGCATTCAACATAAAAAAACAGAGGTGCTTTTCATCACCAGAGACCCCAACTTTACTCCCCCATCCCACGTCAGTGTCAAGGAAGCTGACTTACAAACTAAAGAAGCAATAAAATACCTTGGAGTTACGTTGGACCAACGTCTAGATATGAAACACCACATAAGCAACATAGTCAAAGCCGTTTATTTTAAAATCCGTTCACTCAAGCACCTACGCTCCCTGTTGGACCCAGACGATTTCCGGACCATATATCAAGCGCTAATCCTGCCACACTTTGACTTTGCAAATGCCATCTTACAAGGTCTCCCCCAATCCACACTAACCCCCTTACAGCTGGCCATGAATGCCGCAGCGAGGGTCCTTTACGGAGCATCCAGAAGCGACCACGTGACTCCAATTCTCAAACAGCTTCACTGGCTACCTATCCATGGGAGGATCACCTTCAAAACCCTACTCTTAGCATTCAAGGCAATCAAAGGTATCTCATCCTCCTCACTCACACATCTTATTCACATTGTCCCCCCCAACAGATCCAGAAGAGCAACAGCTGTAAACTTGCTAGTAACCCCAAAGGCATCGACAAAGTGCAACAAGACAACCACAAACAGGGCATTCAGTTTCTATGTCCCCAAATGCTGGAATGCTCTACCCCCTGACATTAGGGCCATCGCCAACCTATATCAGTTCAGGAAGGCACTCAAATCCCACCTTTTCCTCCAGCAATTGAACCTAGATATCCCTTTCAAGAAATGACCCATTCTAGAAAGGCCCTTACATTCAGTATCTGATTTTACTTATCCTTGCAGTGTAAATAGCTTATGTATATAGTTGACCCTGTTGTCCAAGTTTGTACTCCTGTTCGATGTAAAACCAGACAGCTTGTTGTTATGGTCGTTGTGTTGTGATGTAAACTGCGCTGATACCGAATAGCGCGGTATATAAGAAACTATAATAAATAACACAGGTACACTAAAAAAAATTTTTTTTAAACTGCCTCTAATGTTTCGATTGATTTTTACGTTTTTTGGTGCGCTGAATCCAAATCTGGTAACCAATTTGCTCCATCACGTACAGATTTTTTGCTACATTGGGTTAGCAGTTTGAGGTGAACGTTTCAGATTGAGTGCGATCGAGATAAAAGTTTCTTGGATGAATTCTTTATACTAATTGTTTAGTAGTTATTCAAATAAGAATAAAGAAAATTGTAACAAGGCAGCACATAAGAATAGAGTAATGTCAACAAAACACACTGTGATGGTAGCAAAATTGTCTGCACTTAAAACAGCCACACTACGCCACTTAAGACCTTTACTTGAACCCACAGACTTCAAAACTGTCTACCAAGCCTTGGTAATGCCTCATCTTGACTTCGCAAATGCAATTCTACATGGTCTCCCGCAATCAACTTTAAATCCCCTACAATTGGCGATGAACACCGCTGCTAGAGTTCTCGAAGGAATATCAAAGACAGACCACATAACCCCAATTCTAAAAAGACTCCACTGGTTACCAACCAACGCAAGAATCCACTACAAGATACTAATCATTACTTTCAAAGCCCTAAACAATCAAGCACCATCAACGATCACCAACCTTTTACACACACAGACTCCCAATAGATCCAGAAGATCAACTGCTATAAACTCATTAACAATCCCAAGACAAACAGTCAGATACACTAAGGAAACATCTAAAAGAGCCTTCAGCATTCATGCCCCAATAGCTTGGAATGCACTCCCACCAGAACTGAGAGCCATAACCAGCCTAACACAATTCAGAAAAAGTCTCAAACACCACCTCTTCTTAAGCTATTTCCCAATTTAGTTTTGCACAAGAGAAATACTACATCCATACTCAGGTTAAGACAACTTCAACTGTGACTAATGTGTATAGACTACTGTATATAGTTACATAATGTACATAGTTTCCCTTTATTACCAAGTTCAAATTCCTGTTACTTGTAAAATGCACTACAGTTTTTCTGTATGTATATGTTTGGTTCCATGTAAACCGCGCTGATGATAATAGTGCGGTATATAAGAGATGTTAAGAGATGTTAAATAAAAATACATGTGCACAAACATTGAGCATATAAGAGCGAGGTTAGACACAAAGCAAAGCAAAGAAATGTGCAAAAAATGTTGTACAGGTATGTATGTAAGAATAGAAAACGCAAACCGCACCATTGCAATACATGAAGACAAACACCCGATGGTGTGAAAATAAAATTCTAATAAATGAGATCCGACACTGTGGTAATAACTAGCAAATTTTTATTTCAAAGTTTAGTAAAAACACGATATTTGTCAACACAGTTTAGATTTTAAAGTCATTCTTGGGTCAATCAATCTCCTGGTGGGCCCGTTTCTTCTTCCCCCGAATGCTTCTCTTGGTGCGCTGCTTGGCGTATTTTTCATCTGGGGTTTCCCGCAGCAGCAACCAGCAGAAATCAGCCATCATAGTGGTGTTCCATCTTCCTTGGTACCTTCTCTCTGCGTCCTTGATGTCCTGGTGAAACCTTTCACCTTGTTCTTCACTGTACGCCCCCAGGTTTTCGGGAAAGTAGTTCACATGGGAGTGCAAGAAATGGACTTTCAGGCTCATGTTACAGCCTTGTTCTTTGAAGGCATTGAGCATCCTGGCAACAATATCCTTATAGTTCTCATCCCGCCTGTTCCCCAAGAATTTGAGAACATCCTTGAAGGAATCCCAGGCTTCTTTTTCCTTCTCAGACATCGTTTCAGCGAATGCTCCATCTGAAATGAGTTTCCTTATATCAGGGCCAACAAACACTCCTTCCTTTAGCTTTGCTTCAGAAAGTCGGGGGAACTTTGAGCAAAGGTACCGAAAGCACTCACCATCTTTTGGAAGGGACTTGATGAATTGCTTAATGAGACCCAACTTAATGTGGAGAGGTGGTAATAGAATTTTATCACGAGGTACCAAGCTCTCATGAAGAACATTTTTCTCACCGGGTCTCAAATACTCTCGAATTGGCCAGTCTTTTTTCCCCCAGTGTAGGTCGCGGGCCCGGCTATCCCACAAGCAAAGGAAGCAGGGATATTTGGTGAAACCGGATTGCTGCCCTAATAGCATGGATAGAATTTTAAAGTCTCCACAAATCATCCACTTATGCTCAACATAACGAATCTTCTGAAGAATCAGGGCCAAATTCTCGTATTTTTCTTGGAGAATAACAGAGTGAGCAATAGGAACTGAAGCGAATGTGTTGCCATTATGAAAAAGAACACTTTTTATGCTGTCTTTTGACGAATCAATGAACAGCCGCCATTCAGCAGGATCATACTTGAGTTTAAACTTTTCCATCACTCCGTATATATCGTTGCAAAATACCAAATCTTCCTCTTTGCTGAAATACTTCAAAAATTGTGTCTCGCGGTTGCGGTACCAATAAAAAGTTGTTCCTGGTGACAATAGATTTTTCTGTTTAAGCCGAGAACCTAGCAGTTGGGCAGCATCTTTTGGGAGTCCTAAATCCCGGACTAAATCATTCAATTCAGCTTGAGAGAAAAGTTCAGGTTTCGGATCTGGTTCAGTTTCAAACTCGGAAGTACTGGACTCATCGGGAAAAGCCATCTGATGAGTCTCATCATGATCAGAACCGTCCACACAAATATGATCCAAAGATTTTGGTGGTTCAGGCACAGGTACTTCGTTGCTATGAGGCATAGGCCTAATTGCTGAGGGAAGGTTGGGGTAACTTATTACGTTCTTATTTTTTAAGTTGTATCCCTTCACAATGCAAGAGCAAAAATAGCAGTCACTGCTGTGGTCTCTTTGTTCATGCCACATCATAGGTATTCCGAAACGAAATGCTTGTTTTTTACCTTTCATCCATAAGAGTAGATCTTCCTCACATGTCTTGCACACTTTGTGAGGAGCCCACGGTTTGTCTTGATCGCCTAACTTCAAACCGAAATAGGCGAAATATACTTTTTTAATAAATGCAGAAATGTTCCTCTGCCGCTTTTTCACGGTATATTCCCCACAAATAAAACAAAAACTGTCCGGAGAGTTGACGCAACCTCTGGCTCTTTGAGCCATCACAAATACACAGCACTGCAAACTACAACTGTAGTGAACCACTTCGGAATAAAGCTGGATTACGACTGAGCAAACAAAAGGTAATAATGAACTTGCAAGAAACTGAAATTTGACAGGAACGTTCATGTCTCAACCACCGTGTTTGAGCGAGCGAACGAGGCGAGGCGAACAGGAAAGAACATGCGCCAGCGCGAGTACTGGATTTAGCCCCCCGCCTCCCAATTGTCCTGTTAATGTATAAAATGAATACAAAACACTCTAAAATATCATGAGGGAGTGTTTCTAGTTAGTTAACCATTACAACCTCTATTTTGGGCCAAGAAAATAAACTGCAGTCGGCTAAAAAGAAATTATGTGAACATTCCTTATATGGGTAAGAAATCTAATTTTGCAAGAAAACGTGACGTGATGGAACATTTTGGCTATTTTTCCTGGATTCAGCACCCCAAAATCTATAGGAATCAGTTGCAAAACTGGAGGCAGTTTTTTGGTAGTGTACCTGTGTAATAAATAAAAATACTTGGAGGGATGACAGGCCATTTTCCTTACTCTTTTTCAAATATTTTGAAGTTCATTGTTCTCCTTGTCTCCTTCCTTATTTTGAATCCTCTCTTTTTTTCTCTTCTGTCTGTCTTGATTAGATCTGTCTTGATTGGATTGTAAGCTCTTGTGAGTAGGGACTGTCTTCTTTATATGTCTGTACAGCACTGTGTACACCTTGAAGCGTTATATAAATGATTAGTAGTAATACTACATAAACTGCTTGGTTCCTCATTCTTCTTGTACAGGTTGTGGTCAGACTTGTTTATTAAAAAAAATACAACAGATTAGTAAGAAGACTTTCTTTTGCTAAATCCATATTGGCTATCCCCCATTAAATCATGATAGATATATGTTCAGTCCTTTTTTTCTTTGATGGTTTCTGTCATTTTGCTCAGTATTGGCATTAGGCTCGACTGGTTTGTAGTTTCCTGGATCACCCCTGGAACCCTTTTTAAAAATTGCTGTTATGTTGGCCCCCTCTCAAATCTTCAGCTGCTACAGATGAATTTAATGATAACTCACAGATTATTAATGGTAGGTCTGTAGTCTCATATTTCAGTTTTTTCAGCACGCTGGGATTTATACCATCTTGTCCAGGTTATTTGCTAATCTTTAATTTATTAAATTGCTGTATTATATCTTCCTGGTTTATTGAGATTAGTTTAAATTCCTCTGATATATCACTTTTAAGTATCATTACTGACATGGGTAACTTCCCTACGTTGTCTTTAGTAAAGACCGATAGCAAATAATTCATTGTCTCTCCGCTGTGGCCTTGTCCTCCCTTAGTACTTTTTTTTACCCCTCAACTGACTCTTCTGCAGGTTTTTTTGCTGTAAATGTGCATGAAAATGTTTTTATTATGAATTTAACTTATACGGCAAGCTTCTTTTAAATTCTGTTTGCCTGCCTTTTCAATGCCTTGCATCTAATTTGCCAATGCTTCTGTTTCCTGTTTTTGTCATTTGACTCCTTTTTCCATTTTATGAAGGATGTTTTTTTTTGGCTACAGCAGCCTCTCTAACTTAACCTTTAAACTCTATGCCAACAGTCGCTTAGCCTTCCTTTCACCTTTCTTAAAGCATGTGCTTTGAAGATAGTATTTTTTAAATGCCGCTTGTTCTTTAGGTAAACCTTTAATCTTTGCAGCTGCTCCTTTTTAGTTTTTTCTTAATCATTTTCCTCTCTTTATCATAGTCTCCCATTTGAAAGCTGAATGCTAGCACAGTGAATTTCCTCACTGTCCTCCCTCTATTAAATCAAATGTGATCATGTTGGGGCCACTTGGCAACAGTGATCCTAACACCGTTATCTTTTATACCAGATCCTGTGTTCCCCTTGTGGTGATCCATTAACCAACTACTTCATAAAGCAGCCATTTATTTTACCTAGAAACTTTTCTCCCTGATATGTCCTGATGCAACATTGACCCAGTCGATACTGGGGTAATTGAAATCGCCCATTATTACTATTGTAACTTTTGTTAGCTTTCCTAATTTCTTTTAGCATTTCATCATCCATCTGTTCATTCTGCCCAGGCAAATGGTAGCATACCCCCACTGCCATTGCCTTCCCCTTTCTCTATGGATAGAAATTCATGTAAATTCTACAGTGAATTTTGTTTTCTGCAAAACCTTTATCCTGTTTGACTCAATACCCTCTCTAACATATAGTGTAACCCCTCCACCAATTTGATCTACCCAATCATTGCAATATAATTTGTACCCAGGTATCAGTGTCTCATTGGTTGTCCTTTTTCCACCAGGTCTCTGAGATGCCAATTGTATCTAATCTTTCATTCAGTGCTAGATACTCTAGTTCTCCCATCTTATTTTTTAGACTTCTAGCATTTGCATACAAGCATTTTGAAGTTTGTAATTTTGTTCATTTAACAATCTGGTTATTCAATCAGAAGTGTAATCTCAAATCTTTGTACTGTCTGTTCTTAGTTATAGGCATCTGGGTTACTTTTGCCTTTATTGGAAACTCTCTATCAGAATGCCTTAACTTTCCTGTTTTGCTAGTATCCTTTAAAGAGCAATCATTCTGAACCATATGCTGTTTGGGTGGCTGTCAACTCTTCTCTCTCCCCCCCCCCCCCCACAGTTTTCTAGTTTAAAAGCTGCTCTATCTCCTTTTTAAAGCTTAATACCAGCAGCCTGGTTCAATTCTAATTAATTTGCAGATGGCGGTGGGACATCCAAACATCGATGTCGGACAAGCAGGCTGAAATTCAGACCTGGTATTTTGGAGAATTTCTGATAGAGAAGAGTATTTGGGGGTCATCAGCTTAAAGATGGTTACTGAAAAACATGGGAGGAAATCAAGGGAACAAGTATATAGAGAGAATAGTAGAGGTTCCAAGGCAGGACCCTGAGGTACACCGATGATAGTGGCATAGGAGGAGGATCCAGCACAGCATACACTAAAAGTGTTATGGTTGAGATGAGAAGAAACCCAATACAGAACAGAGCCCTGAAATCCAAAGGTCACCATGGTAACTGAAAAATTGGACCTGGCGCATGGAACTCTGAGCATATGTGGGCAGAAAAGTTGCAAAAGGCCACAATCCATGGCCTGAGAGCAGCAGAGTTTGCCAGTGGAAGATGGGATATTTGTGGGCAGACAGCTCCAGTCTTGTTGAAGCCCTCTGCCAGGTGTGTGGTGGCGGCGGCCGGGAAGGCAGACAGAGTGCTAGGAGTCATAAGGAAAGGAATGGAGAATAAAAGAAAGGATATTATAATGCCTCTGTATCGTTCTATGGTACGGCCGTGCCTTGAGTGTTGTGTGCCGTTCTGATTGCTGTATCTTAGAAAGGATATAACGTTATTAAGAGGTACAGAGAAGAGTCGCCGGGGTGGTGGAGGGAATGGAGGGATGCCCCTGGGGGAGAGGCTGAAAGGGTTGGGGCTCTTCAGCCTGGAAAGGTGACAGATGAATGGAAATGTGATGGAGGTTATGGATTAGTGAATGAAGTGGAACGGATAAACGTAGATAGATTGTTTATGCCATCCAGTAGAGGACATGCAATGAAGCTACAATGTAACCTATTTAAGACCAATAAGGGAAACTATTATCTCCAGGAACAAGCAGGAATGTAGTCTTCACATATGGGTATCGTCGGTACCGACGGAGCCTGCGCGGGAACGTTCCCCAGCGTTAGAAGGCATTTGGGAGCATCCCACAGCGCCTGCATGCTGCCTTCCCGCCTTTCCCAACTGCCTCTCTCCAGTTCTTCGTTTTCCGCAGAGCCAGCAGGTCATTTTCCTGTCACCGCAGAAATTATCCCATATTTTTCATTCTTTTTTTGTGGTAGCGTCTGCCTTCCTCGACACTATGCCGGTACCGCCGGTTCCTCCTTTCTTTCTTAACAAATTTATTTTTATTTTTTTTTTTAATCTTTTATCTGGATTTTCCAGCCTTTTTTCTCTCGGGTGCCACGTGCCATTTTGGGCACTAGGCCCAATTTTTCCTTAACATGGAAAAACCCGCTTAGGGTTTTAAAAAGTGTTCCTAGTGTGGCGGTACCATCTCTGTCACAGACACTCACGAGTGATGCCTCAAATGTTTAGGTCCTGACCACTCCATCTCGGAGTGTGTTGCCTGTGGGATGATGTCGAAGAGGGGTCGGCAGAACCGAGCTGCTAAGCTTAGCACCCTTTTTCCCTCTGATGCAGCATCTGTGGCATCGACGTCTTCCAGGGCTTCGTCTTCCTCCCATGGATCTCAGGTAACCAAACATAAATCTGGCCGGTCCTCAAAGGGTAGATCTCTTTCTAAGCATCGAGATGCCTCTGGCGTTGCCCTTGAGGGACTTGTACCGGCAAAATTGCCCAGGCAGGAGGCTTTGGCTTCCAAAGCACTAGTGGGGCTCCAGGATGTTCTCAAGGCCTCAGCCTCGGCAGAACTACTGGTGCCATGCTCTGGGGTACCGGCCGCTTCGTCTGGTACCGACACCCAGGCATCGGCAGTGTCAATTGACCAGAGATTCCTGGCTATTGAGCGCAGTCTGGCGGCTCTCCTTGCGGCATCGGTGCCTTCGGGACCGCTTCAGACAGTTCAACCGGTATCGATACCGGTTCCGGCACCGATATTGGTACTGGTACCGACAGCATTGACATCGGCGAGTGTGCTACCAACACCGAGTCATGCTATTTCCTCTGGTATCGACAGGCCGGTACCAGACCCCTCCGGTACCACTTCGATCGGTACCGGTATCGTGCTTTACAAGAGCACTCGGACAGAAGATATTTTGAATCCTCCGATGACTCTGAGGACTCTGACAGCTCTGTCGATGCCAGAGTACTTCTCTCTGAGGAGCCGCCTTCTCTTAAACATAGGATGTCTCCTCCAGAGGATATATCCTTTCAGGATTTCATCAGGGAGGTGGCTAGAGGTCTTTCCATCACAGTGCTCCTGAAACAGAGCCCAGAGCAAAGGAGTTGAAAATTTTACAATATCCTAAAGCTCCCAAGGACGTGTCTACTTTGCCTATTCATGAGATCTTGCATGATCTCATGTTAAGAATGTGGGAAACATCTCTTACCACCTCTCCTCATTCCCGTAGGCTGGATACCATGTATCGAGTGCCTCCTTGTCCTGGATTTCAGAAAACTCAGTTGCCACACCACTCCATAGTGGTGGAGTCAGCTATGGGAAGGATCAAGAGTACAAAAAGACATGCTTCTAATCCTCCAGGACGTGAATGTAGGACTCTTGATGCCTTTGGGCGTCAAACCTTCCAGGCCTCTATGCTTTCTGCCAGGATTAGTTCCTACATCTTATACAAGGGAATGTTCCTTAAGGAGGTTACAGGAGATCTAGAGCTTATGAGCCCACTCCTTCCTGATAAGAGGCAGGATTATCTTACACTTGTCAAACATGCCCAGGATGTTTCCAAGTTTGTTAATCGTGCAGCTTTTGATTGCTTTGAGTGCATAAGCAGAACCTCTGCCATTGCTATAGGTGCTCGTAGGATTGCCTGGCTCCAGGCATCTGACTTAGAACTCTGGGTACAGGACAATGGGGAATATCCCTTGCACAGGCGAAAATCTCTTTGGCAAAAATTGGCAAGAGAAACTAATGAGCTGGATGCTGATAACACCACTTTGGATAGACTATCCAAAGCTACAGCTGATCCTGCAAGGAGAAAATCCTACAAGAAACCATTCTTCTCTAAAAAGAAGAGGATTTACCGCTCCTATACCCAGCAGGTGCATTCTGCAGGTCAGTCTGCCAGAAAGGGACAGCAGCCCCCAAAGCAAAGGAAATCAAAGACTGCTAAGCCTCAACCGGCCCAGCAGACTCAGCCTCCACAGGGGCTTTGACTCCCATCTAGAGAACTTGGCCTTCCTGGCCCTGAACGGGCCAGAGCCTTCCACCATCCCAGGAAGGTTGTGTCATTTTGCCCCCAGATGGGGGCAGATAACAGCAGAAGAATGGACTGTTTCCATGGTAAGAGAGGGGTACAAGCTTCATTTCTTCAACATGCCCCCTCCTACAGTGGTAAGACAGTTCAATTCTCAGGCTTCACTCAACACTCAGTTGGGTCAAGAGGTCAGTTTACTTCTTGCCCATGGGGCAATAGAAGACGTACCCATTTCCCAACAGGGTACAGGGTTTTACTCCCCTTATTTCCTTATTCCAAAGAAAACAGGGGGGACACAGACCCATTTTAGACCTCGGAGAACTGAACAAATTCCTGTTCAAAGAGAAATTCAAGATGATTTCTCTGGGAACTCTGCTGCCATACTTTCAGAGTCAGGATTGGCTTTGTTCTCTAGATCTTAAGGATGCGTACACTCATGTTCTCATCCATCCAACTCACCGAAGATTCCTTCGTTTTCTTTTTCAAGGAAAGCACTACCAATACAGGGTGCTTCCTTTTCGTCTGGCCTCAGCAGCAAGGGTGTTTACGAAATGCATGGCTGTAGTGACAGCATTTCTTCGCACTCTAGGAATATTTGTCTTCCCCTACTTGGACGACTGGCTCATTCGAGCCCCATCAGAGTCAGAGGCCAGAATTTCCCTATCTTGCGCAATGCGTATCCTTCAGTATTTGGGCCTGGTCATAAACATCCCAAAATCCAGCCTAACTCCCACTCAGTCTCTCGAGTTTATAGGAGCTTTGCTGGATACCAGGAAAGCAAGGGCCTATCTTCCACAGGCCCGCTGCCTTCACATTGTTCAGTTAGCCTCCCAGGCAGTGTTAAAAACTCATCTCACTGCTCGGGAAATGTTAAAACTCCTAGGCCACATGGCATCTACCGTGCACATGGTTCCCTATGCTCGCCTCCATATGAGAGCAGCCCAATGGACTCTATCCACTCAGTGGACTCGGGCATCAGGCTGCCTATCAGACAAAATAGCAAACACAAGTCGCTTTATTTTGTCTCTACAATGGTGGCAGTCAATCCAAAACCTGTTGGAGGGGTCCCCTTTCCAGCAACCCCTACCCCAGGTCACTCTAACAGACGCCTCACAGGTGGGTTGGGGAGCTCATCTGCAAGATCTCTCAACCCAAGGCACCTGGACTCCAAAGGAGACCCACTTACATATCAATCTCCTAGAACTCAGAGCAATCTTCCTTGCTCTTAGAGTATTCCATGCCCAGCTCAGCTACAAGACAGACCAGGTAGTAAACATTTTTCAAATTTGGGGAGCTCTGGACATAGACCTCTTTGCAAGTCCGTTGAATGCCAAACTTCCCCGGTTCTGTTCCAGGATTCTGGCTCAGGGTTCTCAGGCCAGGGATGCTTTCCTCCTCCATTGGGGTCAGGACTTCCTATATGCCTTTCCACCCATTCCCCTAATTCCCAAAACCCTATTCAAGTTTCAGAGAGACAAAGGCCACATGATTCTCATAGCTCCACATTGGCCACGGCAGGTGTGGTACCCTCTACTCCTGCATCTCTCTCAAGCTCCATCTCTGGAGTTAGGATCTGCTCCAGATCTCCTGTCTCAGGAGGACAGGATCTTGTGGCATCCCAATCCCCACTCTTTGCATCTCAGGGCCTGGTTGCTGAGAGCCTAGACCTTCATGGTCTTAACCTTTCTCAACAAGTAAAGGATGTCTTTGTGCTTCTAGGAAACCTTCCACAAGATGCTTGTATGCTTTCAAGTGGAAAAGGTTTTCCATATGGTGTTCGCAAAAGGGTCTTCACCCCTCTGCGATACCTCTGGAATCATTACTGGAGTATCTCCTTCATTTATCTAATGCAGGACTTAAGACTAACTCGGTAAGAGTCCATTTAAGTACTATTTCAGCTTCTTTAAAACCTTTAAATGGACAGCCTATTTCCTCTCATCCTCTCATAGCAAGATTTATGAGGGGCCTTCTTCTAACTAAGCCTCCCATTAGGCCACTTCCAGTGGCATGGGACCTGAATCTAGTTCTTGGGCAGCTCATGAAGCCGCCTTTTGAACCTTTAGCTACTACCTCCTTGAAATTCCTTTCCTGGAAAGTTATCTTTCTCATTGCAATCACATCAGCACGTCGCATCAGTGAATTGCAAGCATTAGTGGCTGATCCTCCTTACACGAAGTTCCATCATGATAAGGTAGTCCTTAGGACTCCACACTTTATGCCAAAGGTGGTCTCACCTTTTCATTTAAACCAGGCGGTTTACCTGCCTGTATTTTTTCCAAGGCCTCATGCTTCAAACACAGAAAGGAATCTTCATACTTTGGACTGTAAAAGAGCACTTGCCTTTTACTTACAGAGGACACAGCAACATAGAAAGTCCTCTCAACTCTTTGTTGCTTTTGATCCTTCTCATTTGGGACTTCGAGTCTCCAAGAGAGCATTGTCCAACTGGATTGCACAGTGTATTTCTTTTGCCTATCAGAGTAAGAACCTTTCTCTGGAAGGCCATGTCACAGCTCACAATGTGAGAGCTATGGCATCCTCAATGGCTCA
Source organism: Ichthyophis bannanicus (assembly GCA_033557465.1). Lineage (NCBI taxonomy): Eukaryota > Metazoa > Chordata > Amphibia > Gymnophiona > Ichthyophiidae > Ichthyophis > Ichthyophis bannanicus. The sequence continues at coordinate 1,083,910,584 of CM066033.1, read as the reverse complement.
TCTACACTCTGTGTCTATTGACAACATCTGTCGAGCAGCTACTTGGGCCTCGGTTCATACCTTCACAGCCCATTACTGCTTAGACAAGGACTCCCACCGGGATACCTTGTTTGGTCAGGCTGTTCTACAACACCTGTTCCATACTTAATCAGCTCCTACCCACCTTTCCCGGTAGGATGCCAGAGATCCATGGGGGGAAGTGGAGCCCTTTCATAGGGGCACACAACTTCTGGGGTCTCTCCCTGGCATCGGTAGCTAGGGAGTCCCCATATGTGAAGACTACATTCCTGCTTGTTCCTGGAGAATAGCATAGTTACTCACAACCCACCCACCTCCCCTAGGAGTTGTATCTCTCTTTTCTTCTTTTCTTTCCTTCTCTCTCTTTGTCTCAGCTTTAAAACTCAAATGGAGAGAGGCAGTTGGGAAAGGCGGGAAGGCAGCACGCTGTGGGATGCTCCCAAAAGCTTTCTAATTGGATGCTGGGGAGCGTTCCCGTGCAGGCTCCGTCGGTACCGACGATACCCATATGTGAAGACTAAATTCCTGCTGTTCCCGGAGATCATCTGTTACAGGTGAGTAACTGTGCTTTTTCACTCAGCGTGTTATCAAACTCTGGAATTAGTTATTGGAGGATGTAGTAAAAGCTGTCAATGTAGCTGGGTTTAAAAAAGGGTTGGACAAGTTCCTGGAGGAAAGATCCATATGCCATTATTAAAGGGGACCCAGGAAATCCACTTCTTGCTCCAATACAGGCATTGTGGAACCTGTGTCTTTTGGGAAAATTGCTAGGTACTTGTGACCTAGATTGGCCACTGATGGAAACAGGATACTGGGCTTGATGGACCTTGGTCTGACCCAGTATGGCATATTTTATGTTGATTGCGATTGTGGCCTTCTGCAGTACTTCTGCTTGCAGGGATCCCATTTCCTGCAAGCAGAAATGCTGCAAAAGGCTGCAGTTGTGACAGAAGTACTGAAAACACCGGGAACCTGCAAAACAAACCAAAAAAAGAGGTTAGCATGCATAGAGGCTGAAGAAATTTAAAGGGACAGCAGGTTTTATTAAAGAAAGAATGGTTGGGGGGATTTTAAGGTAGAAGGGGAGAGATTTGGAAAAGGGAAATGGGTGGGTGAGGGACAGCAGGAGAGTGGTTGGAGTGGTGGGTGGGGGGAGGGAAGAAGGCATGTAGTTGTAGGGTAAAATGCCCCACTCTCAGCACTACACACATATTGGCTCCCCATCCTCAGCACCACACACGTATGCATACACACAGATGTAGTTTTTAAAGGATCAATGAGGGTGGTGGTAGGAGGAGAATATGGGCCATGGGTCTGATTTACTAAGACCATTTTCCCATTTTCTATGAGAAAAGCTTAATAAACCAGGCCCCTCTCCTCCTCAAAAACAGCAAACCCCCTTCCCCATGAACCTAAAAAAGAATTGCGCTACATGGTTTTTTTTTGGGAGGGGGGGTGGGGGTGGTGGTGGTATGCACTTGTGACCTCTATTTCGGTGGCTGCCTCTTAGATTTTTTAGGCTGTCTTCAAGATTCCAAGAAAACTTGTGAAGGCCTATATTAGAGAATACGGTCAATTCTAGTAGTATAGCTGAACTTAAAGGTTTGGACAGGTTTTTCAAGGACAGGTCCATTAAAAGTTATTAGCCAGGTGCTCTCTTAGGAATCACTCTTAAGGATAGCAGAGACTTGGATCATTGCACTTTGGATCTTTTGGGTTTTTGGAAACCCTATTTGGTTAGTGCCAGAGACAGGATATTAGGATTGGTGGACCATTGATCTGACCCATCATCACATATCTTATGTGCTTTTTGCCTTTTTCTTTCTCTCCAACAATCTTGCTTGCCTTTGAAAAGTTCTGTTTCCTTTCTCACTTTGTTGCAACATTTTATGCAGCTTGGTTTTGAAACTAACAAAGCTTATTTTCACAGCACACTTACTTATTCGTGCTGAGAAAATTTGCCATATAAATTGTAAATGAAATCGCTTATCTTCTTGTATTGTCCTCTAGCACTCATATCGGGCACAATTAATTCAAGATGCAAAGTGTTGACTACAAGAAGACAACAGTTGCCAGTCAACAGTCCCATCCTATGTCCTGTCATGCATTGCAGTAGGAAATTTGACAATAAACCTCTTCTACTTGGTCATCTGCAGAGGTGAGTACATTGTTCAGAGTTCAGAAGCAATAAAGACCATTGGTCTTTTTACTGCAATAAATCTTGTGTTGCCATATTCAGTGCATGTTATGTGTAGATTGTTTCCCTTACATACAGTTTTGATCTAAGATGGTGCTGTGGGCTTCTGCTCAGATATTAGATTTTAGGTGCCATTGTGGGACATGCTTGTAGTTGACATGCTGGGGCTTTTCGAGTCACAACATGAGATGCTTTGGGGGCCCCAGGTGCTCTTAATTGCCCCACTAGTGCTTTTAACTTTCCACTGTTAAAGGGTCATGTTTGTTCATTCTAACCCAACAGAAGTTGGAAAGAATTATGCAAAAAGGATTGAATGTCTGTCCGTTTGGGGCCAAAATAACACTCTGAATTTCTAGCAGAATATGATGAAACTTGAAAGCACATCAAGGTGGAAAATGGACCAGATTGGATTAAGGGTTCCCAAGACAAACCCCTTCCCAATAAAAGTGGCCAGTTCCAGCTTCTGCAGCATAAAAATTTACTTTGAAACACAGTAGTTGAGGAATTTCTCTTTTCAGATTGCCTCTCCCCTGTTCTTTACTCTCCCCATTGCCCCCCAAAATTAGCCTAGACGAGCAACCCCTCATCTCCAACTACCTAAACCTACCCTCACAAGTTCTACCTGCAACTGTCCCTGTTGCTGCCAACCATGTTCCCAACCAGCTCTACCTCTCAAAAATAACCCTCCTGCAACTACTCTTATCCCCATAACTCCGTCACCCAAAACCTCCCAAATCTCCCTGACACAATTACCCATACCCCCCAATAGCTTCCCCCATTTACGTCCTCCACACAGACAAACTCCCAGATATGCACATCAGAGCTTACAAGTTTCCTAGTTCCAGATTTCTGACATCCCTATCCTGGTGCCTTATGAGCCTTGAAAATCAGGGACTGCAAAATGCATACTGCTTTGAGTTGTAAGCTCAGGACTGGACAGAAGGTCTCCCTCATGGAACAGGTAACTTGGCAGATCTGATGTGCACACAGTGATTGCGAATACACTATTCCTTCAGGGCTCCATTTTTAATAATTTTGAGATATATTTCATTTTCTTGGTTGCTGTGTGTACTGCGGATTATTATCTGATACCTTGATGTCTGGATTTAAAGCATTGGCAAATTAAGCAGATACTTAGAATTCAAATGTTTAAGGGAAAGGCCTGTGAGATATGATACAGATTCAGGAGGCAAGGATCAACAGATTTTATTATTAATGTACAGAAGCTAGTGCAACGAGTCTTGAATGACTATCAAAAGGGACTGCTACTGCTGGAAAGAAATCTGCACTTGTAAGTATTTACCTGCTGGGAAATCCTCTGAATTTTGGTGAAAAGGGAATTCTTTTGGTTAAAGCTGATAAATCTAGGTATTTTAGAATTCACTGTTTTTGTTAATTCTGTCAGGGCTTAGTACCACTAGAGAGCTTTCATTTAAATCAAAATCGGGAGGAGTCCACGTGATGCGTGAGTGAGTGAGGACGTTCCTTACTTGCTCCGGGGATGCCTCGTGTGTTATCCTGAATATTTATCACCCCAATATATAAAAAAGGTATCTGAGAGAGAGGGGATCGGCGTAACGAAGCCCTGACTTCCTTGAGAGCGCTGGGAACGGACGAGAATAATGCCATTAGCCACAAAAAAGGAGCGGGAGAAAGCCGGCAAAGCAGGGCCTGGGTCTTCAACATCACAAAACCCGGTCTCCCCTGGGAGCGAAAGTACGGACTCTGCTCCGGAGGAGCTAGCGAAAGAAGTCGCTAAACTGCTTGAACCTCAATTTGCTCTAATCATGCAAAAGTTGGAGGGAGTGAGGGAGGCGCTTATGGAATCCGGGAGATGAGTGGAGGAGCTGGAACAATGGGTGGCCTGCTTAGAAGATGGCGAGGGGAGCCAGGAGCGAGCGCAGGAGGAGCACATCAAGCAGATTCCGCTTTACAACTTAAACTGGATGATCTGGAAAACAGATTGCGAAGAAACAATTTGCGGATCGTGGGGATATCCGAAACGACGCCCGAGCACATGTTGCTTCCCATGTTGGAAAGGTGGCTGCCGGAGGAGCTAGGCCTGGAGGCGCTTGTGGGGAATTTCAAGATCGAACGTGCCCATCGTATAGGGCCTCGGAGGGCAGAGCAGAGTCGGCCGCGCATTGTCATCTTGCGGGTACTGAATTTTCAGCATAAACTGCAACTAATGCAAACGTACAGGAAAAAAGGGGAGCTGCGCCTGGACAACCAGCGTCTGCTTATGTTCCAGGACTATTCAACGGCGGTAGCAGCGAAGCGCAGGGAGTTCTCGGCTGTCTGCTCGATCCCTAACAGCTTTAAGTAAACAAATTTCTAAACAAATCCTTAAAACTAAGATGCAGACAGCAGTACAGCAATGAGATGGGGGCTATCTAGTCTTTTGCATTGAGTGTAACATATATGATTTTTTCCCAGTTGGGGTGAGATCTTATATGTGCATTAGGTGCAAGGAGCTCTTTGTTCTCAGGGAGCGAGTCCGATCTCTGGAGGCCAAAGTAGCAGACCTGGAGGAGCTAAGGAAGACAGAGAGGTATATAAACAAGACCTTTAGGAACATAGTACTAAAATCCCACCTCCAGTCTGGCAGCCTCTCTGTGACCAAAGAGGAGAGAGGTCATATGAAAGGAGAGCATCGCCTTGGTGTGGCAGGAAGTGATCCTGTAGTTAAGACCTATCCTCCAGGTGATGTAATACCCTTTTGCACCAAGGTGGTTTTTCCAGGGCCATGTGCCCTTGAGGGGAGGGTTAGGACAGCCGTTATAGTTGGTGATTTGATCAGTCTCCAGGAACAAGCAGGAATGTAGTTTTCACATATGGATAACGTCGGCACCGACGGAGCCTGTGCGGGAACGCACCCCAGCGTCCTATAGGAAAGCTTTTTGGAGCATCCCACTGCACCTGCGCTGCTGCCTTCCCGCCTTTCCAACTCTCCCTCTTCAGTTTTTTGTTTTCCGCAGAGCTGACAGGCAGTAAGTCCTGTCACCGCAGAAAATTTTCTCTTTTGTGGTCGCGTCTGCCTTCCCGTTGACGCCTACACCGGTACCACCGGTGTCATCTTTATTTTCATTGTCTTTTTTTCTATAAAAAAAAAAAAAAAAAAAGCTTTTCTTGAGGGTCTGTCCCGTCTTGGTGCTTTGGTGCCATTTTGGGCACTAGGTCCTGTTTTCTTTCAAAATGGAGAAACCAGCTAGTGGTTTCAAAAAATGTTCAAAATGTGGCGGTACCATTTCTGCTACCGACACCCATGACTGGTGCCTTAAATGTTTGGGCCCAGACCATTCTCCATCGGAATGTCTCCTCTGCAGAAAGGTGACTAAGAGGGGCCTTCAGAATAGAGCTGTGAAACTCTGCACCCTTTTTGCCTCAGATGCAATGTCCGTTGCATCAACGTCGTCCAGGGCTTCATCTTCCTCCCATGGATCTCAGGTAACCAAACCCAGGTCTTCTTCGAAGACCGGTCGGTCCTCAAAGGGTAGATCTCCTTCTAAGCATCGAGATGCTTCTAGCATTGCCCTTGAGGAGAATACACTGGCCAAACAACCCCAGCGGGAGGTCCTTGCCTCCAAAGCATTAACGGGGTCCCAAGATGTTCCTGAGGCGTCCACGTCCAGAGAGCTCTTGGTGCCATGTTCTGGGGTCGTGGCCCGCTCTGCTGGTACCAACACCCAGACGTCGGCAGGCTCCATGGATCAACGCATTCTAGCCATTGAGCGCAGTCTTGCGGCCTTGTTAGCAGTCTCCGTACCGCTACAATTGGTCCCGCAACCATCGGTATCGATATCAGTACTGGATGTATCTGCATCTACCGTTGCACTGCTCTCCATGCTACCACCCATACCGGCCCTAGAATCTGTGTCCGGCATAGAGGGTCCAGAATCGAGGCATTCCGAAGCCAACTTCGATCGATACTGTCGACAGGCAATGCGAGAGCCCCCGGCCCGTCAATACTTAGAGTCTTCCGATTCCGATGAATCCATCGATACCAGAGCGGTTCTTCTGGAGGATCCCTCTCCTTCGCCGCAACATCTGATGTCTCCTCCGGAGGACATGTCTTTTCAAGACTTTATATGGGATGTGGCTCGGCGCCTCTCGATCACCATGCCCCCTGAGAAGGAACCGAGAGCTGAAGAACTTGAAATTCTTCAGTATCCGGCAACCCCTAAGGAGGCCGTAACCCTTCCCGTACACTGGATTTTGCATGATTTCATGCTCAGAATGTGGGAAACGCTCTTAACGGTGTCTCCACATTCTCGAAGACTCGATACAATGTACCGGTTACCACAGTGTCCGGGTTCCAAAAAATGCAGTTACCACACCATTCCATGGTTGTGGAATCGGTGATGCGCCCGATCATAAGTGCCAAGACACATTCCTCTAACCCTCCAGGCCATGAGGTGAAGACTCTCGATGCCTTTGGTTGTCGAGGCTTTCAGGCCTCTATGCTGTCAGCCAGAATAAGTTCTTACATACTCTACATGGGTATGTTTCTTCGAGATGTTACTAAGGATTTGGAACTCATGGCTCCTCTTCTCCCCGATGACAAGAGGGTTGATTTTCCTTACTCTTGTTAAGTATGTCCAAAATGTTTCTAAGTTCATGAACAGGGCAACCTTTGTTTCAAATGCATTAGCAGAACCTCTGCTATTTCTATCGGTTCACATCGGATTGCTTGGTTACAAGCATCTGATTTAGAACAGTGGGTGCAAGATAAGTTGGGAAATATTCCTTGCACAGGAGAAAACCTCTTTGGCAAGGACTGGCAGGATAAAGCTTCTCAGCTTGAGTCCGAGAACACTATCTTAAATAGACTATCCAGGACCACTGCCAACCCAGCTAAGAAAAAGACAGTTAAGAAACCCTTTTTCAACGAGAAAAATAAATTCTATCCTCCTTACACCCAAACTGTTCATTGTCCAATCCATGCTCCCCATAAGGGGCAGCAGCAGCCGAAACAACAAAGAAAGGCTCATGTCCCCAGAGCTGAACCAGCTCAGCAGACACTGCCTCTGCAAGGTCTTTGACTCCTTCCTAGAGAAACCTAGTCATCCTTCCTCTAGAAATACCAGAGCACCTCAACATTCCAGGCAGACTGTGTTACTTTGCCAAGAGATGGCAGCAGATAACATCAGAGCATTGGACTCTCTCCATAGTGACAGAGGGGTACAAACTCCACTTCCACAGTATGCCCCCTCTCTTTACTCCAAGAGTTCAGTTCTTGGCCCCCCTCACCACTCTCTTGTGTCAAGAGGTCACCTCACTTCTTGCTCAGTGAGCGATAGAGGAGGTACCTCTTTCTCAACAAGGTCTGTGCTTTTATTCCCCCTACTTCCTTATTCTAAAGAAAACAGCAGGGTACAGGCACATACTGGACCTCAGAGAGTTAAACAAGTATCTCTTCCGAGAAAAATTTAAAATGATCTCTCTTGGGACACTTCTCCCTTACATTCAGAGTCAGGATTGGCTATGTTCTCTAAACCTAAAAGACGCCTATACACATATCCTTATTCATGCAGAACACAGGAGGTTTCTTCGATTCCTCTTTCAGGGAAGACATTGCCAGTACAGAGTTCTACCCTTTGGCCTGGCTTCCACCCCAAGAGCCTTCACAAAATGCATGACAGCAGTAGCAGCATTTCTAAGGTCTAATAGTTTCCCCAGGTTATCCAAGTTCTAGTACCTGTTCCTTGTTAAACACAGATCAGCCAATGAAATGTGTAAGTTTTATGTTCCATGTGAACCGCACTGATGTTGAATAGCGCGGTATATAAGAGACTCTAAATAAAAAATAAATAAATAAGGTCTCTAGGGATATTCGTCTTCCCCTACTTAGACGATTGGCTGATCCGAGCACCAGCAGCTCCAGAAGCCAGCTCCGCTCTTTCCTGCACAATGCAAATCCTGCAATATTTGGGATTGGTCATAAATCTCCCAAAATCCCATCTCACCCCTTCTCAATCTCTAGAGTTCGTAGGGGCTCTGCTAGACACACGACAGTCAAAGGCTTTCCTGCCACAGCTCCGCTGCGCTCGAATAGTTCAACTGGCGTCTCAAACAGCTATGAAAACTCTCCTCACTGCTCGAGAGATGCTTCAGTTGCTAGGGCATATGGCGTCCACTGTACATGTGGTCCCCTATGCTCGCCTACACATGCGAGCAGCCCAGTGGATCCTAGCTTCTCAGTGGACACAGGCGTCAGGTCGCCTGGGGGACAAAATCAGAAACTCTGCATGCCTCATCTTATCCTTTCAGTGGTGGCAAACACTAGTAAACCTTCTTTTAGGGTCACCTTTTCAGCAGCCACTGCACCAAGCTACCTTGACGACGGATGCGTCCATGTCAGGTTGGGGGGGACTCATACGGACAGTCTCTCCACTCAAGGTTTCTGGACCCAACAGGAGACTTGTCTTCACATAAATCTACTGGAACTCTGAGCCATTTTCTATGCTCTTCGAGTTTTTCAGGACCCTCTGCGCTACGAGACTGTCCATCTTGCTACCTGATAGTCTTTGTCCATGTTCTATGTGAACAAGCAGGGTGGAACAGGCTCTTAGGCGTTGTGCAACGAAACTCTACACCTCTGGTCCTTCGCAAAAGGCCTTCAGATTCACCTACTGGCGGTGTATCTCCCAGGCACACAATCTCCTGGCAGACCAACTCAGTTGAGTGCTGCTTCCTCACAAGTAGTCTCTTCGTTCAGAACAGATTGCTTGAATCTTTTGAATCTGAGGAACCCCAGATATAGACCTATTTGCAAGTCCTCAGAATGCCAAACTTCCCCGATTCTGTTCCAGAATTCTGATTCGGAACAGTCAGATAAGGGATGCTTTCCACCTCCACTGGGGTCCTGTATGCCTACCCACCCATTCCCCAGACTCTGTTCAAACTCCAGAGAGACAGGGGCCATATGATCCTCATAGCTCCACGCTGGCCATGACAGACGTGGTATCCACTGCTTCTACGTCTCTCTCAAGCCAGGCCTCTGGACTTGGGATGTGCTCCAGACCTTCTAGCCCAGGAGAACGGGACGCTTTTGCGCCCAAATCCTCAGTCTTTACACCTGATGGCATGGTTGCTGAGAGCTTAGAATTCCAGGATGTCAACCTCTCTCAACAGGTTAAGGATATCCTTTTGGCCTTGAGGAAACCTTCCACAAGGCGGGCTTATGCCTTTAAGTAGAAAAGGTTCTCTATCTGGTTTTCAGTTCCCATAGAGGCGTTACTGGAGTATCTCCTCCATCTTTCATCTTCTGGTCTCAAGACTAATTCAGTTAGTCCACCTCAGTGCCATTGCGGCTTTCCACAAACCCTTTGTTGGACAACCTGTCTCCCCTCAGCCGCTTGGAGCAGTTTATGAAGGGTCTACTCTTAACTAAGCCTCCCATTAAGCCACCACCTGTGGCATTTGACTTAAATCTTGTCCTCGGACAGCTCATGAAGCTGCCCTTCGAGCTCTTAGCCACTACATCCCTGAAGCTTCTTTCTTGGAAGGTAATCTTCCTAATTGCCCTCACTTCTGCCAGACAGACCAGCGAGCTACAAGCTTTAGCGGCCGATCCTTCTTACACAGGGTCCCACCATGATAAAGTAATGCCTAGGACCCATCTTCACTTTATGCCAAAGGTGGTTTCGCCTTTTCGTTTAAACCAGTCAGTTTGTCTTCCTGTCTTCTTCCCCAGGCCTCATGCCTCTAGTGCAGAAAGGAATCTTCACACTCTAGATTGTAAGAGCTTTAGCCTTTTACCTTTAGAGAGCTAGGCAGCATAGAAAGACTTCACAGCCTTTTTGTTGTCTTTGGTTCCAGCCACCTGGGGTTACCAGTCTCCAAGAGAACACTCTCCAGGTGGATTACAGACTGCCTATCCTTTACCTATGAGAGTAAAGGACTTTCTTTCGAAGGTCATGTCACAGCTCACAATGTTAGAGCAATGGCTACCTCTATGGCCAACCTTCGCTCGGTGTCCATAGATGATATCTGCAAAGCAGCCACTTGGTCCTCGGTCCTCACCTTTGCGGCCCATTACTGCTTGGACAAGGACTCCCGTTGGGATGCCTCATTTGTCCATGCTGTTCTCCAGCATCTCTTTCAGACTTGGAACAACTCCTACCCCCCATCCCGGGTTTTGATACCAGAGATCCTTGGAATGAAGCATGACCCACCTCATACTGGGTTTAGCTGCTCTATGGGGTCATCTCACTGGCATCTCTAAGCTTGGGAGTCTCCATATGTGAAGACTACATTCCTGCTTGTTCCTGGAGATAGTGTAGTTACTCACCTGTAACAGGTGATCTCCGGGAACAGCAGGATTGAGTCTTCACAAACCACCCACCTCCCCTAGAAGTTGTATCTCTCTCTTTTTCTCTCTCTCTCTTCTTTCCTTCTCTCCTTTTGTCTCAGCTACAAACCCAACTGAAGAGGGAGAGTTGGGAAGGCAGCAGCGCAGGTGCAGTGGGATGCTCCCAAAAGCTTTCCTATAGGACGCTGGGGAGCGGTTCCGCACGGGCTCCGTTGGTGCTGACGCTACCCATATGTGAAGACTCAATTCCTGTTGTTCCCGGAGATCACCTGTTACAGGTGAGTAACTACGCTTTCCTCACCTCAAGGCACTTATACAAGGATTGATTACATTTTTTTTTAGCATTTTTGAGCTAGTTATGGGTGAGGTAGATGCAGGCATAGAATACAGGGTATGGTCAGATCATTGCTCAGCTTGAGTGGCTTGGAGGTGGGCTGAGCTTAAACCAGGCAAGTGATTTTGGCACTTGAATGCGTCCATTTTGGATGATACTTAAGTAGTCACTTGGTGCGACTCTGGGGGGCATTTGGGGTCCCACAAACTCTAGGGCTGTGCTTCTGACTTGCTCTGAGCTTCTGTTTCAATGTTAAGTATATACTTTTACTGTCACTTCTTTCCTCTTTTCCTGGTTTGCCACTGAAGCCAGACCTATGGCAGCAATCCCAGTTATTCTTGGGAGACGCCCATCTCCATTTCCTTGCTATCACACTCTGTGCAGGTAACTAATCTCATCTCACTTGTGCCTCTCGAGTTGAATTCCTCAGTTCTGTCCCATTCTCTCGGCCTCTCAAATGCAGTTTGGACTACAAAATTGTCATGCTCTGAAATCTAAAACTGGTCTTATCCACAATCTTATCAACTCCAAATTAGATATCTTATGCCTAATGGAGATGTGGCTCTGGGATGGAGAAGAGGGCTGTTTGAATCGCTGTCTACCACCAGGTTATTCTGCAGTTTTCTCCTTACGCTCATCAAGAATGGGAGGATGTTGAGCAGTTTTTTGGTCATCACTATCACTGAGTTCTGTTCCACTTCACTTTTGTTTTTGGAGTCTGTTATGGAAGTTTCTATGCTGTGTAGATTTCAATCTTTTGCTACTGTATTGTTCTCTATCATTCGACTCCTGGGATTGTGTCTTCCAATCTATCACGGAACTCTATTTCTTTTCTCAGTCTAATTGCTGGTGACTAATATCCATGTAGATACCACCTCTTGCAAGCCCGAGACAAGACTTTTGTCTCCTTCTATCTAACCTAAACCTGAAGCAGCATGTTCCTCAAGCCACTCACACTGGGGGTCACACCCTTGATTCACTCTTAGCCTTTCACCACTGAAATTAGCTAATTTTTCTACCCAAGTCCTGCCCTGGACAGACTGTTAGTCACATTTTCTTTGTTCATTCCATCAACTCATTTAATTCAGGTAGTTGTGCTCTGACCACAGTCTGCCTGCACACTCTACCCTGTCATGCCCTCTATCATTTTCCTGCTGCAGACAACTTGTCCCCTACAGACTTTAATACACTCCCTCTTATAGATAGGGTGGAGGAAAGAGTGGTGTTCCAATAATTCAACCCTATCTTCTCTGTGCTCTCAGGATGTCTCTCACTACTCCACCAAACGTTGTCACTTGCAGTTTCATTCTGGCCGCCTCCTTGCAAAATGCCAATTTCACCGCACAGAATGTCAGTGGCGTAAGCATAAAAACTCTGACAGTCTTAAACTGTTCAAAACTTGTTCAGCTTATTTCATTCTGAGATTCGGACTGCCAAGAAGCAATATATCTCCAGGAACAAGCAGGAAGTCAGTCTTCACATATGGGTGACATCTCTACACGGGAACACTTCCCAGCATCCGATAGGAATGCTTTTGGGAGCATTCCTCCACTTTTGCATGGCTGCCTTCCAACCTTTCCTCTTGGTCTCCTCAGTTGTCCTCTTTCCATGGAATCATTGGGACCTCATCCCTGTCAGCTGCATTTAGAGACTTCATTTTTTCTTCAGAGTACTGTCAGAATTACTCCGGTTGCCTTCCCGTTGACCGTCCTGACTTCCTGTTGATTCCAGTTCCTCTTGCTTTTCTTATTTTAACTTACGTGAAAAAAAATTAAAAATAAAGAAAAAAGCCTATGGTTTCTTCAGGCACCATTGCCCAATTTGATTTTGCCTCCATTTTATTTTCAAACATGGAGAAGCTCCGAAGTGGGTTCAAGAAGTGCTCTAAATCTTCCAGTACAATTTCTGTCACTGATGAGCATTCTTGGGGCCTCAAGTGTCTAGGTCCCAACCACAACGTCAATTCCTGCCTCTCCTTTGCCACATGACGTCCAGGGGTCAGAAGAACCGAGACAAGCAGAAGTCTAAGTTGTTTTCTTCAGACTCGGCTCCTTTGGTGCACTTCTAGGGGACATCGACTCTGTCAGTCTTCCCATGCCTTTAAATCCTCACCCGAAAAATAAAACATCTCTCGGAGTCACCAGCACTTAAGACGATGACATTGGCTTCGTCATCAAGGTCATCGACTTCCAGATTGACGTTGGCCTCTGACACAGAATGTCTGCATAGGCATCGACTCTCTTCACATTTCGATGCAGATCATCTATCTAAACAACCCCGGCAGGAGGTATCATCCTCCAAAGCCATACAGAGGTTCGGGGATGCCCCCGAGGTGTTACTCGGTGGAGCCCCCTGATACCGGCATCAGGAGTGTCATTGCCCACACATCTGTGTCTGGAGCCTCTCCTCCTCTGGTACCATCATTGGATGACCGTGTCATCACTATCAAGCGTAGCATCGCTAAACTCTTAGCAATTGCTACGCCGATAACATCAGAGGCTCCGCAACCAGCACTGGTACAGGTTCCACCGATACTGCCGATGACCACAGCCATCAGCACTTTACCGCAGGTATCCCTGGTTTCACATGGCTTGGAGCAACCGGTACCAAGACCCTCAGATCCACCGGGTCCAATATCCTCGACATCCAAACAGAGAGAGCATTGGAGCATTGAAGGAATCAAACATCTCATAGAGATTTTGTTCTCCTTCCTTACTGTAATTCAGAGGACGTGTCCGAGATGGAATCGGTCGAGTCTGATGCACCCAGGGATGTTCCATTGGATCCATCTCCTTATGAATGTAGGGCATTCCCTGCCCATTGACATGTCATTCCAAGACTTCATTAAGGACATGGCAGCAGCTCTTGATGTTTCAGTGGCAAATGAAACTGAACCAAGAGCTGAGGAGCTCGACATACTACAGTATCCTTTGGCACCGAAGGAGGCGTCCACCCTCCTGGTGCACAACATCTTAAAGAACTTGATTTGAATATGAGAGGCCCTCATGTCAGCCCCTGTGGTAAGCAAGAGGCTTGATACCCTATCTTTGGTTCCTCCCTCTCCAGGCTTTGAAAAGCCACAATTTCCCCACTATTCCATGGTGGTGGAGTTCGCCATGAGGAGGATCAAAAATCAGAAAAATCACTCCTCGGTGCCTCTTGGCAAGGAAGCAAGGATACTAGATGCATTTGGAAGAAAGGCTTTTCAGGTTACAATGCTAGCCTCGAGAATTGATTTATACATTTATTTATTTATTTAGACGGATTTGATATATACCCATGCTATACATTGGGTATATTTCTCAAGGATGTGTTCAGGGATTTATCAGAATTCACCTCTTTATTTCCCCCTGACAAACAGGTGGCTCACCACTTCTTGGTTACCCATGCCCAGAATACATCTAAATTCTTAACACTGGCTGCTTTTGATGCTTTTGAAACTAACAGCAGATCTGATGCAGCTTGCATAGGGGCCAAAAGAACAGCATGGCTCCAGGCATCTGACCTGGAACAGTGGGTAGAGGATAAATTGATCAACATACCCAGTAATGGGGAAAATCTCTTTGGTCAGAGGTGGAGGGAAAAGGCTGGAGAGATTGAAACAGGCGACCTCACTATGAAGAAGTTGTCAAGGGGAACTGCGGACCCCACCAAAAAGTCATTCTTCCCTAAAAAGAAGAAATTCTTCCCTCCATATCAAGCCAATGCTACCTATGCTGGGCCTCAACAGCAGCAGAGTCAATCGGGTCAAAAGCAGATCAGGAAACCCAAAGTTTCCAAACCACAACATACCCCATCTACTCAGCAGCCTCTGAGTTTTTGACTCTTTCAAAAAGAACATAGACAGTTTTCCCATCATTCTCCCTCCTCCATCCAGGATCCTAGGGAGACTAGTGCATTTTGCACACCGCTGGATAAGTATCACCTCCGAGCCTTGGACCCTAAATTTAGTGTCTCAGGGCCTACAACTAAACTTCCAGACATGTTCTTCCAGTCACTTTGTGGGACAACCCACCCTGGATATCCCCTTCATTCCTCCTTGCTCCAGTAAGAGATCCTCTCCCTGCTAGAACAAGGAGCTATGAAGGAGGTACTCTGTCCTACAGGGCTGGGGATTCTATTCCAGATATTTCCTAATTCTAAAAAAGACAGGAGGTTACAGGCCTATTCTAGATCTCCGAAATCTCAACAAATTTCTCACCAAGGAGAAATTCACGATGATTTCTCTAGGCACCCTCCTGCCATACCTCAAACAAAACGATTGGCTAAGCTTTCTGGATATAAAGGATGCATATACACACACATCCTCATTCACCCAGACTTCAGAAGGTTCCTCAGGTTTGTCTTTCAGGGTGACTACTATCAGTACAGAGTCCTCCCTTTCGGACTCGCCTCAGCGCCCAGAGTATTCACAAAGTGCTTAGTTGTTGTGACGGTCTACCTAAGAACCTTGGGGATCTTTCTGTTCCCCTACTTAGACTATTGGCTGCTAAGGGCAGATTCCACTTCAGCAATCACTTTCGCCCTAAATCAAACCATTTATGTCCTTCAGGAGTTGGAGTTTGTGATAAACTATCCAAAATCACATCTCTGCCCAACCCAGAACCTTGAGGTCATAGGAGCTCATTTAGACACGACAGGGAGCAAAGCCTTCCTCCCAGAAGATGGATGTCTCCGTCTGTTTGCCTTAGCCACACGGGTGCAGCAACAACCAGCAGTTCCTGATCATTCCTCCAGTTTAGTCCTCCACCTCTGGGTAGTGCACCTCCTGCAGCTTGGAGACTGGACATGTCAAATTTGTGACATCACTGGATGTAGCCTGCTGGAATCTCCCATCAGCCCCAGTGTGTCCAGTCTCCATGCAGTAGGACGACGTAGTGAGCCTAGGTGCTGGGCTCACTAGAGAAACGAATAAGGAGCAAGTTAGGGTTTGGTCTTCAAATTTTCCTTTCTTAAATTTTTGGGATAAGTGTTTTCCATTTTGGTTATGGCCCTTTAAATTTATTTTCTTTCTAGGGGTAATATCACTTAAAAAAAATAAAAGAACTATCAGGTTTTAGCCCTTTCCTGCCACACCAAGACATCTCTTTCTCTGCGGATCTCTCTTCCTAGAAGGCTTAGGGGCGAGCTCCTGAAACGACACACTTGCAGGCAGGTTCCTGCGGAGCGACAGATCGCCGCTCCGGGTCTCGGGCCGAAGAGCCTGCATGGCCACAGCAGCGGCCCTCGCTGCCACAGCAGCGGCCCTCGCGGCGAACATCGCTAGCCTGAGCACTGAGCACGACGTGGCTTGAAGGGCCTCCGGCCTCAGCGGTGAAGTTTAAATTACAGTTTTTATTTCTGGCTTACGTGCCTTGGTGCAGCAGCGGGTCGGGCTCCATCTTCCTGCAGGGGTGAGTTTGTTTTGCGCGCCAAAACCAGTTCCAGTCAGGAACCACGGCCATTTTAAACACATGGTGTTTGCCGTTTCAGCTTGGTGTGGCGGCGGCCCGGAGAACCGCCGCGGGGTCTAGTGCTAGACACGAGTCCTTCATCCCGATTTCATTTAGTTTCTTTTAGGACGTTTAGTTTCATTTCATTTACTTCGTCATTCCCGTTTAGGCTATTGGGTTTACTTTCGGGGAGTTTTTCTACTGCTTGTGTCTGAACGGCTGGGGAACCAGTTTTCAGAGGCTTTTGTTCCCTTAAGCAAAAAAAAAAATAATAAGGAAGTCAAATCTTCATAATTTCAAAGGGGGTTGCAAAATCATTATTTGTGTCTGTTTCCTGCCCAGGTCTGCTCGGCGGTCAGCACATGTCAGCACGCCTGCAGTGTGTCGTCTGCGGCACCCATAGAGGCACGGTCGCAGACACCGGCATCTGTAGGGGCTGCGCAGCTGTGTCTGCCAGCGTGGAGCAGCAGATGGAGAATTCAGGCGTCCCTGCTTCTCAGGGAGCCGCAGCGGGGGTGGAAGGGGAAGCGTGGTTGCCTGCCCCATCCACGTCTGGTCCGGAAGCTTCAGCAGGGGACCCTAGTGCGTTTCCGGGAGTAGGCCCCAGTCCGCAGCTGGGGGATTTTTGTCTTGATAATGCATCAGGCATTCTGTCTCAGACGTCAGGGTAAGTTGCCTAGTCCCTTACCTCTTCCCTCGGCTTTTCCGCAATCCGGGATGGCGGACGGCGAAAGCCTTTCTCCGAAAGCGCCAAAGAGGCCTCACCCTCCTGATCACTCCCCTTCAGAGTTGGGGTGGCAGGAGGTGGAGGAGGCTGAGTTGGAGATGGAGGCAGATATGGACGAATTGGAAGAGGGGGAGATCCCGGAACCTGAAGATCAGGCAAAGATAATTTGGGTGTTCCGGAAGACGAGCTGACGGCCCTTATTACGGAGTCCCTGCAGATGCTCAAGCTTGCAACGACGCAGCCGACTGAGGAAGAGGATGAGGAGGATCCCATCATTCAGGCTGTGTGACAGATGCAGGTGGGTGTTTCCCGTTCACAAGGTGGTGGATCGGGTGATCCAGGATGAGTGGGACCAACCAGAAGCGGGGCTCAGAGGGCTGATGACTATGAACAGGCTCTATCCCTTGGCGGATAAGGACAAAGAGAAATTCCGCTGTCCACGGATTGATGCAGTGGTATCTGCAATTACTAAAAAGACCACTATACCAGTGGAAAGTAGCACGGTTTTAAAGGATGTGCAGGATAGGAAAGTGGATGGTTTGTTGAAACAATCCTTCGAGGCGGATGCGGTGTCCTTGCAGGCTTCCATCTGTAGAGCTTGGGTGGCGAGGACCTGCCTTAGGTGGTCTCAACACTTACGGCAGTCGACCCACTTGGAGCAGGAAAGTGTAAGAGAGCTGGAGCGCTTGGAATCAGGGTCGGCTTATTTGGCGGATGTGCACTACGAACTGATTAGGGCTTTAGCAAACAGTATGGCTTCGCTAGTGGCCGCCCGGAGATCCCTGTGGCTCAGAAATTGGTCAGCCGACGGGTCATCCAAATCACAACTTAGTAAGCTTCCGTTTAAAGGGAAGCTGTTTGGAGAGGATCTTGACAAGTTGGTTAAGGATTTAGGAGAGTGCAAGGGTGGAAAGCTTCCGGAGGACAAGCCTAAGCAAGGAAAATTCTCTCTGGCCTTTCGGGGTCAGTTTAGAGATTTCAGGAGATTTCATACTTCTCGTTTGGGTGGTTTCCAAAGGAGAAGTTTTGCTTCTCAGGCCCAGGGGTTTCGTGGAGAAAGTAGAGGATTTGCAGTGGCTGCTGCAGGTACCGCTCGAAAGCCACAATGAAAAGATGCGGGTCCCAGCAGAAAGTCAACCGATAAGAGGACGGCTTTGGGGTTTCCTTTCTGCTTGGACCCAAATAACATCCGACCAGTGTGTACTGGAGATCATTCGCAAAGGTTATGCACTGGATTTGGCAAGACCTGTACTAGACTCCTTCATGCTGTCCCCCTACAGGGGTTAAACAAAGACCCTAGCAGTCCGGCAGACCCTGGACCGGCTCTTGCAGTTGGGAGCTGTCGTACTCGTGCCGGTGGCAGAATATGGCGTGGGATGATACTCCATTTATTTCGTGGTGCCAAAGAAAGACGGATCCCTTCGACCAGTCCTGGAGCTCAGAGGTAAATCGGTGTCTCCGAGTGCCGCATTTCAGAATGGAAACACTGCGGTCCGTCATTGTAGCAGTACGTCAGGGAGAGTTCCTGACGTGTCTCGATCTCACGGAGGCGTATTTACATGTCCCAATCAGAGCTTCTCATCAAAAGTTCTTATGGTTCGCACTCCCTTGGTGTCATTATCAGTTCCAGGCATTACCATTCGGTCTTGCGACAGCTCCGGATTTTCACCAAGATCATGGTAGAGGTGGCGGCAGCCCTACGAAAGGAAGGAGTCTTAGTTCATCCATACCTCGATGATTGGTTGATTTGGGCGAAGTCCAAAGCCGAGAGTGAGCGAGCTACAGCCATGGTTGTGCATTTTCTGCAGGGACTTGGCTGGGTAGTCAATCTGACCAAGAGCCATCTGGTTCCGTCTCAAGTGCTCGAGTATCTGGGAGTGTAAGGTTCGACACTCAGAAAGGGGCGGTGTTTCTGATGGAGCAGAGAGCCCAAGCACTTCAAAAGCTGGTGCGCAGCTTCAGGTCCGTTTCGGCGCCCACTGTGTGAAGTTACCTTCGTGTGCTGGGTACAATGGCGGCGACGTTGGAGGTAGTTCCGTGGGTCAGATTTCATATGAGACCTTTGCAGCGGTCGTTGCTTTGCCGGTGGTCGAACCAGTTTGACTCGTTGAACAAACATCTCCCTTGCCCTCTTCGGGTCAGACAGTCCCTTCGGTGGTGGCTGCTCCCCGCGTCTCTGGGAGTGGGAATGCCCCTAGAGCAGCCAGAGTGGATCCCACTACTGACGGACACGAGTCTGACAGGGTGGGGAGCGCATTGCAGAGAGGCCTTTGTGCAAGGCGCTTGGTCAGTGGAAGAGAGCAACTGGTCCATCAACCGCCTGGAGCAGAGAGCAGTATTCCTGGCCCTGCAAAGGTTCGAAGCTACGGTGATGGGGCGAGCGGTACAAGTGCTGTCCGACAATGCCGCAACGGTGGCCTACATAAATCGGCAGGGCGTTACAGGAAGTGTGGCCATGGAAGAAGAGGCAGAAGGGTTGTTCTCTTGGATAGAGACTCGTTTGCAAGCAATATCGGCGGCCCACATTGCAAGGAAGGACAGCGTGATGGCGGATTTTCTCAGCAGGGTCTGAGTGGATGCTGGGGAATGGGAATTGCATCTGGACGTATTCGAGCAAATAGTTCACTGGTGGGGGACTCCGGTCATAGATCTGATGGCGACATTGCAGTCAGCGAAGTTGAGTCGTTTCTTCAGCAGACGGGAGACCATGTCGGAAGGAATTGACGCCTTGATACAGCCTTGGCCGTCGACACGTCTCCTTTATGTCTTCCTGCCATGGGCGCTCATCGGGCGCATGGTTCAGCGCGTCGAAGCACATCGGGGGCGAGTGCTATTGGTGGCTCCGGACTGGCCAAGGTGCCCGTGGTACGCCGATCTCATGAGGTTGCTTGACGGGGTTCCTTGGAGATTACCAACGTTGGAGGGACTGTTAATTCAGGATCCGCTGCAAATGCCTCAGGCGGATCAGTTCTTGCTTACGGCCTGGTCATTGAAAGGGCAAGGTTAAGGAAGAAAGGTTACTCCAGGTCGGTCATTGCAACATTGCTTCAGGCACGGAAACGGTCAACATCGTTGGCTTACGTGCGCATCTGGCGTGTGTTTGAAGACTGGTGCTCAAGGCACCACGTCTGCGCCGCTACAGCGTCCATACCTTTGGTGTTAAGTTTCCTGCAGGACGGGTTCGAGAAGGGGCTTGCAGCCAGTTCCTTGAAGGGTCAATTGGCAGCCCTCTCTTGTTATAGAGGTAAAGTCCAAGGAGTGTCCTTAGGGGCTCATGTCAATGTGATGCGTTTTCTTAAAGCGGTTACCAGAATACGACCGTCTCGTAGGATTACAGTTCCTCAATGGGACCTCAACTTGTTTTTAGGGGCGCTGGTAAAGGAACCTTTTGAGCCCTTAAGCCAAGTTTCCGTCAAGGATTTGACTTTGAAAACGGTATTTTTGGTAGCCATCTGTTCGGCGTGGCGCATTTCAGAGTTGCAGGCCCTGTCATGTAGAGAACCCTTTTTGTGCTTTTCCAGTGAGAAGGTGGTCCTTCAGCCTGTCCCATCCCTTTTGCCAAAGGTGTCCTCCCTTTTTCATTTAAATCAAACGGTGTCTTTACCAGTCTTACCTTCGGGGGGAGGACACGTTGCCGAATGGGGCTTGCGGCACTTGGACATAAAGAGGGTACTGCGAAGATATTTGGCGGTCTCCGAATCTTACCCCAAATCGGATCATCTTTTCGTGGTGTTTGGGGGTCCTAGAAAAGGGGAGGTGGCCGCGAAGGCCTCCACTTCCCGATGGATTAAGGAGGAAATTGTCTCAGCCTATATTTTGCAGGGACGCCCAGTGCCTGTGAGCTTGAGAGCTCACTCCACTAGAGCGCAAGCGGCTTCCTGGGCGGAACACAGCCTAGTTCCGCTGGTGGAAATTTGTAGAGCGGCCACCTGGTCCTCTCTTTATACCTTTATTTATTTATTTATTTAGTAAACATTTGTATACCGCTGCTTCCTATGATCAGCAGCGGTTTACTTTACAGAATCATAATGTATCGTACAATACATTCATTTTTAGGATACAGATTTCGATTTGGGCGATGATTTGCATAAAACAGGAAATAGCAGTTAGGTACACTATACATTGGATTGAGGCTCTCAAATCTAAATATACATTTGATTGTAGTTGCGTGGGTGGGGCCTAGAATATACATATATACAAGATTACAAGATTACAAATTGGTATTTAAATGCCGTCGTGGCAGGCAAAGCCATCTAGTTGCGGCAGGTGTCGCACTTAGGTCAGGTTGTAGTGAGCCTGAAATAAATGGGTTTTGAGTTTCTTTCTGAATTCATTCAAATTATTGGTCAGTCGCAACTCGTGTGGGAGTTGGTTCCAGTGTATTGGTGCGGTATATATGAATGCTCTATTGCTTGTTTCTGCTTTGACAGTTCTTATGCTGGTCGGAACACAGAGAGCGTTGAGATTTATGGTTCTTCTGTTCCTGTTGTGTGGCTGAATAGTGATTAGGTTATTGAGGTAGGAGGGTGCAATGTTGTGAATGAGCTTATACGTTGTTATGAGAAGTTTGAAAATGTGAGCGGTCACCGGGAGCCAATGCAGTTCCATTAGCACTGGGGTTATGTGCTCTGTGACGCTTTTTTCCATGATGACTCTTGCAGCCACATTTTGAGCCATTTGCAGGATATTTAGGGTTTTCTTCGGCAGGCCTTGCAGAATGGCGTTGCAGTAATCTAGGTGAGGAATGATGAGGGCTTGTGCCACAGTCCTGAAGTCAGATTTCTCGAGGATATTGCGAAGTGGTTGAACTTTTAATTTGTAAAAAATGGCTCGGTTAACTGTTCGGAGGTGTTTATCCATCTTAAGGTTGCTGTCTAGTAGGACCCCTAGATATTTTATTGCAGGCTTCGTATGATATATGTTTTTGTTAAGGGCGACCGTGGCGGGCGGGATGAAATTGGTTTTCTTGGAGATAAACATGACCTCTTTTCTTGTGGTTTATTGACATGTTTTGTTGAAGCCATGTTTGGAGCATGTCAAGGCATTCTTCTAGAGGAGTGAAATATGGTTGTGTTATGTCGAGGTGCGTATACAGCATCACATCGTCAGCATAGATGTGGTAATTGATGTTGCACTTCCGAAAGATCTCGCAGACCGGTTTTATATACAAATTGAATAGGAGCGATGATAAGGCGGACCCTTGAGGAATCCCCTGGGTTTGGGGGAAGGCATCGGCTTTATCGTCGTTGAATTGAACTTGTTGCATCCTATTGGATATGTATGATGCAAACCACTTTAAAGGGGTCCCTGTTATACCTATGGATGCAAGACGGTTTAAGAGGGTGCTGTGGTGTACTGTATCAAATGCAGCTGAGATGTCGATAAATATAAGTATGAACATCGCATTTTTGTTCTCGAGGCCTCTGAGGAGATTGTCAAGGAGTGCCAACAGTAGGGTTTCTACTCCGTGATGCTGACGAAACCCATATTGATGCATATCTAATGCTTCCCTGTCGTCGATGTGATCCTGTAGCTGCTGCTGAACCGCTTTTTCGATTGTTTTAGCTAAGAATGCTATGCTCGAGATCGGGCGATATGATGCAGGATCACTTTTGTTGAGTGTTTTGTTCTTTAAGATGGGTCTTATAAGCGATCTCTTGAGATGGGTCGGCATTGTTCCTTGTTGGAGTGACTGGTTAACAATGTAGGAGATCGGTTTTGCGATTTCTTTCTTAGTTGCTTTTATCCAAGCCGCTGGGCATGGGTCAAGAGGGGAGGTGGTGGAGTTTAAATTGGTTATGATGTTTATGACCTGTTGTTCACCTAATTGCTGGAAGGTATTCCATTCTGCTGCAGACTCTGACTGCGGGACGGTGTCGGTTTCTCGAGGGGTGAGGACTAAAGCCATGCGTTGATCGATGATTGTGGGTACTTGCGGGTGTAGTTTCTTGGCGTAATAGTCTGCAAGCGTCTTGGCCTTTATTTCGTCGGCATAGACGGTGTCCTGGGAGGTTTTGGTGAGTGATTTAACAAGCTCAAATAGCTCTCTGGCCTATTAAGAGCTTTATTGAGTAGGTTAGTGTGATGAACCTTTTTTGCAAGGTTGACCTCATTCTTGTATTTCATGAGGAGTGTTAGGTATAGTCGCTTGTATTCCTCGATTTGTGTTTTCCTCCATTTTTTTTCCATTTTGCGTAGCTCCCTTTTCATTCTGGATAGAGTAGAAGAGTACCATGGTTCGGTATTTGTTCTTGTTGCTGTGTTTGCGGCTTTCAAGGTTGGTCTTGCTGCTGCTTCGATCCCTGAGTTCCATATGTCTACCAGCTTATCTAGGTCCATGTGAGTGTATTCAAAGTGTGAAGAAATAGATGTTACAAATGTTTCACTATTGAATTTTCGGAACTTCCTTAGGTGATGTGTTTTTGGGTCTGCTTGAGATTGTTCATTTAAGGATGGTAAGAGGATCTCAAATTCAATTAGGTAGTGGTCAGACCAGGGGACCTGGGTCACTCGTGTTCAGGTTTTCGTAATTCATTTGGTTGCGTGTCGGATGATATGAACACCATATCTAGGGTGTTGCCTTTGCTATGAGTGGCTTCCTGAATAATTTGAACATATCCGAGCTGGTTCATGGCTTCAAGGAAAGTGTCAGCCTGCATGGGGGGTACGGATGGCAGGTTCAGGTCACCCAGGATAATTCGCTGTTTCTTGATTGCAGAGGTTGAGATGATTTCTAGTGCAGTGGCCAGGGTTTTGTGGTGGGATGAGGGGGGTCTGTAGATTAAGCAGATGGTTGTCGTTTTATTCTCAATCTTGAGTATATCAATGCCCTCGGATGCAGTAAGGGACGTGTTTGTTAACACTACCGTCTTGATGTGTTAGGAGCGAAGGATGCCTGTTTCGGGTTGGCGGTGTTGCAGGTCGGCTGGAAGGGTCCCTCCTGTTAGTACTGCTCTGTTACATCCCAGAGGTGGAGGACTAAACTGGACGAACGATCAGAAAATAGTAATTACACTTACCTGGTAATTGTAGTTCCTGGAGGAACTCCAGTTTAGTCCTCATTCCCGCCCAGGGAGTGTTTTAATTAACAGGGCAAGTTCAATACAGTGTAATGCAAAGTATACAGGTGAGTGTGGCTTAATGTGCTTTACAGTTGTTCTAATTCTTCCTTTTTCAACCTGTCTGTGCTTTCTCTTCAGGGTCTCTGGTTCGGCAGGGGGGAGAGGGGCCAAAGGGGAAACCTCGCTCCTTTCTTTGAAAGGGGAGGTTAGTGTTTGATAAGTTACCAGATATACCTTTATTTTGAGTTTAGGATTATTATTAATGTGGTAGCTACTTGTTTGTTGCTCTTTTGAGTCTGCTTTGTCAATAGTTCACTGGGGCTGATGGGAGATTCCAGCAGGCTACATCCAGTGATGTCACGAATTTGACATGCCCAGTCTCCAAGCTACAGGAGGAGGTGCACTACCCAGAGGTGGAGGACTAAACCGGAGTTCCTCCAGGAACTACAAATTACCAGGTAAGTGTAATTTCTATTTCCTGCCAGAACATTTCTTTGCCTTTTAGGACACATGGCATCCGCAGTCCATGTCATACTCTGTGCTCACGTCCACATGGGGAATTTCACAGTGGACTCTCTCAAGCCAGTGGCATTCCACAGGTCATCTCTCAGGCCTGTCAACATCACTTTACAGATGAAGGCAGACCTACAGTGGTGGATCACGCCACAGATTCTAATCAAAGTGTCACCTTTTCAGACGTCTGCACTGCAGTTTATCCTAACCACCTAAGCATCAAAATGAGACTGGGGAGCACATCTCAATGGTCTCACAATGCACTGCCTTTGGTCTGCTCAGGAGAGACAGCATTACAGATCAATCTTCTGGAACTCAGAGCGGTATCCATTGCCATCAGAGTCTTCTCTCCCCAACTCAAGCAGCATTCCTCTTCTTGTGCAGAATGACAACCAGGTAGCCATGTTCTATATAAATACACAAGGAGGGACAGGCTCTCAAGCCCTGTGCAAAGAGGCCTCTCTCCTGTGGAACTGGGCAATTTCCCAGGGTATTCACCTTCACGCAGTCTACCTTCCGGGAGAACAGAATCAATTGGCGACAGACTAAGCCGGATTCTGTATCCACACAAGTGGATGTTGGATCCTCAAGTAACCTAACGCTTGTTTGAACTCTGGGGGACTCCACTTATAGACCTCTTTGTGTCTCCCCTCAGTGCCCAACTACCTCAGTTCTGTTTGAGGATTCCCTCTTCCCACAGGTAATCGTCAGATGCCTTCCTCATTCACTGGGGTTGAGATCTTCTTTATGCTTTCCCTCCACTTCCACTCATAGCAAAGACACTCTTCAAACTCCAGGCCGAACAGGGATGAATGATTCTCATTGCCCCGCACTGTCTCAGATAACCGTGGTTTCCTATGCTTCTTTAGCTTGCTCAAGCACCTCTCCTCTGGCTCGCTTGCTCACCAATGCTTCTCTCAGGAGCAGGGCACCCTATTGCACCCCAACCTCAAACCACTCCGGTTGTTGGCCTGGAAGCTGAACACCTTGTCCTCTCACATTTAAATTTCAAGGAGGACGTTTTGCATGTCCTGTTATTTTCAAAAAAGGATTCGACCAGCTGGGTGCTCTTATGCCTTCAAATGGCACAGGTTCTCCATCTGGTGTTCTCTTAAAACACTTTATCCCTTCACTTGGCGTGGAGGAGTAGCCTAATGGTTAGAGCGCACTGGCTTGGGAACCAAGAGGACCAGGATTTGATTCCCAATAACACTCCTTGTGGCCTTGAACAAGTCACTTAACCCTTCATTGCCTCAGAAAAATCCAAGTTATCCATGTCCCTGTTTAATGTACATTGCCAAGTTTAAGTTATAATGTAAACCGCTTTGATTGAAATAATAAAGCGGTATAAAAAAACCTGTTAAATAAACAAATA
Organism: Ichthyophis bannanicus; assembly: GCA_033557465.1. Lineage (NCBI taxonomy): Eukaryota > Metazoa > Chordata > Amphibia > Gymnophiona > Ichthyophiidae > Ichthyophis > Ichthyophis bannanicus. The sequence goes on along the minus strand of CM066033.1, from coordinate 1,083,884,613 downwards.
TGTCCCATCCACTGTTCCCTCTAAGCTGTGCGCATGTGCGCGCGCACACACCTCGCCGAGTGAGCGCACATACTTTAGAACAGAGCGCACAAAAATTACGGTTCTGATAGAAAACACGTCTTAAAATTTAAAAATTGTTGTGTATTTACGGTTTGTGTATTGTTGTGTATTTACGGTTTTCACAAGTTCTACAATATTTTCTAGTGCAATCAATGTGGTGTACATACTGTATTCTGACATGTAGTCAACTTTTAAAGTATATAACTCTGAGTGTCGTTATGTGGCGCACAAAAATTTAACCTTCCTTCAAAAGCGGCACAGCTGATATTTTATGCGCACACAGCCTACAGAAAGTTAGAGGGAACATTGGTCCCATCCCAAACTTACTTCAGTACCTACTACATTTGTCTACTTCTGGTCTCAAAACCAGTTCAGTTAGAGTGCATCTATCAGCTATTGCAGCCTCCCACCGTACTCTAGAGAGCCTCCTGTCTTGGTGCACCCCTTAATGGCCAGATTCGTGCGGCGTCTTCTCCTGACCAAGCCACCTTTCTGTCCACCTTCAACCCTGTGGGATCTCATTGTTGTCCTGGCACAACTCATGCGCAATCCTTTTGAACCAATGGGGGTCAGCTCCATTGAAGTTCCTCACTTGTAAGCTTCTTGTCCTCATAGCAGTGACCTCTGCTCGCAGAGTCGGTGAACTCCAGACTTCGGTAACCTAAGAGCCTTACCATTTTTCATCACGACAAAGTGTTCCTTCGCACTCATCCTAAGTTCTTGCCCAAGGTCATCACCTCTTTTCACTTGAATCAGTCGGTCTCACTATCGATCTTCTTTCCAAGATCCCACTCATCTCCGGCAGAAGCCAAACTTCATACTCTCAACTGCAGGAGAGCATTGGCTTTCTATTTAGAATGCACCAAGGACCTTCGCCAATCCTCTCAATTGTTTGTCTCCTTTGACCAAAGTCATTTGAGAATACCAGTATCCAAAAACACTTTCAAATTGGTTGGCAGATTGCATATCCTTCACTTATGCTCAAGCTGGGCTATCCCTAACATGCTGTGTTACATCCTGACAGCTACAGTAGCTAACATCCGCTCGCGGCAGCATGGTCGTCTTTGCATACCTTTACAGCGTACTATTGCCTGGATAAAGACTCCAATTCGGGCAAGCAGTTTTGCATAATCTCTTTCAAATATAGACAACTTTCACACCGCCCATCCAACTACCCTGCAAGGAGTGATCTGAACGAGCTGAGTCTGTTGGATCCCGGCTTCAACCTCCAGCTGTACTGTGTTTCTTCTCTTGCTTGGTTGTCTGGGCTAGGGGAGTCCCATATGTGAAGAATGACTTCCTGCTTTTTCCTGGAAATAGTGTAGTTATTCACCTGTAACAGGTAATCTCCGGGAACAGCAGTAATCAGAAAGTTAATGAGTATTCTTCTAATCACAAATCAGATGGTAAAGAATTCCAAAGAGTGGATTTTGCTACAGAAGAATTATGGGCACAAGTCTCACATAAATAGAGTTGATGTACTGAAGGAACATCAACATGATTAGATTCAGCAGAGCAGAGAGCTCTATTTTTTTTTTAATCTGTGTGTGGGTTATTCTCATCTTTGGGTTAGTGACCACATCTGGGTTGCTTTGGTGGCATTTTGGAAGTCTGAAACCTAACAAAACAATTGCCTTCAGTTGTCTTAGCTTTTACGGAGAATATTGAAGAACTGGAGCCTACTCCAGACCCCTAGAAGGGGAGTGACATCAGTTCTGAGATGTTTTTCTCTATCTCTGTATGTTGACAGGAGGACAATCCACTTGTCTTGTCTGGCAGGACTAAAAGAAAGGAATTAATAGGTAAATAAAGAGGCTGTTCCTTATCGTCACTCCAGTCCAGTCCCTTTACTTCAGGGTTACGCAACCCTTCCAGCAGCTTGGAGGCTGAGCCCAACCTTTTTGGGGTGGAGCGGTATATATACCACTGGTGCCACCCACCAACTCCAGTATTCTCAGCCTCCAAGCAGCTGGAGGGTTCCGTAAGCCTAGGGCTTACTGGAGTCCTAACTTCTTTTAATTTTAATTTAATTAATTTAATTAATTTTGCTAAGTTGCATGGTTAGACTTCTTTATTTTCATTAGGAATCTTGCCTTAGTTTTATTTCATTTCCCTCTTGTCGGAGTACTCCGTCCCCCCCCCCACTCCCCCCCCCCCCCCCCCCCGCGGCCCGGGCCGGGACCGGAGGAGATTTCCTCTATTTCCTGCAGCAGCGAGGAGGAACGGTCAGAGTTCCTCTCGCTGTCGGTGCTGCCTGCTCCTCTGCTGCCCTGCCGGGAGACCTGCCCGTCCTCGCGCCGAAGCCCCGCCGGCGGCTGAGCGCTAGAGGACTCGCCGTACAGGAGGGAGAGTGTGCTATTTCCTTCAGCCCCCCTCTTCTTACCACGGCGCGGTAGAGGGCAGCGACGAACTCCGGAGCCGCGAGTGAAGCTCCGGGAGTAGAACGAGGCCCCGGGTCGTTCGGGTCTCAGTTCCCAGCCTCTCCTTCACCGTCGGAGCATGCGGGACAGCACAAAGAGCAGTTTTGCAAGCTCCTCTGCTAAGGGCTCCACGTGGTCGCGGCCTACCACGTGTTGAGCCAACTACTGAGAATCGCGGCCTCGGGCCTGGAGAGAAGCCTCTAAACCGCAAGTATTCAGCTTATGGGCTGAAAATTTAAAAAGATTTATTCTTCAGTCTCTGGATATTACTTTAATTAATTAATGTAAAAGGTTTTACTGTGTCCCCGTTTACCTCGGGGGTTTCTTTCCTTTGATGCCTGTTACCGGAGAGCATTTTTAGAGCCTGGAATTTTAGATTAGTTTGGGGGTTTATTTTGTTGATTTATTTTTGTTGATTTATTTGAAAGTAAATCTGTTGGTTAGGCTCAGGACGGTGTGCATCTATTTAGCTACTCCTTAGGAGCATGACGGGCAAACCGAGGTGTCCATCTTGTGGCACCCGGAGGGGTACTGCATCTGAGGCAGGGGTCTGCAGGGGCTGCGCTGCAGTGGCTTCCTCAGTAGAACAAGAAATCAGCCTAGCCATGTCCCAGGCCTCGCAGGGGTCCTCTGACCCCTCGGAGGGGGAAGTAGCGTCCCAGTTATCCCTTCCTTCTCGCTCAGAGGCTCCCCTTCCCCCTATACCTCCCTCCTCCCTTCCCACAGAAGAAGGGGGAGTCGGGGATTTCTTCTCCCCTGATTTCGTGCTCTTACTGCACCAAGCCTATTGTTTGCATAAGAAGGGACTTGGTCCGGGAGAAGCGGGTCCTTCGGCCGAAAGCAAACTAGTCAGACCCATGAGGTCTAACGCTCAGGACTCTGGGATACCCTCAAAGCGCCCCAGACTGGTGATGGAGGAGCCCCTCACTTCTCTTTCCCAGGACATGCCTGAAGAGGAGGTCTCGGAAAAGAAGTTGGAGGAGGAAGAGGAGGAGCTGGAGGAAGGGGAGATCCCTGAGGAGGACCACTCTCGCATAATCAGAGTCTTCCGGCGGGAGGAGTTGCCCGCCTTAATAAATGATTCCCTGAAAGCTCTCAACGTAGCCTCGGATACCCCCGCGGAGGATGAGGCATTGGAGGATCCCTTGATCCAGGCCATCAGGAGGTCCCAGAAGGTTTTTCCTGTCCACAGAGTGGTGCGTCAGATGATTCAGGAGGAATGGGATCAACCAGAGTCAGCTTTAAGAGGGGTCCGGGCCATGTCTCGTCTCTACCCTCTCCCAGAGGCAGACAAAGAGCTTCTGAAGTCTCCCAGGGTGGATGCGGCGGTGTCGGCAGTGACGAAGAAAACTACCATCCCAGTAGAGGGCAGCGCGGCCTTGAGGGATGCCCAGGACAGAAGATTGGACACGCTCCTTAAGCAAGCCTTCGATGTGAGCGCTCTTGCCTTACAGGCCTCAGTTTCAGGGGCATGGGTGGCGCGAGCCTGTTTGAGGTGGTCTCAGCAACTCCAGGCAGAGGAGGGCCCCTCCGATGGGGTCCTAGCCAACGCGGCGAGGTTGGAATCAGGTACGGCCTTCTTGGCGGATAGCCAGTATGACCTCATCCGGAGCTTAGCAAAGAACATGGCCTCGGTTGTGGCAACCAGACGCTATTTGTGGCTCCGGAATTGGGCCGCCGATGCCTCCTCCAAAGCTCGCCTGAGTCGCCTTCCCTTTAAAGGGAAACTATTATTCGGAGAGGACCTGGACAAGTTAGTAAAGGACCTGGGTGAGTCCAAGGGTGGCAGGTTTCCGGAGGACAGGCCCAAGCAAACGCGTCCCTCAGTCCCAGCTCGGAACCAACCTAGAGAACCTTGGAGGTTTCGCTCGACCAGACCTAACCCTTTCCTCAGGGGTCGTTTTAACGCTAGGGGTCAAGGATTCCGAGGGTTTCGGGGCAGAGGTTTCTCGGCCTCCTCCTCCTTTTCTTCGGGCCCCAGAAAACAACAATGAGATACCGGGGGCCAGGAGGGCGGACTGCCGGTAGGCGGTCGCCTGAGGCAGTTTCTTCCCGCCTGGTCCCGGGTCACGTCCGATCAGTGGGTGCTGGAAGTGATTCGAGAGGGATACGCTCTCGAATTTGCAAAGCAAATACTTCCAGCCTTTGTTCAGTCCCCCTGCGGATCCTCAACAAAAAGAGAAGCCATAGAATCAGCTCTTTCCCGCCTCATAGAGCTCGGGGCCGTGGTTCCGGTACCTCCAGACCAATGCGGTACGGGTCGGTACTCGATTTACTTCGTCGTCCCAAAAAAGGAGGGGTCCTTTCGCCCGATCCTGGACCTAAAGCAGGTCAATCGCTGTCTCAAGGTACCTCACTTCCGGATGGAAACCCTGCGAGCAGTGATAGCGGCCGTGAGGGCCGGAGAGTTCCTAACGTCGTTGGATCTGACAGAAGCATATTTGCATATCCCGGTCAGAAGGTCCCATCAGCAGTTCCTCAGATTCGCTGTGCCTCGAGGTCATTTTCAATTTCAGGCGCTACCCTTCGGACTAGCGACGGCGCCAAGAACTTTCACCAAGGTAATGGTGGTGGTAGCGGCCGTCCTACGAAAAAAGGGAATCTTAGTGCACCCCTATTTGGACGACTGGCTGATCCGGGCAAAATCGGAAGAGGAAAGTCGCCGGGCAACAGCCAAAGTAGTTCAAGTTCTGGAGGAGCTAGGGTGGGTCATCAATCGCGCAAAGAGCAGTTTGATTCCTTCCCAAGAGCTCGAGTATCTCGGAGCAAGGTTCCACACAGGCAGAGGTAGGGTCTTCCTGTCCAGCTCGAGGATAAAGGCCCTAAGAACCCTGGTCTCACAGTTCATGGCCAGGCGACTCCCTTCAGCGTGGCATTACCTGCAATTGCTGGGAACCATGGCGGCAGCAATAGAAGTAGTCCCGTGGGCCAGAGCTCACATGCGCCCGTTACAGCGGTCGCTGTTGCGGCGGTGGTCTCCCCAACAGCACCCCTTGTCCCAGCAGCTCCCCTGCGCTCCTCGAACCAAGCACTCCCTCTTCTGGTGGAGGTGCCCAAGGAATCTGAGTCGCGAAATGCCCCTCGAATCCCCACAGTGGGTGCTGTTGACGACAGACGCCAGTCTAGCAGGCTGGGGAGCTCATTTCGAGGAACAGTTTGTCCAGGGGCGTTGGACAGCGTTGGAATCCCTATGGCCTATCAACCGGCTAGAATTGAGAGCAGTCGCTCGGGCGCTCAAGGCTCTCCAGTCCTCAGTGCTAGGAAAAGCGATTCGCGTTCTCTCCGACGATGTCACCGCAGTGGCGTACATCAATCACCAGGGCGGCACCAGCAGTCCGGCCTTAGAAAAGGAGGCGGACGCCCTGTTCAAGTGGGCAGAGGTTCGCCTGGAAGCACTCTCAGCTCAGCACGTGGCCGGCACGGACAACATCATGGCCGATTACCTCAGCAGGTGCAAGATAGACCACGGCGAGTGGGAACTGCATCAGGAGATCTTCGACCAGATAGTAGCTCTTTGGGGGCCTCCAGTCATGGACCTCATGGTGCGGTTCGCTTCCGCCAAAGTAAGCCGATTCTTCAGTCGGTGGAAGGAAAGGATGTCCGAGGGCCTGGACGCCCTGGCCCAGAAATGGCCCTCGGAGGGTGGTCTTTATGTCTTCCCTCCTTGGGCCCTAATCGGGAAGGTCCTCCAGCGGGTGGAAGCTCACCGGGGCCTAGTAATCCTTATTGCCCCGGATTGGCCTCGTCGCCCCTGGTATGCGGACCTGGTAAGGATGATCGCCGACCGGCCGTGGCGCCTTCCCGTCAGGAAGGACCTTCTGAGGCAAGGGCCGGTCCAGATGCCACACGTGGATCGATTCTCGCTTACGGCTTGGCTTTTGAAAGGGCGCGGCTCTTGAAGCGCGGCTACTCGCCGGCAGTAATTATGACCCTGTTGAGCGCGAGGAAGCGCTCCACCTGTCTATCCTATATAAGAGTTTGGCGTATCTTTGAGGCATGGAGTACGGAACGCCGGAAGAACCCCCTGTCAGCTTCGGTCCCGGAGGTGCTGGAATTTTTGCAAGTGGGTCTCGACAAGGGTTTAGCCCACAGCTCCTTGCGAGTACAACTGGCGGCCATCGCTTGCTATAGGGGCAAGGTGGGCGGAAAAGCTTTGGGAGCTCATGCGGACGTGGTCAGGTTCTTGAAAGCGGTCAGACGGCTCCGCCCACAACGAAGATCGGTCATCCCCCCTTGGGACCTCAACCTGGTTCTAAATGCCCTAGTCGCGGAGCCTTTTGAACCATTGAAGAAGGCCTACTTGAAGGATCTGACTCTGAAGACAGTGTTCCTTGTGGCCATTTGCTCAGCTAGACGAGTCTCCAAATTACAAGCCCTGTCTTCTCGACCTCCCTTTCTGTTGTTTCTCAAGGATAAGGTAGTCCTTCGGACGGTTCCTTCATTTTTGCCTAAGGTGATCTCCCCCTTCCATGTCAACCAATCCATCTCTCTCCCGTCTCTTTCACCGGAGGGTCCAGGAGGGGGAGATAGTAAGCTCCATCTGCTCGACGTCCCCAGAGCCTTGAAGCGTTACCTCTCCCGCACGGCGCCCTTCCGGAAATCCGAACGACTCTTCGTGCAGTTCGGAGGGCCTCACAAGGGAGAGGCGGCGGCCAAGGCCTCAATTTCCAGATGGATCAGGGAGGCGATTGCCTCCGCCTATATCCTCAAGGGGAAGCAAGTCCCAGGAGGTCTGCGCGCTCACTCCACTCGAGCACAGGCTACCTCTTGGGCGGAGTTCAGCCTAGTTCCTCCTATGGATATCTGTAGGGCAGCGACTTGGTCCTCTCTGCACTCTTTCACCAAGCACTACAGGCTGGACGTGCAGAGCTCGGCGGACGCCAGGTTTGCGCATGCAGTGCTACGTTCCGGAATGGCAAATCCCACCCGGGCTGGTACTGCTCTGGTACTTCCCTGAAGTAAAGGGACTGGACTGGAGTGACGATAAGGAAGAAGTAATTAGATCTTACCTGCTAATTATTGTTCCTGAAGGAACGACAGTCCAGTCCCTATTCCCCTCCCTAACTCTATTTGGCCATACCGGCCGTTTCTCTAGGGCGGGACTGCGGCCCGAGGGCGGATTCAGGTCTTGCGGGTAGATCATGCTGGAGGAAAGGCCCATGCAGTAGCAGTTATCCTGCCTCCTCCCTTGACCCTCTCTCCTACTGTCTACTCCTGTTGAAAAAAAAAAAAAAAAGGAATATGTATCTGCAGTTTTTGCTTTAGTTTGTTTATTTCCGTTTAGACAATTACTTAGGTTTTGTTAAGTCTGCTTTTGCAGTAGGTTACTGAAGTTGGTGGGTGGCACCAGTGGTATATATACCGCTCCACCCCAAAAAGGTTGGGCTCAGCCTCCAAGCTTCTGGAAGGGTTGCGTAACCCTGAAGTAAAGGGACTGGACTGTCGTTCCTTCAGGAACAATAATTAGCAGGTAAGATCTAATTACTTCTTCTCGGTCATGGGACGAAGGGATTATCTGTCTATCTATATCTACCGTATTTTCGCGCATATAGCGCGCGCGCTATACACTTTTTTACATACCGCGCAACCCTCCGCGGTATTTGCGAAGGCGCGCTATATCTGAAGTTTATTACAAGTAACCTATCCCAAAAAAGAGGCCTTACACGAATATATTGGTATAAAAAAATATTTAATTAATTTTCCTCATCCGATTCCATAAAACCTTCGAAATCACTCCCCTCATCAACATCATCATTGAAAAAATTTAAAACCTCATCCATGTTAATAACATCCATTGCCGAAATGCTGAACTCCGAAATTTCTTTGCTGACAAATGTGCCGAAATCCGCCATCTTTTGTTCCCAGTCATCCGGAATCCTCTGGCCTACAGTTCTTATTCACACGGAAAGACCATTCCTCTTCATAAATTTGCAAATCCAGTTGAAACTAGCGTGGAAACTTGAAATTCCTCTTTCATTGGCCAGCAGTTTTGCTTTGAATTTAATTGCGATAGTTGAGACAGCTTTTCTTTGGGACCCCGACGTGCACGTTTTCGCGGGTTCATCTCCTCTAGCGCCGTTCTCTCCTTTCTCCAGTCGCGAACAGATGACTCACCAACATCAAATTCTCTTGCTGCTGCTCTGTTGCTTGTTTCTTCAGCTTTTGCCACAACTTTCAGCTTGAAGTCCGCAGTATAAGACTTGCGTTTAATTCTGGGCATGATGACTGGATTATAATAGAAGAGATCGCAAAGTTTTTATGTAAGGTATAATGGAACCGAGGGCCTTTTATACACCTCACAGTGCAGTCGACAGATGCGCGTTATACGCGCGTGCGCATTATGTGAGAAATTCAATGCAGGACTGGCCAAAAATTGCGCTTTATATGTGGGTGCGCGTTACATGCGCGAAAATACGGTGTATATATATAGATAGATAGATAGATAGATAGATATAGTGGAGTGGAGGAGTGGCCTAGTGGTTGGGGCAAGGTACTTCAGGCCGGAAGGTCGGGGGTTAAAATCCCACTAGAGGACAGCAACCTTGGGCCGGAAGGATTGGGGTTTCTAGTCCCACAGGTGCTCCTTGTGGTCTTGGGCAAGCCACTTAACCATCCATAGCCCATGTTCCCTGTAAAATAGTTATCTCCAAGTTATAATGCCCTGTTCAATGTAATTTCAGTTTGTTCAATGCGAACCGCACTGATGCAGAATGGCACGGTATATAAGAAATGTAAGTAAATAAATAAGTAAATATATATATATATATATATATATATATATAATTTAGTTTCCTACAGATTCACAGCTGACCATCTCGGGCCTTGAATATATGTAACAAACTAAAGTACTTTTTTATATTAAAAATGGAAAGACCATCAAACAACAATGGGACTTAGTAATAGATAACGTACCATTTTTTTTTGAATACCATATATTTCATCGGTCTCCAATCTGTGTATTTTTAGATCTCCAGGAACAAGCAGGAATGTAGTCCTCACATATGGCTTTCGTTGGTACCGACGGAGCCTGCGCGGGAACGCTCCCTAGTGTCCAATAGGAATGCTTTTGGGAGCATCCCTCAGCACATGTGCGCTGCCTTCCCGCCTTTCCAACTGTCCCTCTTCAGTTCTTCATTTTCCGCGGAGCCAACAGGACCTATTCCCTGTCACCTCAGAAAATTCCGTCTTTAAAATTCTTTTTTGTGGTCGCGTTTGCCTACCGCACGACCCCTACCGGTATCGCCGGTTCTTTTCTTTTCCCAAAAAAGCAAAATCTAAACTTTCACTGTTTCTTTTCAGAAACTTTCCAGTTTTGGTGCTAGGCGCCATTTTGGGCATTAGGCCCCATTTGTCCAAAATCATGGAAAAACCAACTAGTGGTTTTAAAAAATATACTAAATGTGGAGGTACCATTTCCGTCACTGACACCCATGATTGGTGTCTAAAATGTTTAGGGCCTGATCATTCTCCAACTGAATGTCTCTCCTGCATGGGGATGAAACGGGCCGCAAAGCTCGGTACTCTCTTCTCTTCAGATGCCAGATCCATTGCATCGACATTGTCAAGAGCCTCTTCTTCCTCCCATGGATCTCAGGTAACTAAAAAGCCGGTCCTCAAAGGGTAGCTCTTCTGCTAAGCATCAAGAGGCCATTGGCATTGCCCTTGAGGGAACCACACCGGCAAAACAGCCCCGGCGGGAGGCTTCGGCTTCCAAAGCATCGATGGGGCTTCAGGATGTTCTCGAGGTTTCAACCTTGCAAGAACTACCTTTGCCATGCTCAGGGGTTCTGGCCGTTCTTACCGGTACCGACACCCAGGCATCGGCAGCGTCGATAGACCAGAGATTTCTTGCTATCGAACGCAGTATCGCAGCTCTTCTCTCAGCTGCGATACTGGTTGTCCCAAGGGCACCGGTGCTGACATCGACACTGATGCCGGTACAGACACCGGTTCCGACGCCGACGATGCCGGTACCGATGGTACCGGCCCCGATGGTAACTCTTCCTATTCCACCTCCGGCTGGAGTGGATAAAGTGGTACCGGGTCACCTCGGTACCGACTTCGATCAGTACCGGGATCGTGCTTTGCAGGAGCATCGGCGTTAGGAATACTTCAAGTCCTCCAATTCCGAAGACTCTGACAATTCTGCTGGCACTAGAGGGTTTCTCTTAGAAGATCCCTCTTCTCCTCAAAGCAGAATGTCACCTCCAGAGGACATTTCATTTCAGGATTTCATCCATGATATGGCTAAAGGTCTTTTAATCACAGTAGCTCCTGAGGAGGAACCGAGAGCAAAGGAATTGGAAATCCTCCAATATCCTAAAGCTCCTAAGGAGGCAGCTACTCTGCCTATCCATGAAATTCTGCATAACTTGATGCTCAGAATGTGGGAGACACCTCTGACTACTTCTCCTCACTCTAGGAGACTTGATACTATGTATCGAGTCCCACCATGTCATGGATTTCAGAAAACTCAGCTGCCACACCATTCAATGGTAGTGGAGTCAGCCATGTGTAGGATGAAAAGTGCTAAAAGACATGCATCCAATCCTCCAGGTCGTGAATGCAGGACTCTGGATGCTTTTGGACGCAGAACTTTTCAAGCTTCCATGCTTTCATCTAGGATCAGCTCATATATCCTATATATGGGAATGTTCCTCAAAGAAATCACAGGAGACTTGGAACTTATGAGCCAATTTCTCCCAGATGATAAGAGACAAGACTTTCTTACTCTGGTTAAGCATGCTCAGGATGTCTCCAAGTTTGTCAATTGTGCAGCCTTTGACTGCTTTGAATGCATCAGCAGAACCTCTGCTATTGCCATTGGCGCACGACAGATTGCCTGGCTACAGGCATCAGACTTGTTGACTTGGGTACAGGACAAGTTAAGCAACATTCCTTGCACGGGAGAAAATCTCTTCGGCAAGAACTGGCAGGAGAAGGCTAATGAGTTAGATGCTGACAATTCTACCTTAGATTGTCGAAGTCTACAGCCACTCCAGCCAAAAGAAAGCCTTATAAAAAAAAACCTCTTTTAGCAAAAAGAGGACGTTTTATCCTTCCTATACCCATCAGGCTCAAGCTCCAGGTCAGGTTGCCCAAAAGAAACACAAAAGAAACACAAGAAAGACAAAAGAAACCAAAAGGCCCGAGAGCCTAACCAGCTCTCCAGTTCAGCCCCCTCAAGGGCTTTGACTCCTTCCTAGAGAGCTTTGCCTTCCTGCCTCTGAGGGGTCCTCAACCCCCCAATATTTCCGGCAGGTTATGCCACTTTGTCAACAGATGGCATCAGATAACAGCAGAAGATTGGACTTTGTCCATTGTAGGGGAGGGGTACAAGCTTCATTTTCACAGCTTATCCCCTCCTACAATTCTAAAGCAATTCAATTCACAAACCTCTGCAGACAATCTGCTAGATCATGAGGTCTCCACACTTCTTGCCCAAGGGGCAATAGAGGAAGTACCCATTCTTCAAAAGGGTGCAGGGTTCTACTCCCCCTATTTTCTTATCCCAAAGAAAACAGGGGAACACAGACCCATTCTAGACCTCAGAGAATTGAACAAATATCTGTTTCGAGAAAAATTCAAGATGATTTCTCTGGGAACTCTTCTGCCATACCTTCAAAGCCAGGACTGGCTTTGCTCTCTAGACTTAAAGGATGCATACACTCACATTCTTATCCATCCAGATCACAGGAAATTTTTACGTTTCCTTTTCAGCGGAAGACATTTCCAGTACAGGGTTCTTCCTTTTGGTCTGGCTTCAGCACCAAGGGTATTCACGAAATGCATGGAAGTAGTAGCTGCATTTCTACGAACCCTGGGGATCTTTGTCTTCCCCTACTTAGGACGACTGGCTCATCCGAGCCTCCACAGTGACAGAGGCCAGCACTGCACTGTCTCGTATAATGCGAATCCTCCAATACTTGGGATTGGTAATAAACTTCATGAAATCTCAACTAGTTCCTTCCCAATGCCTAGAATTCATAGGAGCCTGTCTGGATACCAGACAGGCAAGGGCTTTCCTCCCACAAGCCCGGTGTCTTTGCATAATGCAGTTAGCTTCCCAAGCAGCAGGCAAATCCTCCCTCACTGCTCGGGAGCTACTGCAGTTACTGGGACACATGGCATCCACAGTTCATCTAGTCCAGGGGTCTCAAACATGCGGCCCGCGAGAGCATTTTGTGCGGCCCGCGACACCACGCTCACCTGAAGATTGTATTTTGAAACGCCGCTTCCCGCGACGCCACGCTCACCTGATGATTGTATTTTGAAACGCTGCGCCGACTGAGAGTCTACAAAGTCCTCTTCTCACTAGTCTGCCCTCAACCAATAGGAGACAGGAAGGAGAGGGGGGGGGCGGGCCAGAAACAGTCTGAGCAGCCAGCCCAACACGAGGCACCACGCGTCCTCATCCATTCCCTGCCCTGCTGCAGTTAGTCGGCCTGTGCTTGTTTCAGTGTGCACAGCTCTCCGCGGACGGGTAAGGAGAAAGCAGTCGGACCTGCCCCCGGAATTCCCCGATGTTAGCCAGCCCTGCCTCCCTCAGTCCCTCTCCGCTTCAACTTTCAGAGCCGCGAAGGGAGAGCTTCTCCCTCGCGACTCTGTTAAGCTCGCCGGGGCAGATGGGAAATTTCTCATAAGCCCCAGCTGGCTTAACAGAGTCGCGAGGGAGGAACTCTCCCTTCGCGGTTCTAAGCCGAACTGAGGCAGGCAGGGAGGGAAGCAAGCAAGCAGGCAGGCAGGGAGGGAGGGCTGGCTCTGCCAGGCAGGGGGGGCCCCCGCGGGACATTCAATTTTGCCGCGGTGGCAGCCAGCTTTTTTTTTTAAGTTTTAATTTTCCGTGGGCAGGGGGGGAGGGTAGGGCTGGTAATGTGCTGTGGGCAGATATGATGGGGGGGTTAGGGCTGGTAATGTGCTGTGGGCAGATATGATGGGGGGGGTTAGGGCTGGTAATTTGCTGTGGGCAGATATGATGGTGGGGGTTAGGGCTGGTAATGTGCTGTGGGCAGATATGATGGGGGGGGGTTAGGGCTGGTAATGTGCTGTGGGCAGATATGGGGGGGGTTAGGGCTGGTAATGTGCTGTGGGCAGATATGACGGGGGGGTTAGGGCTGGTAATGTGCTGTGGGCAGATATGATGGGGGGGTTAGGGCTGGTAATGTGCTGTGGGCAGGTATGATGGGGTTAGGGCTGGTAATGTGCTGTGGGCTGATGGGGGAGGTAGGGCTGGTAATGGGCTGGGGGGGTTGCTAGGACTGGAAATGGGCTGAGTGGAGGGGGAGCTAGGGTTGGAAATGGGCTGATGGGGGGCTAGGACTGGAAATGGACTGATGCAGGGACTAGAAAGGAGCGTATGCTGGGTGGGGCTGGAACTAGAAGGAAGCTGATGTTGGGGGAGGATTAGAATGGGATGGAGAGGGGAAAATATTTTGTGCGGGAGGGAAGACAAATCTACAATTGGCCAGGTATTGGGAGAGGAAGTGGGGATTGAGGATGGAGGGGTAATATTTGAGTGGATAAAATAGGAATGAGGAAAGAGCAAAAGGAGAAAGATTAGTATGTTAAAGCAGATGCAGAGAGAGAATGGAAAAAAAACTAGAAGAGAGAAGAAAGGACAAATGGACAGCAGACCATGGAGAGTTAGCAGAAGACACAAAGAAACCATAAGAAAGTGGCTGGAACAATTGCAACTGAAAAAAAATGCACAAAAGGTAGAAAAATATCTCTTTATTTTGAATTTATTAACTGGAATATGTCAGCTCTGGGAAATGTGCATTGTTAACGTCTGCGCTTTGTTAGTACAAGAGAAAATTAATTTATAGTTTTATTTCTACAGTGTTGTTGTACATTCCAAGTTTGGCTTTTGGGGTTCCCAATTTAATTATTGTCTTCCTGTTTCTAAATTGTGATTCCTTGTTTGATGGTGTATGTTCTGCATGTGTAACTGAGCTGAGGTATTCTGTTTATGTAATTCCTATTTGACATTGCTACTTGTTCTCTTTTCCCAGTAGGTCATGTATTGTTGTTCTCTGAAATGTATTGATTTAATATTTGTAGTGTTGCCTTTTGATAGGTAGGGTATGGTGCTTTGTGAGTCCTGGTAGTGCTGTTATGATATGGCGGGTTTGCTATGGATTCTAAATGGGCAGTGTTTGTAGTAGTTCCTAATGTGCCTGGCGGTTGGCACTGGATTATAGTAATATAGAAATCTTTTAGTCTTTCTTTATCCATACACTCATTAAGAAGCATGTTTACTAAAAGTTAGTGTATGGTAACATTATGCAAATATTTATGCAAATGAGGCCTCTTATGCAAATGAGGCCCCGTGTCTTATGCGGCCCTCGGGTTACTTTACAAGTCGTCATTTGGCCCTCAAAGCAATTTGAGTTTGAGACCCCTGATCTAGTCCCATGTGTTCGCCTCCACATGCGAGCAGCTCAGTGGGCCCTCTCCACACAGTGGACACAGGCCACGGGTCATTTGTCGGACAAAATAACAATCTCTCAATGACTAATTTTGTCCCTCCAATGGTGGCAATCATTAGAAAATCTGACAGTAGAGTCTCCTTTCCATCAACCCCTCTTTCAGGCCACCCTAACAACAGATGCATCACAGGTGGTTTGGGGAGCACACCTGAATCATCTCTCTACCCAGGGCACCTGGACTCCACAGGAGGTTGGTTTACACACAAACCTCCTGGAGTTAAGAGCAATTTATTTAGCTCTTCGAGTGTTCCACGCCCAGCTCAGCTACCAGACAGTCCTAGTCCAGACGGACAATCAGGTAGCCATGTTCTATGTGAACAAGCAGGGCGGGACAGGCTCTCTGTCGTTATGCAACGAAGCTTTACGACTATGGGCCCTCTCCAGAGAGCATCTAATTCACCTGCTAGTGGTATATCTTCCAGGCATTCAAAACCTTTGGGCAGACAAACTCAGTCGAGTACTGCTACCTGTGGTGGCGAAGCTAGCCCAGTGCCTATGGAAATAGAGAAAACACTAGCAGTTTCCCCCAGTCATAAGGAAAGTGCAGGGAATGGTCACTTTAAAAGTGCAGCTAAGAATGAAATAAAACCTGTCCAAAGCTGCTGTCCTAAGGCCACGCCCCAGCTCCATGGTAACTGAGGGTGGTAATCTAAGACAGCTGGGGGCGGGGTGGAAAGATACAGGCCAGACCCACTCATATAAGCCCCAGAGAGCAAGAGAAGGAGGAGGAGCAGGAACTGAATCGAGAGCTGAGTCTGATTCAGAGGCGGAGTCTGGGAAGGAACCTCAGTCTGAGCATGAGCATCAGCATTACATGAGGAAGAGAGACGGAAGGGCTAATCTATGCAGGAACCAGCATGGCCAGGGAAGTGGCAGTGAAACAGTGCTGAGGAGAATCCCAAAAGGTACTGCAAGTAAAGATTTTAGCCAGGAGTCTACAGAAAGGTTCTCAGACACCAGTTTGAGGGAAGAGGTATCCCCAAAGCCAGCTCCAGTGTTTGGACCGGTACCAGGGCTATAGGAAGCCTGCAGTAGGTTAAAAAACCCGGAGGTTTAAGCCAGGAGAGATTGCTGGGAGTGACTCAATCCTAAGAGCTTATCAGGAGACGCTGAGTCCAAGAATCTCACCCCAAGAAGGGCTGGTAAGAAAACCTCTTAACAGAGAAAGCCTGAATGTTTTAAAGCTGTTGAAACGTTTGGTATAAGATCAGGAATTACCTTGTTTGATAGCAGCTCTGAGTCCCGAGAGAGGTCTCGAGGGGAACAGCTGTTTTTCAACGAACTGGCAGAACCTGATTGCTCTGAGTGTGAATCAATGGAGGTTGGAGAAGGTGATAGTGTATTAAGTCAACCTGATCAAGAAATGGAATGTGATTTATCCATAAGGGTGAAATAAGAATCTTCTGAGTTATAAGCTTGAAGAGATTCCAGTTTGTTTTATGTGCATGTATGTTCTGAGAAGGAAAGAAAGTTTTAATTAGTGTGGCTGCTGTTTTAAAAGCAGGAGGCTTGTTAAGGAGGAATGCCTAAAGTCTTTAGAGCAACTAATTAAAACCCTAATTGAATTGAAGCAAAGAAGAAAAGTTTATTACCTGAGTATTGCTGTATGAAAGTCTTCAATGGACAATTAATTTCAGTAAAGCACTGTGAACTGAAACCTTTATTTTGAAGAAAACAATCTTTGCCTTGTTGAAGCAAGCAAGGGCAATTGATATCTGTGGAAAGTTTACCAACCTTTTATTTCTTGTGGAAAAGTCTTTACATGTGATATGCCAAGCTTCCTTAGAAGTTCCTGTTAAACAAGGGAGGCGAATAAAATTTCCTGTGTTGCTTTCAAACCTCGGCTCATCACTTTATTACAACTACAATCAAATGCTCAAGGAACTACAACTCCCAGAGGCCTTTGCCCTAGCAGTTCATAATTGAAAGTACAGCCCCTCGTCAGGCAACCGCCTAGGCGGGGGAAGGCGGCGACATACCTCACGAGTGGTCACTCCACCTAGACCAGGTGGCAAAGATATTTCATCTCTGGGGCACTCCAGACATAGACTTCTTTGCAAGTCCACTGAATGCCAAACTTCCCTGGTTCTGTTCCAGGATTCTGGCGCACAGCTGTCAGGCAAGGGATGCCTTCCTCCTTCACTGGGGTCAGGACTTCCTTTATGCCTTCCCTCCCATTCCCCTCATCCCCAAAACACTCTTCAAACTTCAGAGAGACAGGGGTCGCATGATTCTCATAGCACCACGATGGCCACGCCAAACATGGTATTCCCTGCTTCTGCATCTCTCTCAAGCGCCACCTCTAGAGTTAGGGCATGCTCCAGATCTCCTTTCCCAGGAGAACGGGATGCTATGGCACCCGAATCCCCAGTCCCTGCACCTCACGGCCTGGTTGTTGAAGGCTTAGACCTCCAGGATTTCAACCTGTCCCAGCAGGTAAAAGATATCCTTCAGGCTTCTAGGAAACTTTCCACAAGAAGATCGTATGCCTTCAAGTGGAAACGTTTTACTATATGGTGCTCCAAGAAGGGATTAAACCCCCTGGTCATACCCTTAGAATCGATAGTAGAGTATCTCCTTCACTTATCGAATTCTGGCTTAAAGACCAATTCGGTAAGAGTCCATCTTAGTACAATTGCAACTTCTTATAAGCCTCTAAATGGACAACCAATTTCCTCTCATCCACTCCTATCAAGATTTATGAGAGGCCTTTTATTAACTAAACCTCCCATCAAGCCACCACCGGTAGCATGGGATCTAAATCGAGTTCTCGGGCAGCTCATGAGGCGTCCTTTTGAACCTTTAGTCACTACAGCCCTTAAGCTTTTGACTTGGAAGGTCATCTTCATGATTGCAATCACCTCTGCCCGTCGCATTAGTGAATTGCAAGCTTTAGTGGCTGATCCTCCTTATACTAGATTTCATCATGATAAGGTTGTTCTTTGAACTCACCCACACTTTATGCCAAAGGTGGTTTCGCCTTTTCACTTAAGCCAATCAATTTATCTTCCTGTATTTTTTCCGAGTCCTCACGCCTCTAATGCAGAAAGAACCCTTCATACTTTGGATTGTAAAAGGGCCTTAGCCTTTTACATTCAAAGAACACAGCAACATAGAAAGTCCTCGCAACTTTTTGTAGCTTTTGACCCTAGTCATTTGGGTCTTCCAGTCTCCAAAAGAACTTTATCTAAATGGATTGCCCAATGCATATCCTTTACTTATTGAGAGTAAGGGTCTTCCTCTTCAGGACTATGTCACAGCTCACAATGTGAGAGCCATGGCAGCTTCTATGGCTAATCTCCACTCTGTGTCTATCGATGATATTTGTCGAGCAACCACCTGGGCTTCGGTACACACCTTCACAGCCCACTACTGCCTAGATAAAGCCTCCCGTCGGGATGCCTTCTTTGGCCAAGCTGTTCTTCAAAATCTCTTTCAATCTTAAGCCAACTCCTACCCACCAACCCTGGTGGGATGCCAGAGATCCATTGGAGGAAGGATTCTCACCTTCGACGGTGGCACCTTCCGGGGAATATCTCCCTGGCATCTTCAGCTAGGGAGTCCCCATATGTGAGGACTACATTCCTGCTTGTTTCTGGAGATAGCGTAGTTACTCACCTGTAACAGGTGATCTCCGGGAACAGCAGGAATTTAGTCCTCACAACCCACCCACCTCCCCTAGGAGTTGTCTCTCTCTCTTTCTCTCTCTCTCTCTTTCCTCTCTCCCTCTATCCTTTCACTCAGCTACAAACTTAACTGAAGAGGGACAGTTGGAAAGGCGGGAAGGCAGCGCGCATGTGCTGAGGGATGCTCCCAAAAGCGTTCCTATTGGACGCTGGGGAGCGTTCCCGCGCAGGCTCCGTCGGTACCGACGATACCCATATGTGAGGACTAAATTCCTGCTGTTCCCGGAGATCACCTGTTGCAGGTGAGTAACAACGCTTTTTCTATATAATGCACAGATTCACTTCAGATATCAAAAATAGAAAAGCTTCACTTAGCTAAGCTGAGTGTGGCTTACACACTGTGGCTTACACACTGAGCTTTCCCCCGGTGTACTCCTGTCCAATCGGGACAGTGGGAGGACTCCTGCCCAATCCGGGCAGTGGGAGCAGGCACCCCGCTCACCATATAAGTGGCGTCCCTACCCTGAGGGAGCCGCTTACACACTGAGCTTTCCCCCGGTGTACTCCTGTCCAATCAGGACAGTGGGAGGACTCCTGCCCAATCCGGGCAGTGGGAGCAGGCACCCCGCTCACCATATAAGCGGCGTCCCTACCCCGAGGGAGCCGCTTACACACTGAGCTTTCCCCCGGTGTACTCCTGTCCAATCGGGACAGTGGGAGGACTCCTGCCCAATCCGGGCAGTGGGAGCAGGCACCCCGCTCACCATATAAGCGGCGCCCCTACCGGGCGCGCCCACGCCTGGCGGGCCCGCGCCTGAGGGCCCTTTGGCATGGCCCTTAGGAGCGGCCCGACAGACCCAAAAAGGTAACAGCAACGTACAACCCGAACTGTGAGAAACATCCAGGAACTCAGCCAAAAGAAAGGCACTTGCAACCTCACCTGGCTCGAGCTCCCCTAAATGGGTCTGAGCTCGCTGGCACCAATTACCATCGACAACGCGGCCATCATGTTCCACTGAACATCGAAGCAACAACACCATCCAACAAGAGCTCCCTTGAACACAGGTTGAGCACGCCAGCTCCGATTACCAGCCCCAGTACACCTGACCAGGTAAATGCTTCACTGCGTAACTACACACCAATTCTGAGCTACAGCTTAACCACTGCAACCCTACCGATATAGTACCGAGACATTACCCATACATTAGAGCAATAGCAATCTTACATGCTGGGCATTTTTGTGTACTGAACATTCATGTGCTTAATACTCTGTAACCATTTTAACCACTGTATAGTCTATCCAAACGTCTTAGAAGATAATCAAGTGTTTCAGAGTGCGGCAAATGATTCATAATGTAACAGTGTATGTATCTGCTATATTGTCCATGATCTGTAACATTCAATAGCATTGCATTTGAATCTGTGTAAGTCTGTAACATTCAATAGTATTGCATTTGAAATCTGGTCTTTCACATCATGGCACCCATCACCTTAATCATTGCTCTCTGCTTCTGCCTAACACTTACCACAAATGCATACATACCACACACACCACTCTACCAGACAATAATATGGCAACCAATATTTATCCATAGCCCAATACCCTTACCAATTATCCCCCTACTACACACTAGCTACCCTGCCCCCGATATGAAAAGCCATAAAACAGACCCAAACGCACTATCTAAAACCCCAGACAAACCACATAATAAACGCAGCTCCAAACCAAAAAGAAAGCAACGAAAGCCAGCAGCCTCAGCTCATAACAGCAAACACCAGCAACCTAACCAAAATCCGCAATCCCCCATCACGATCTGCCTCATCAACGCCAGATCTATCAGAAATAAAACACACATCATCCACAGCATCATGACTGACAACAAACCTGATATTCTATGCATCACTGAAACATGGCTCACAGACACCGACCCAGCAATAGTAAACCAACAAACTCAACCTGACTATACAATGTTCAACTGCCCACGTCCTAACAGAAGAGGTGGAGGAGTCCTAATCCTCGCCAGAGCCTCCCTTCTTTTAACAAACACATCCCTAGCTCCCTCTGAGGGCATAGATATACTCAAAATGGAGAATAAAACATTAACAATATGCTTAATCTACAGGCCCCCCACACCCCATCATGATAACCTGGCCACTGCACTAGAAATTATCTCAACCTCTGCAGTAAAGAAACAGCGAATTATACTGGGAGACCTTAACCTTCCTTCCATACCACACACCCAGGCCGATACTTTCCTTGAAGCAATGGACCAGCTCGGATTTAACCAAATTATTCAGGAAGCCACTCATAACAAAGGCAACACACTAGATCTAGTGTTCATATCATCCAACACACAACTAAATGAAATGCGGAAACCTAAAACTCGAGTAACGCAAGTCCCCTGGTCTGACCACTACCTAATCGAATTGGAAATCCAACTACCAACCACAAAGGAGAAACCTCAAGCCGACACAAAAATACCACAAAGGAAGTTCCGGAAATTCAACAGTGAAACACTGGTAGCATCTATATCCTCGTGCTTTGAATACACTCTCACGGACCTAGATAAGCTGGTAGACACATGGAACTCAAAGATCGAAGCAGCAGTAAGCCCAAACTGGAAAACCGCAAACGCAACAACAAGAACAAGAACTGAACCATGGTACTCCCCTACATTGTGCAAACTGAAAAGGGAACTACGCAAGCTAGAGAAAAAATGGAGGAAAGCGCAAACCGAGGAATGCAAGCGACTGTACCTAACTCTACTCATGGAATACAAGAATGAGGTCAACCAGGCAAAAAAGAATCACCACACTAACCTACTCAATAAAGCCATTAATAGACCCAGAGAGCTATTTGAGCTTGTCAAATCTCTCACCAAAACACAGAACACCAACTGGACCGACGAAATCAAATCCCAGACGCTTGCAGACCACTACGCCAAGAAACTTAACCCGCAAGTACCCACTGCCACGGATCACAGTATGTCTCTAACACTCACCCCTCAGAAAACCAACACTGTCCCTCATACGGAATCTGGTGCAGAATGGAACACTTTCCACCAATGAAACGAACAACAGGTCATAAACATCGTAACCAATTTAAAATCCACCACCTCCCCTCTTGACCCATGCCCTGCGGCATGGATAAAAGCAACTAAAAATGAAATAGCAAAACCAATCACCCACATTGTCAATCAGTCTCTTCAACAAGGTGCAATGCCTACCTATCTCAAGAGATCGCTTATAAGGCCCATCTTAAAGAACAGATCTCTCAACAAAAGTGATCTTGCGTCATATAGGCCAATCTCGAGTATATCTTTCTTGGCAAAAACAATTGAAAAAGCAGTCCAGCAGCAGCTGCAAGATCACATTGACGATAGGAATGCCCTGGACATACATCAATATGGGTTCCGTCAGCATCACGGAGTAGAAACCCTACTGCTAGCACTCCTCGACAACCTCCTCAGAGGTCTTGAGAACAAAAATGACATGTTCATACTTGTATTTATAGACATCTCAGCAGCATTTGATACAGTACATCACAGCACCCTCTTAAACCGACTATCATCAATAGGTATAACAGGAACCCCCCTAAAGTGGTTTGCATCATACATATCCAATAGGATGCAACAAGTCCTATTCAACAACGACAAAGCTGATGCCTTCCCCCAGACTCAGGGGATCCCGCAAGGATCTGCCTTGTCATCTCTACTTTTCAACCTTTATATAAAACCAATCTGTCAGATCTTTCAGAAGTGCAACATCAATTACCACATCTATGCTGACGATGTGATGCTGTACACACGACTAAACACAACGCAGCCGGATTTCACTCCACTGGAAAAATGCCTTGACATGTTGCAAACATGGCTTCAACAAAACAACATGTCAATAAACCACAAAAAAAAACAGAGGTCATGTTTATCTCCAAAAAAACCAACTTCTCCCCACCCACCACAGTTGCCCTCAACAAAAACATATACCATGCGAAGCCTGCAATAAAGTACCTAGGGGTCCTACTAGACAACAACCTTAAGATGAATAAACATCTTCGAACAGTCAACCGAGCCATCTTTTACAAATTGAAAGTTCTCCAACCACTTCGCAGTATCCTAGAAAAATCTGACTTCAGGACTGTCGCACAAGCGCTAATCATTCCTCACCTGGACTACTGCAACGCCATTCTACAAGGGCTTCCGAAGAGCACCCTAAATATCTTACAAATGGCTCAAAATGTTGCTGCAAGAATCATCATGGAAAAAAACGTCACGGATCACATAACACCAGTACTTATGGAACTACATTGGCTCCCGGTAACCGCCCGCATCATCTACAAACTACTCATAACAACGTTTAAACTCATTCACAATATTGCTCCCTCATACCTTAACAACCTAATCACTAAGCAAGCGCACAACAGGAACAGAAGAACCATACATCTCAACACTCTCTGTGTCCCAACCAGCATAAGATCCGTTAAAACAGAAACAAGCAACAGAGCATTCACCTATGCAGCGCCGATCCACTGGAACCAGCTCCCTCCTGAACTCCGAATGTCAAATAACCTGAGTGAATTCAGAAGGAACCTCAAAACTCATTTATTTCAGGCATACTACAACCCAACCTAATTACAGCACCTTACCACAACAAGTTCTCATCTGACCCCCATAATGACACTCGGAATACACGCAGCATATGGATGACCGATATGTAATCCTGTATATATGTATATTTTATCCCCCTCCCGCGCACCTTTTAATCTAATGTTTATTCAGATTTGTGAAAAGTATCTAATCACTAATTCGTATGTTATGTAAATCATTGCTCAAATCAAAATTGTAGTCTTAAAAATTCATTGTATTGTACGATACATGATGATTCTGTAAAGTAAACCGCGGCTGATCGTAGGAAGCAGCGGTATACAAATGTTTACTAAATAAATAATAAAATAAATCCATCCTCTTGCATCGGGAATCCATTAATGGCCAACGTCCAAGTTCGTCTCTAATGGAGTTCATCTAACAGCAGCTGTAACAATCAAGAAATGTCAGTATTTAACATTACCCATTCAGTCTCCCTATTAAGTCCATTAGAAGCCAATGTATTTAAGTGAAAGATCCATTGTTCTCTAAAATTAAGCAGTCATGCAAAATTACCCGCCCCCCAACTAATTTTCAGTAATTAGATCAAGTACCCACCAAGAAAAATCTTTAGGAGCATGTTTTTTCTCAAGAAAATGAGCTACCATAAGAGCTGTAATGCTACCAGTAGAAAGTCTACTAAAATGTTAATTCAAACGAAATACAAATAGGCCTTTTCATACGTCCCACAGAATTTCAAGCAAGGGCACATAAACAGACAACCTGCTGCGAGTTGCAAGTCGTGAAATGCTTAGTGTACTCTGAGTCACAGGATGGATCCAAGTAGAACCTGGCATAGTGCAGTCACATCACTGGCAATTTCCACAGGCTTCATGATTGCCCTCTATGGGTGTAGCTGCCCCATTTCCCAAGTAATTACTGAAAGGTTTTCCACGCTGAAATGCGAAACAAGGGGAGCTTGCAGCAAACACGTAGAGCCTGTAGAGTTTGCACACAGAGACCATCCATTTATCAGTCTCTATCAAGGCTGGCTGTAAAATCCAATCACGATGAGCATAACGAGCCCGTTGAAAGCTTTCTTGATAGCATGTATTGGATAACCTCATAACAATTGGACTTTTAATTCTGCATCCGATTGTTATAATGAGGTTATCCAATACATGCTATCAAGAAAGCTTTCAAATGGACTCATTATGCTCATTGTGACTGTATTTTACAGCCGGCCTTGATAGAGACTGATGAATGGATGGTCTGTATGCTCCCCTGTTCTGGGGTGGCTTCCTGGATTGTGGCGATGTTTAAAAAACATTGGTAACTCTACAGGCTCATGAGGTGTTTGCTGCAAGTTCCCCTTCTTTCGCATTTCAGCAAGGAAAAAATTTCTGTAATTACTTGGGAAATGGGGCAACTACACCCAAAGAAGGCAATCATGTGGAAATTACTGGTGGTGTGACTACACCATGCCTGGTTCTAGTTGGACTCATCCTGTGACTCATAGAATATACTAAGCATTTTAAGACTTGCATCTCACAGCAGGTTGTCTGCTTAGGTGCCCTTGCTTGAAATTCTGTGGGGTGTATGAAAAGGCTATTTGTCTTTCATTTGAACATTTTAGTAGAATTTCTATTGGTGACATTGCAACTCTTATGGTAGCTCATTTTCTTGAGAAAAAACATGTTCCTAAAGATTCTTCTTGGCGGGTAATTGGTCGAATTACCGAAGATTGATTGGGGGGGGGGGTGATTTTGCATGACTGCTTAAATATAGAGAACAGTGATGGATATTTTGCTTAAATACATTGGCTCCTAATGGACTTAATAGGGAGATTGAATAGGTATCGTTATAATTGGTGCTTGAGTCATCAAGTGTGGATTTTAAATACTGACATTTCCCAATTGTTACAGTAGCTGTTGAATGAACTCCACTAGTGATGAACTTGGGACATTAACTGTTAATGGATTCCCCTGATGCAAAGTTTTTTCAACTTGAAACATTAATTCATGTTGGGATAAATTGAATCTTCAGCTTAGCTAAGTGAAGCTTTTCTACTTTTGATATCTGACGTGAATCTGTGCACTATATAGACGACTAAAAATATCTAGAATAGAGTAGACAGATAAATGATAATGTGGGATGCAAATAAATGGTACGTTATACATTACTAAGTCTGGTGGTTGTCTGATGGTCTCTTCATTTTTTATATAAAAAAGTACTTTAGTTTGTTACATATATTTATGGCCCGAGATGGTCAGCTGTGAATGTGTAGGACACTAAATATTTAATAGTGGCAGGAATATAATTGTGGTACTGGATATTTGCTCACTCCTGAGATATGAGATCATTGCATTGTGATATCATATAACGTATATATATCAAGTCAGCTTAGAATATAAGAAGAAAAGTTTTAGAATCATAATATTTTTAAAGATCCAATCAGCTAAGAACACCATACTGGTGATTTTAACCTTTTGAGAACAAGCGTATTTGAGTAGGTTGATGCTAATGTTTATGTACAATTTTTATCAAGCCATCAGATTGCTTGATCACGAAGTCCTTACAACTGTTACAATTTGTGCAATTTATACCTTTGTAGGTTTGACCATTCTCCATGTGACCCAACAATAATGCTGCATGGACCTCCCTCTAACTGCTATGCCTGTGCTGTGTGCTTCAAAAGATTTGTAACTCTGCAGCAATACAATGATCATCTTTTATCCAAGGCAAGATTTTATATAACCATAGATAGTCATTTCAAGAACCTAAGGGGCTTGTCATATCTGGTAACTACAGTTAATACGTTTGCACAAACTATTCCGTGTCAGAATGGTTTTGCAGGAAAGTACACCATGGCATAAAAGTTCATATCCAGTCTGGGTTTGTGGCTCTGCTGCAGCAGTGTGGTACAAAGAACTCATGTAGAAGACTGTTTTCAATATCTGGTTATCTTTTAGTAGTGATGTTTTTGACCACTGTGGCATAAGGAGCATGACTGTTATGAGAAAATCCTTACCAGCTCAGAAACGCTGAAGTGCTTTCACTCACCTGTGATTATTTTTGTCATGATTTGTATAGCAGATAAAGTATGTAAGTAATATTTTATAAAGACGTGGAGGGTAATTTTAAAATATGGCACCTAGATTAGCAAGACACTCGGGTACATATGTTGTGCTTACTTTTTTTTTTTATAAAGGCAGTGTTGGTTATCTTTAGTTTACTAGATTAATTCAAAGGCTTTGTTGCTAGCCCACCAGGCCTTCTGTTATTGTTTCTCAGTACTACTTTTCTAATACCTACTACCCCATTACATCAAGATTTCTCCTGCGTTCACAGCACAGAAATATTTGGCATCTACTGTCGGTCTCTAGGACTTATGAGGACACCTGAAAATATCCCCTCCCCCTTTTTTTTTAAATGTAGCTCCATATATCCAAGAACAAGCAGGAATGTAGTCTTCACATATGGGTATCGTCGGTACTGACGGAGCCTGAGCGGGAACGCTCCCCAGCGTCCAATTAGGAAGCTTTTGGGAGCATCCCACAGCACCTGCATGCTGCCTTCCTGCCTTTCCCAACTGCCTCTCTCCAGTTCTTCGTTTTCCGCGGAACCAGAAGGTCGTCGTTCCTGTCACCGCAGAAAATTCTTCCCTTTTACTTTCTTTTTTTGTGGTTGCGTCTGCCTTCCTCAACGTTTTACTGGTACGGATGGTTTTTCTTTCTTTATTTCTGTTCTTAAAAAAATAAATAAATAAATAAATAAATATATATATATATAGTGTTTTCTCCAGGTGCATGCGCCATTTTGGACCTTAGGCCCAAAACCTTTTCCTACAATGGAGAAACCTGCTTCCGGTTTCAAAAAGTGCACCAAGTGTGGCGGTACCATCTCCGTCACCGACACCCATGAATGGTGTCTGAAATGTTTAGGTCCTGACCACTCCATCACAGATTGTATGTCCTGTGCCATGATGTCTAAAAGAGGTCGGCAGAACTGAGCTGTTAAAGCTCAGTACCCTGTTTCCTTCTGATGCAGCTTCGGTGGCATCGACGTCTTCCAGGGCTTCCTCTTCCTCCCGTGGATCTCAGGTAACTAAACATAAGTCCAGCCGGTCCTCAAAGGGTAGATCTCCCTCTAAGCACCGAGATGCCTCTGGCGTTGCCCTTGAGGATTCTGCACCGGCAAAATTGCCCCAGCGGGAGGCTTCGGCTTCCAAAGCATTATTGGGGCTCCAGGACGTTCTTGAGGCCTCAACCTCGGCAGAACTACTGGTGCCATGCTCTGGGGTACCGGCTGTCTTCTCTGGTACCAACATCCAGGCATCGGCAGCGTCGATAGACCAGAGGTTCCTGGCTATTGAGCGCAGTCTGGCGGCTCTCCTTGCGGCATCGACACCCTCAGAACCGTGTCAGACAGTTCAGCCAGTACTGGCACCGGTATTGGTACTGGTACCGATAGCATCAACATCGGTGTCCGCATTGCCGGCACCCAGTCACCCGATGCCCTCCGGTACCGATTCCCCCCGGTACCGACTTCAGTCGGTACGGGTATTGGGCTCTACAGGAGCATCCGGACAGAAGGTACTTCGAGTTCTCAGAGGAATCTGAGGATTCCGATAGTTCTGTCGATACCGGAGCACTTCTTCCAGAGGAGCCCTCCTCCCCTAAACGCAGGATGTCTCCTCCAGAGGATATCTCCTTCCAGGATTTCATCATGGAGGTGGCTCGGGGTCTCTGCATTACTGTGGCTCCTGAAACAGAGCCCAAAGCAATGGAGCTGGAAATTTTGCAATATCCCAAAGCTCCTAAGGAGGCAGCTACTTTGCCCATCCATGAGATCTTGCATGATCTCATGCTCAGAATGTGGGACACCCTCTTACCACCTCTCCTCATTCTCGTAGACTTGACACTATGTATCGAGTCCCTCCTTGTCCTGGTTTCCAGAAAACTCAGCTCCCTCACCACTCTATTGTGGTGGAGTCAGCTATGAGAAGGATCAGGAGTGCACAGAGGCATGCCTCTAATCCCCCAGGACGTGAGTGCAGAACTTTGGGTGCTTTTGGACGTCGTACCTTCCAAGCTTCCATGCTTTCTGCCAGGATCAGTTCCTATATTTTATATATGGGAATGTTCCTGAAGGAAATCACAGGAGATTTAGAGGTTTTTAGTCCTCTTCTCCCTGAGGATAGAAGATAGGATTTTCTCACATTGGTCAAACATGCCCAGGATGTTTCCAAATTTGTCAACCGTGCAGCTTTTGACTGTTTTGAGTGCATAAGCAGAACCTCTGCCATAGCCATAGGTGCACGCAGAATTGCCTGGCTCCAGGCCTCTGATTTGGAGCTCTGGGTACAAGACAAATTGGGCAATATTCCTTGTATTGGTGAGAACCTTTTTGGCATAGATTGGCAAGAAAAGGCCAATGAGTTGGATGCTGACAACTCTACCTTGGACAGACTATCCCAGGGCACAGCTGATCCTGCAAGAAAGAAATCTTTCAAGAAACCATTCTTTTCTAAAAAGAAAAGGTTTTATCCTGCTTATTCCCAGCAGGGACGCCCTGCAGGTCAACCTGTCCGGAAGGGTCAGCAACCATCCAAACAAAGAAAAGCAAAGACTACTAAGCCTCAACCGCCTCAGCAGTCTCAGCCTCCACAAGGCCTTTGACTTGCATCTAGAGAACCTAGCCTTCCTGGCTCTCAATGGACCAGAGCCTTCCACCATCCCAGGAAGGTTATGTCACTTTGCCCCAAGATGGGGGCAGATAACAGCAGAGCATTGGACACTCTCCATCATAAAAGAGGGGTACAAGCTTCATTTCTTGAGCAGGCCCCCTCCTACAATAGTAAAACAGTTCAATTCTCAGACCTCTCTCATCAACCTGTTACATCAAGAGGTCACCATACTTCTTGCCCAAGGGGCAATAGAAGAAGTACCCATTCATCAACAGGGTACAGGGTTTTACTCCCCATATTTCCTTATCCCAAAGAAAACAGGGGGACACAGACCTATTTTGGACCTCAGGGAATTGAACAAATTCCTGTTCAAAGAGAAATTCAAGATGATTTCTCTAGGAACTTTGCTGCCATACCTTCAGAGTCAGGATTGGCTTTGTTCTCTAGATCTCAAGGATGCGTACACCCATTTTCTCATCCATCCAACTCACAGAAAGTTCCTTTGGTTCCTTTTTCAAGGAAAGCACTACCAATACAGGGTGCTTCCCTTTGGCCTGGCCTCAGCTCTAAGAGTGTTCACGAAATGCATGACTCTGGTAGCAGCATTTCTCCGCACTCTAGGCATAAGAACATAAGATATGCCATACTGGGTCAGACCAAGGTCCATCAAGCCCAGTATTCTGTTTCCAACAGTGGCCAATCTAGGTCATACGTACCTAGCAGTTTCCCCAAGGGACACAGGTTCCACAATGCTTGTATTGGTTCAAGCATTGATATCCTGGGTCCCTTCTTAATAATGGTTTATGGACCTTTCCTCCAGGAACTTGTCCAAACCTTTTTTAAACCCAGCTACACTAACATTCTTTACTACATCCTCCAGTAACAAATTCCAGAGTTTGATTACAAGTTGAGTGAAAAAATATTTTCTTTTATTAGTCTTAAATAGTTTACCCTGTAGCTTCATTGCATGTCCCCTAGTCTTTCTATATTCTGATAAGGTAAACAATCGATCTACGTTTACCCGTTCCACTCCGTTCATTAATTTATAGACTTCTATCATATCTCCCCTCAGCCGTCTCTTTTCCAGGTTAAAGAGCCCCAACCTTTTTAGCCTTTCTTCATAGGAGTATCCTTCCATCCCCTTTACCATTTTGGTGGCTCTTCTCTGAACCTTTTCTAAAATCGCTATATCCTTTTTAAGATACGGCGACCAGAATTGCACACAATATTCAAGGTGCGGTCTCACTTTGGAACGATATAGAGTCATTATAATATCTTTTGTTTTATTTTCCATTCCTTTCCTTATCATACCTAGCATTCTATTTGCTCTCTTGGCCGCCGCTGCACACTGGGCCGAGGGTTTTAACATGGTATCCACAATGACGCCTAAATCTTTTTCCTGGGTGGTGGTTCCTAATGTGGAACCTTGCATCGTGTAACCATAGTTTGGGTTGTTATTCCCTAGGTGCATAACCTTGCACTTCTCCACATTAAATTTCATCTGCCATTTTGATGCCCAGTCTTCCAATTTATCAAGATCCTCTTGCAATTTTCCACAATCCTCCTGGGTTTTAACAACTTTAAATAGTTTTGTGTCATCTGCAAATTTGATAACCTCACTCGTTATTCCACTTTCCAGGTCATTTATGAATATGTCAAAAAGCAGCGGACCCAGCACAGATCCCTGGGGTACACCACTCTTCACCTTTCTCCATTGGGAAAATTGGCCATTTAGCCCAACCCTCTGCTTTCTATCTTTTAACCAGTTTCTGATCCACAATAGTACACTGCCTCCTATCCCATGACTCTTTAGTTTTGCCAAAAGTCTCTCATGAGGGACCTTGTCAAAGGCTTTCTGAAAGTCCAGATACACAATATCAACCGACTCACCTTTGTCCACCTGTTTATTCACTCCTTCAAAAAAACATATCAGATTAGTAAGACAAGATCTTCCTTGTCTAAAGCCATGTTGGCTGTCTCCCATTAGGTCG
Source organism: Ichthyophis bannanicus (assembly GCA_033557465.1). Lineage (NCBI taxonomy): Eukaryota > Metazoa > Chordata > Amphibia > Gymnophiona > Ichthyophiidae > Ichthyophis > Ichthyophis bannanicus. The sequence continues at coordinate 1,083,853,756 of CM066033.1, read as the reverse complement.
TGAGTAATTTTATTCTTTAAGATGGTTTCTACCATTTTTCCCGGTACTGACGTCAGGCTCACCGGTCTGTAGTTTCCCGGATCACCCCTGGAACCCTTTTTAAAAATTGGTGTTACATTGGCGATCCTCCAATCCTCAGGTATTAGAGATGATTTTAATGATAGTTCACAGATTACTGATAGCAGGTCTGCAATCTCATATTTCAGTTCTTTCAACACCCTTGGATGTATACCATCCGGCCCAGGTGATTTGCTACTCTTCAGTTTATCTAATAGTTGTAAGACATCTTCCCGATGTATCGATATTTCCTTCAATTCTTCCACACCTTTAAATACCACTTCAGTCATGGGTAACATCCCTACATCTTCCTCAGTAAAGACCGAAGCAAACAATTCATTCAGTCTCTCCGCTATCGCCTTGTCGCCTCTTAGTGCTCCTTTAACCTCTTTATCATCTAATGGACCAACTGACTCTCTCACAGGTTTTTTGCTACGAATGTACTTGAAAAGGTCTTTATTTCGTGTTTTTGCTTCCGCAGCAAGCTTCTTCTCAAATTCTCTCTTTGCCTGCCTTATCAATGCCTTGCATTTGACTTGCCAGTGCTTTTGCTGTTTCCAGGTTTCATCGTTTGGCTCTCTTTTCCATTTCCTGAAAGATGCTTTTTTGGCAACAACAGCCTCTCTGACCTCACCTTTAAACCATGCTGGCAGTTTTTTGGACTTCCTTCCACTTTTCTTAAAGCGTGGAATACAGCTGGTCTGGGCTTCCAAGATAGTATTTTTCAACAACACCCAAGCTTGATGTACGTCTTTAACCTTTGCAACTGCTCCTTTTAGTTTTTTCTTAACTGTTTTCCTCATTTTATCATAGTCTCCCTTTCGAAAGTTAAAGGGTAGTACTGTGGATTTCCTTACTATCCCTCCTCCACTAATTAAATCAAAGGGGATCATGCTATGATCACTATTGCCAAGTGGCCCCAACACCCTTATCTCTTGCACTACATCTGGTGTTCCACTAAGGACTAGTTCTAATATTGCTTCCCCTCTGGTCGGTTCATGAACCAGCTGCTCCAAGAAGCAGTCATTTATTTCATCTAGGAACTTTATCTCCCTAGCATGTCCTGTTTGTGACACTGACCCAGTCGATGCCGGGGTAATTGAAATCACCCATTATTATTACTGCACTGTAACTTTTGCTAGCTTCCTTGATTTCTTTGAGCATTTCATCATCCATTTGTTCATTCTGGCCAGGCGGACGATAGTACACCCCCACTGCCATCGCCTTCCCCTTTTTACATGGAATTTCAATCCATAGAGATTCTACAGCAAATTTTGTTTCTTGCAAAACGTTAATCCTTTCTGACTCAATGCCCTCTCTAACATAGAGCGCAACCCCTCCACCAATTTGATCAGCTCTATCATTACGATATAGTTTGTACCCAGGTATCACAGTGTCCCACTGGTTGTCCTCATTCCACCATGTCTCTGATATTCCAATCATATCTAACCTCTCGTTTAGTGCTATATATTCTAACTCTCCCATCTTGTTTTGTAGACTTCTAGCATTTGCATACAAGCATTTTAGAGACTGTATTTTATTCATATTAATTTGGCTATTGGTAGACATGGGTAATTTGGGATCTTTAAGTTCTGTCTGCTCCATACTCGAGGGCATTTGGGCTACTTTACTCTTTTTTGGAACCTCTCTGCTTTTTGTAGTATCCTTCAAGGATACATTCTTCCGAACCATGCGCTCTTGGGCGACTGTCGGCTTTCCCCTATTATCTAGTTTAAAAGCTGCTCTATCTCCTTTTTAAAGGTTAATGCCAGCAGCCTGGTTCCATCCCGGTTAAGGTGAAGCCCATCCCTCCGGAAGAGCCCCTCCTTTCCCCAGAATGTTCCCCAGTTCCTAACAAATCCAAACCCCTCATCTCTGCACCATTGTCTCATCTACGCATTGAGACTCCGGAGCTTTGCCTGCCTTTTGGGTCCTGCGCGTGGAACGGGAAGCATTTCGGAGAACGCTACCCTGGAAGTTCTGGATTTCAACTTCCTACCTAAAAGCCTAAATTTAGCTTCCAGAACCTCCCTACCACATTTTCCTATGTCATTGGTACCGACATGTACCAAGACAGCAGACTCCTCCCCAGCACTATCTAAGACCTTATCTCGGTGGCGTGTGAGGTCCGCTACCTTCGCACCAGGCAGGCATGTTACCAGGCGATCCTCACGTCCACCAGCCACCCAGCTATCTACATGCCTAATGATCGAATCACCAACTATAACTGCTGTCCTAACCCTTCCCTCATGGGCACTTGGCCCTGGAGAAACCTCCTCGGTGCGAGAGGGGTTTACATCACCTGGAGGACAGGTCCTAGTTACAGGATCACTTCCTGCCACACCAGGGTGATGCTCTCCTGTCACGTGACCTCTCTCCTCCATGGCAACAGGGATGCTGCCAGACTGGAGGTGGGACTTCAGGACTATATCCCTGTAGGTCTCGTCTATGTACCTCTCTCTGTCTTATGTTTTCCAAGTCTGCTACTCTAGCCTCTAGAGAACGGACTCGTTCCCTGAGAGCAAAGAGCTCCTTGCACCTAGTGCACACGTAAGACCTCTCACCAGCTGGGAGAAAATCATACATGTGACACTCAATGCAAAAGACTGGAAAGCCCACATCCCGCTGCTGGACTGCTGTCTGCATCTTAGTTTTAAGTTTGTGTTTAGATCTTTAAGTTCTTTATGTACTAAAGGGTGCTATGGATATTTATACCACTAAAACTGTACCTAAGAAGTTTAATATACCTTGTTCACCTGACGCTTAATTAATCTCAGGTCCTTAGTGTATGACTGATTTGGGTAATGAGCTTCACCTGAGAGCACCTTCTGTCTTAAGTTGTGCAAGTACCTATAAAGCTGTGATTATCCCAGGGGAGGGTGGGTGTGGGGAGGGAGGGAGGGATATAACACTTATTAAAAGAGGGCTGCTACACAGTACCCTGTCCTGTGCTGCTGAGGTAAGCTATATTCTGATTTGATTTAAATTATAGCTCTTTGCTGATGCTAGGCCCTAACCTATTATGAAAATTTAAACTACAAGCTCTCTGCTGGATTCTAAATTTAACCAGAAAGCTCTCTTCTGTGTTTTAATTTGAAACTAAAAGTACTTTGCTGATGCTAGGCCCTGAGTGACTATGAAATTTAAACTACAGCTCTCTACTGGGTATGAAAGGTAACCAGAAAGTTTCTCTTCTGTGTTTTAAATTGAATCTTAAACTGTTGCTACTAGGCCCTGACTGATTTAACAAAAAATAGTGGGTTCACAGATTAATTAGCTTTAAAAGAAAAAAAAATTCTTTCAGAAAAGTTTCCAGAAGTATATATTCACAATTTCAGATCTCTCTCCAGAAGTAACAGCCCCCCTTTCTATTCCTTCAAGACTAGGCATATTCGTCTTCCCCTACTTAGACGACTGGCTGATTTGAGCCCCATCAGAGCCAGAGGCCAGAGCTTCTCTGTCTTACACAATGCGTATCGTTCAGTATTTGGGTCTAGTCATAAACATCCCAAAATCCAGTCTAACTCCCACTCAGTCTCTAGAATTCATAGGAGCTTTGCTCGATACCAAAAAGGCAAGGGCCTATCTCCCCCAGGCCCGTTGCCTTCGCATGGTGCAGTTAGCTTCTCAAGCAGTGCTAAAACCTCATCTCACTGCCCGAGAAATACTACAACTACTAGGCCACATGGCATCCACAGTGCATGTGGTTCCTTATGCTCGCCTCCATATGAGAGCAGCCCAATGGACTTTATCCACCCAAGGGACCCAGGCATCAGGGTGCCTGTCAGACAAAATAGCAAACACAAGTCGCCTTATTTTGTCCCTCCAATGGTGGCAGTCCACTCAGAACCTGTTGCTGGGGTCCCCTTTTCAACAACCCTTACCCCAGGCAACTCTCACAACAGATGCTTCACCAATAGGTTGGGGAGCTCATCTACAAGACCTCTCCACCCAAGGCACCTGGACTTCACAGGAGACTCATCTGCATATCAATCTTTTAGAGCTCAGAGCAATCTTCCTTGCTCTTCGAGTGTTCCATACCCTGCTCAGCTACAAGATAGTCCTCATTCATACGGTGCATCAGGTAGCGATGTTCTATGTGAACAAGCAGGGGGGAAAGCCTCTGTCGCTTTGCAACGAAGTTTGCGACTATGGGCCCTCGCCAGAGAGCATCAGATTCATCTCCTGGCAGCGTACCTCCCAGGCAAACAAAACTCTTGGGCAGACAGACTCAGTTGAGTTCTGCTTCCACACGAATGGTCTCTACATGTAGACCAGGTGGCCAAGATCTTTCAATTTTGGGGAACCATGGACATAGACCTCTTTGCAAGTCCGTTGAATGCCAAACTTCCCCGGTTCTGTTCCAGAATTCCGGCTCAGGGCTCTCAGATCAGGGATGCTTTCCTTCTTCACTGGGTCAAGACTTCCTTTAAGCCTTTCCACCCATTCCCCTAATTCCCAAAACCCTATTCAAGCTTCAGAGAGACAGAGGGCGTATGAGTCTCATAGCTCCACATTGGCCACGGCAAGTGTGGTACCCTCTGCTTCTACATCTGTCTCAAGCTCCCTCCCTGGAGTTAGGATCTGCTCCAGATCTCCTGTCTCAGGAGGACGGAATGTTATGGCATCCCAATCCCCAATCTCTGCACCTCAGAGCTTGGTTGCTGAAGGCCTAGATCTTCAAGATCTTAACTTCTCTCAGCAAGTAAAGGATGTCCTTCATACTTCCAGGAAGCCTTCCACAAGACGCTCTTATGCTTTCAAGTGGGAAAGGTTTACCATATGGTGTTCGCAGAAGGGTCTTAACCCCCTTGCAATACTTCTGGAATCATTACTGGAGTATCTCCTTCATTTATCCAATGCAGGACTTAAAACTAACTCAGTAAGAGTCCATTTGAGTGCTATTGCAGCTTCTCTCAAGCCTCTAAATGGACAACCTATCTCCTCCCATCCTCTTTTATAGCAAGATTTATGAGAGGCCTTCTTCTAACTAAGCCTCCCATTAGGCCACCACCGGTGGCATGGGACTTAAACCTGGTTCTTGGTCAGCTCATGAAGCCACCTTTTGAACCCTTAGCTACTACCTCATTGAAATTCCTTTCTTGGAAAGTTATCTTTCTCATTACAATCACATCAGCACGCCGCATCAGTGAGTTGCAGGCACTAGTAGTTGATCCACCTTATACAAGGTTTTATCATGACAAGGTAGGACTCATCCACACTTTATGCCAAAGGTGGTCTCGCCTTTTCATCTTAATCAAGCAGTCTACCTGCCTGTGTTCTTTCCAAGACCTCATGCATTAAATGCAGAAAGGAATCTTCATACTTTGGACTGTAAAAGAGCTTTAGTCTTTTACTTGCAAAGAACACAGCAACATAGAAAGTCCTCTCAACTCTTTGTTGCTTTTGATCCTTCTCATTTGGGACTTCCAGTCTCCAAGAGAACACTGTCCAACTGGATTGCACAGTGTATTTCTTTTGCCTATCAGAGTAAGAAGCTTCCTCTGGAGGGCCATGTCACAGCTCACAATGTGAGAGCCATGGCAGCTTCAATGGCTCATTTACACTCTGTGTCTATCGACGACATCTGTCAAGCAGCCACTTGGGCCTCGGTTCATGCCTTCACAGCCCATTACTGCTTGGACAAGGACTCCTGCCAGGATGCCTTGTTTGGTCAGGCTGTTCTCCAATACCTGTTCCATACCTAATCAACTCCTACCCGCCATCCCAGGTTGGATGCCAGAGATCCATGGGGGGAAGTGAAGCCCTGTCCCAGGGACACACAACTTCTGGGGTCTCTCCCTGGCATCTAAAGCTAGGGAGTCCCCCATATCTGAAGACTACATTCCTGCTTGTTCCTGGAGATAGCATAGTTACTCACCTGTAACATGTGATCTCCGGGAACAGCAGGAATTTAGTCTTCCCAACCCACCCACCTCCCCTAGGAGTTGCATCTCTCTATCTTTTTCTTTCCCTTTCCCGCTCTCTCTCTTTGTCTCAGCTTTAAACTCAACTGGAGAGAGGCAGTTGGGAAAGGTGGGAAGGCAGCACGCAGGCACTGTGGGATGCTCCCAAAAGCTTCTTAATGAGTGGTGCCTCAAATGGTTAGGTCCTGACCACTCTATTTTTGAGTGTGTTGCCTGTGGGATGATGTCGAAAAGGAGCCGGCAGAACCAAGCTGCTAAACTTAGGACCCTTTTTCCCTCCGATGCAGCCTCTGTGGCATCGACGTCTTCCAGGACTTCGTCTTCCTCCCATGGATCTCAGGTAACTAAACATAAATGTAGCCGGTCCTCAAAGGGTAGATCTCCCTCTAAGCATCGAGATGTCTCTGGCGTTGCCCTTGAGGGACTTTCACCTGCAAAATTGCCCTGGCGGGAAGCTTCGGCTTCCAAAGCACTAATGGGGCTCCAGGATGTTCTCGAAGCCTCAACCTTGGCAGAACTACTGCTGCCATGCTCTGGGGTACCGGCTGCTTTATCTGATACCGATACCCAAGCATTGGCAGCATCGATAGACCAGAAATTCTTGGCTATTGAATGCAGTCTGGCGGCTCTTCTCACGGCCTCGATGCCCCTGAAACCGCTTCAGACAATTCAACCGGTACCGGCACCGACTGCTTCAACATCGGTAGCACTGTTCCCTCTAAGCTGTGCGTGTGTGCGCGCGCACACACCTCGCCGAGCGCGCGCGCATACTTTACAACAGAGCACACAAAAATTACGGCTCTGATTCTGATAGAGAACAACACAGACATCTTAAAATTTAAAAGTTATGATTGTAATTACTAGAAATTTCCTGCTTCATTTAGTAATCATCTATTTTCATTTAATTTGATTAAAATCAGTGTGGAGTACATACTGTATTCTGACGTGTAGTCAAATTTTAAAGTATATAACTCAGAGTGTCGTTATGTGGCGCACAAAAATTTAACCTTCCTTCAAAAGCTGCACACAGCTGATATTTTATGCGCACACAGCCTACAGAAAATTAGAGGGAACATTGATCGGTAGGTATTCTATCGGGACCGAGTCATGCTTATCCCATCCGGTATCGACAAGTCGGTACCGGACCCCTCCGATGCCGACTTCGATTGGTACCAGTACCGTGCCTTGCATGATCACCCGGATCTGAGATACTTTGAATCCTCGGATGAGTCTGAAGACTCTGAAAGCTCTGCTGATACCAGAGTACTTCTTCCTGAGGATTCTTCTTCTCCTCAGCGTAGGATGTCTCCACCAGAGGATATGTCCTTTCAGGATTTTATCTGAGATGTGGCTCGAGGTCTTCCCATCACAGTGGCTCCTGAAAAAGAGCATAGGGCAAAGGAATTACAAATCCTACAATACCCTAAAGCTCCCAAGGAGGCATCTACCTTACCTGTTCATGAGATCTTGCATGATCTTATGTTAAGGATGTGGGAAACGCCTCTAACCACATCTCCTCACTCTCGAACACTCGATACCATGTATCAAGTTCCTCCTTGTCCTGGGTTTCAGAAGACTCAGCTACCACACCATTTCATGGTGGTGGAATCAGCCATGAGAAGGATCAAGCGTGCAAAAAGGCATGCTTCTAATTCTCAAAGATGCGAGTGTAGGACTCTTGATGCCTTTGGAGGTCAAACCTTCCAGGCTTCCATGCTTTCTGCTAGGATCATTTCCTATATATTATATATTGGAATGTTCCTTAAGGAGGTCACGGGAGATTTAGAGCTTATGAGCCCTCTCCTTCCTGATGATAAGAGGCAGGATTACCTCTCCCTTGTCAAACATGCTCAGAATGTTTCCAAGTTTGTGAATCGTGCTGCCTTTGACTGCTTTGCGTGCATAAGCAGAACCTCTGCCATTGCCATAGGTGCACGTAGGATTGCCTGGCTCCAGGCATCCGACTTGGAACTTTGGGTACAGGATAAACTAGGGAATATTCCTTGCACAGGAGAGAATCTCTTTGGAAAGAACTGGCAGGAGAAAGCTAATGAGATAGATGTTGACAATATCACTTTGGATAGATTGTCTAAATCTACAGCTGATCCTGCAAGGAAAAAATCCTACAAGAAACCATTCTTCAGTAAGACGAGGTTTTATCCCTCCTATACCCAGCAGGGGCATCGTTTAGATCAGTCTGCCCAAAAGGGACAGCAGCAACAACCTAGGCGAAGAAAAACAAAAGCTGCTAAGCCTCAACCAGCTCAGCAGACTCAGCCTCCACAGGGGCTTTGACTCCTATCTAAATAACTTTGCTTTCCTGGCTCTGAACGGCCCAGAGCCTTCCACCATTCTAGGAAGGTTATGTCATTTTCTCCCCAGATGGGGGCAAATAACAGCAGAAAATTGGACTCTGTCTATTGTAAGAGAGGGGTACAAGCTTCATTTCCTCAGCATGCCCCCTCCTACAATGGTAAGAGTTCAATTCTCAGACCTCTCTCAACGACCAGTTAGGTCAAGAGGTCACTATGCTTCTTGCCAAGGGGCAATAGAACAGGTACCCATTCTCCAACAGGGTACAGGGTTCTACTTCCCCTATTTCCTTATTCCAAAGAAAACAGGCGGACACAGACCCATTTTAGACCTCAGAGAATTGAACAAATTCCTGTTCAAAGAGAAGTTCAAAATGATTTCTCTAGGAACTCTACCGCCATACCTTCAGAGTCAGGATTGGCATTGTTCTCTAGATCTCAAGGATGCGTTCACTCGTGTTCTCATCCATCCAACTCCTCGAATGTTACTTCACTTTCTATTTCAAGGGAAGCACTACCAATACAGGGTTCTTCCTTCTGGCCTGGCCTCAGCACCAAGGGTGTTCACAAAATGCATGGCTGTGGTGGCAGCATTTCTTTGCACCCTAGGAATATTCATCTTCCCTTACTTAGACGACTGGCTCATTCGAGCCCCCTTCAGAGCCAGAGGCCAGGGTTTCTCTCTCTCAAAGTGCGCATCCTTCAGTATTTGGGACTTGTCATAAACTTCCCAAAATCCAACCTTGCCTCCACTCAGGGTACAGGGTTATACTCTCCCTATTTCCTTATTCCAAAGAAAACAGGAGGTTCTCCAGGACCAAGCAGGAAGTCAGTCCTCACATATGGGTGACGTCGGCGCCGACGGAGCCCTCGCGGAGCAATTTTCCCCAGCTTTCACAGAAAGCCTTTGGGAATTGCAGCGCGCATGCGCGGTCGCCTTCCCGCCCAAGGGAGCCATCTTAGCCAGTCTTCTTTTTTCCGCGGAGCCCTACAGACGTACCCGTCGTGTCCCCGCTAAAAAAGTTGATTTTCGTGAGTTTTACTCGTTTTTCAATTCGGTTCAACGCCGATCGTTTTCCTGCCCGGACTCGCGACGCCGTTGCGAGTCCTTCCCTTATTTTTCGGTTTTTCTGATTTTAGTCAGTTTCATTTTCGATTTTTCCCTGGCAGCCCGGTCCTTTGACCTTGCAGGGGCCCTTTTTCCCCCGATGGCTGCCAGTGGTTTCAAGCGGTGTGGTCAGTGTGACAGAAATATGTCACTCACTGACACACACGATAATTGCCTCCGCTGCCTGGGCCCGGATCATGAAGAAATGATCTGTGGAGCCTGTGGCAAAATGTCCTCCAAAGCGTTGAGGAGTCGGCGGCATCAGCGGGATAGGATCTTCGCTGACCCCAGCCGTACCCGGACCTCGTCGGAAGCCTCGGCGTCCAGAGGCTCCAGCTCTGAACATCGCCGAAGCTCCTCCGACAGGGGTTCTCCCTCCGGAGACCATCGACGGAAGACAAAACCCGCGAGGGCGGCGTCGGTGGACGCTCCTGGCTCCGCGAGGGCCAGGTCGCATAGCCCCAACGGCCGTCCCGGGTCTTTGGAGAAGGAGCACCTCCCGAAGCGACCTCGCCTGGAGTCGGAGTTGCCTGCTCGGGTAAGTCCTGTGGTCCTTCTGGACTCGCCTCCGAGAGGTCCGACGTCGGGCCCGATGCCGTCGGGGCCCGAGTCGGGGACTGCTGGGTCACCTGAGGTCGGACTCAGGTTGACGGCCTTGGAGAGCAGACTATCTGCCTTCATGGACCAGCAGCGGGCACTGATCGCTAGCCTCGCTGGCGCCGCTGCCCCGACCGCTGGGACGTCGACGTCTAAGTCGACCCCGGAGACCGAGCCGATCCTCGAGTCCATGCGAACTCGAGTCGATCCTCGGTCGAGGTCACCCTCGGCCTCCCGTTCGGGACCGAGGTCGTCGCCGCCGACTCCCTTGGCGTCGGGGCGGCCGACGCCTCCGCCTGCCCGAGCCGACCCCACTGATTCCTCCTCGGAGTCGGTCTGGGAGTCTGAAGAGGAGGAGTCACCTGATTCCTTTCGGACTCGGTGTGTCCCCTCGGACTCACCTGAGTCCGAACCTCGGAAACAGTCCCCTCCGGAGGATGCCCGGTTCTCGGACTTCGTCAGGGATATGGCCAAGGCTTTGGCCTTCCCGGCGGACCCCGAGGAGGAGCCTCGAGCCGAAGAGCTCGACGCCCTTCAGTACGACTCTCCCGCCCGGGAGCACTTTACTGTACCGGTGCCTCCCATGCTGGAACGACTACTCTTCCGCATGTGGGAGAGTCCGGCCTCGTCGCCGGTATTGAGCAAGCGGGTCGATTCCATCTATCGAGTCCGCAAGAGTCCTGGCTTCCAAAAAGCACAGCTACCACACCATTCCATGGTAGTGGAATCGGCCATGCATCGGCTGAAGAGCCAGAAAATGCACTTCTCGGTGCCCCCTGGCAGGGAGGCCCGTAACCTGGATGGCCTTGGTAAGAAGTGTTTCCAGGGCTCTATGCTGGCTTGTCGTGTCCAGACCTACCAGCTATACATGGGCATGTATCTCCGAGACCTGGCTAAAGAGCTAGCCGGATTCTCTGCTGGACTGTCCGAGGAACCTTTGCGGAGGTTCATAGCCTTAACATCTGGTATTCGGGAATGCTCCAAATTCATGTCCCGAGCAGCCTATGATGGCTTTGAAGCATCGGCTCGTGTGGCCGCAGCCGGCATCGGTGCCCGCCGACAGGCTTGGCTTCAGTCGTCTGACCTTGAGCCTTGGGTGCAGGACAAGTTGGTCGATGTCCCCTGCAGAGGTGAAAACCTCTTTGGCAAGCTCATGGCTGAAAAGGCTGCACAAATCGAGACGGAGACTCTCACCAGGACCAGGCTTTCCAGGAAGACCTCCGCCCCTTCCCAGAAAAAGAAGGGCTCGGGAAAAAAGTCCTTTTACCCGAGAAAGGCGGCTGCCTACAAACACTACCCCCAATATCAGGCCCCTCCAGCTCCCCAACAGGGTCAGCAGGCCAAGGGACGGGGTAAAGGGTCCCGTAGGCAGCAAGCCCCCAAGCCTGCACCACCAGCCTCTGCTCAGCAGGGTGGGGGTTTTTGACTTCCTCAGCATAGCCTCTCCCCCTCAGCTGGTCCCTCCCAGCACCGGAGGCCGGCTGGTTCACTTCGCCCACAGGTGGTCCAACATCACTTCAGATGCATGGGTGCTTCAAGTCGTGCGAGAAGGATATCTTCTCCACTTCCATCAGGTCCCTCCCTCTTATTTTCCGGGAGAACCTCTGCGACTCCCTCTGCACAGGGACTTACTCCTTCAGGAGTTAGCAAGTCTTCTTCAGGACCAGGCTGTGGAACCGGTGCCCCACCACCTGAGAGGTCAAGGCTTTTATTCCAGGTATTTCCTAATACCAAAAAGGACAGGAGGCCTAAGACCCATCCTGGACTTGCGCAACCTCAACAAGTTCCTTGTGCGGGAAAAGTTCAAGATGCTTACCCTTGGAATCCTTCTGCCCTACCTCCAGCAGGGAGATTGGCTATGCTCCTTGTATCTAAAGGATGCCTACACACACATCCTCATCAACCCAAGCCACCGCCAATACCTAAGGTTTGTGGTGGCCGGAAATCACTACCAGTACAGAGTACTGCCCTTTGGCCTGTCCTCCGCACCGCGAGTCTTCACAAAATGTCTCGCGGTGGTGGCGGCCTATCTCAGGCTTCACGGCCTCTATGTTTTTCCGTACCTCGACGACTGGCTCATAAGAGCGTCGTCCCCTCCGGCAGTCACCAATGCCACACACCGCACGGTGACTCTTCTGCAGTACTTTTGCTTTGTCATAAACTTCGCAAAGTCCACTTTGCTCCCCTCACAGGATCTCGAGTTCATCGGCGCAAGACTGCACACTCCTCAGGCTCGAGCTTTCCTGCCTCTCGACAGGGCTCAACAGCTCATGGACCTAGCCGGCCGTTTTCGCAGCCAGTCCCTGGTCTCCGCCAGGCGCTTCCTGAGATTGCTCGGCCACATGGCTTCCACCGTCCACGTGACCCCCAATGCTCGCCTGAATATGCGGCCGGCTCAATGGTGCCTTCGCAAACAGTGGCAACAAGCCACCGGCGGCCTAGCCGACTTAGTGCGCCTCTCCAGTCCGCTGACCTCTTCCCTACAGTGGTGGCTTCATCGGCCGAACCTAGTGCTCGGAATGCCTTTTCAGTCGCCTCAGCCGACTCAAGTGCTGACGACCGATGCTTCCCTCCTGGGCTGGGGAGCTCACTGCCAGGGGGCATGTACTCAAGGTCTCTGGACCGCGTGGGAATCTGCTCAACAGATCAACTTCCTGGAGCTCAGAGCTATTCGTCTAGCGCTCAAGGCTTTCTCCCACCTGACTTCTCACCAGTCCGTCCTTGTCCAGACGGACAATCAAGTTGCCATGTTCTACGTGAACAAACAGGGCGGCACGGGCTCCTTCCTTCTCTGCCGAGAAGCTCAAAAGCTCTGCTCTTGGGCCGTCAGTCACGGCATTCTTCTCAAAGCAGTTTATCTCCCAGGCCAGGAGAATTACCTGGCGGACAAACTCAGCAGGATACTCCAGCCGCACGAGTGGCGTCTGGATCCCTTGGTAGTCCAGAAACTCTTTCTGAAGTGGGGCCTCCCCACGATGGATCTCTTTGCCAGTCCTCTCAACCGGCAACTTCCTCGCTTCTGCTCGCGTCAGCCACATCCCCTTCGGGTAGCGGCAGATGCATTTCTGCTCTCATGGTCGGAAAACCTTCTCTATGCTTTTCCTCCCATCCCGCTGGTCTCCCGAACTCTGTTCAAGGTTCTCCGGGACAAAGCGTCCATGATCCTGGTGGCTCCTCGCTGGCCCAGACAGCCGTGGTTTCCACTCCTGTTGCAATTAGCGGTAGAGGATCCGTTTCCTCTGGGGTTTCAACCGGATCTCCTAACACAGGATCAGGGGTCTCTGCTACACCCCAACCTCAGATCTCTCAATCTAATGGCCTGGCGGCTGAAAGGGTAGTCCTTGCTCCCCTTCTCCTGCTGGCAGAGGTGGAAGAGGTCGTCCTAGCTTCTCGGCGACCTTCTACCCGCAAATGCTACGCCCTTAAATGGCGTCGCTTTTCCGTTTGGTGTGTACAGCAGTCTCAGGATCCCTTCTCCTGCTCGGTGTCGGTGATCTTGCAGTACCTGCTCTACCTCTGTAATCTGGGACTTAAGTCCAACTCCGTCAAGGTCCACCTCAGTGCTCTTTCAGCACACCATGTGCCGGTGGACGGCAGACCTCTTTCCAGCGACCCTCTTGTAGCACGGTTTCTCCGAGGTCTCCTTCTACTAAAACCACCTCTGCGCCCGCCAGCACCTGACTGGGATCTGAATGTGGTTTTACAGCGGATCACCTGTCCGCCTTTTGAACCGATGGCTACCTGTTCTCTGCGTTTTCTTTCGTGGAAAACCTTATTCCTGATAGCCCTCACTTCCGCTAGACGCGTAAGTGAATTGCAGGCCCTCGTGTCTGATCCTCCCTTCACTCGGTTCTACAAAAATAGGGTAGTCCTACGGACTCACCCAAAATTTCTTCCAAAAGTTGTCTCCCCTTTTCACATCAATCAGGAGGTGGTACTTCCAACCTTCTTTCCCAGGCCTCACTCCAGCCGAGCTGAACGAGTCCTGCATACCCTGGACTGTAGAAGGGCATTGAACTTCTACCTTGACCGTACGCGGGAGCACCGTAAAGCTGCTCAGCTTTTTGTGTCTTTTGACCCCAATAAATTGGGGCTCCCGGTCTCCAAGCGTACCCTGTCCATCTGGGTTGCTGACTGTATCGCTTGGGCTTATGGGGCAGCCGGACTCTCCTTAGAAAGTCGAGTCACGGCTCATTGTGTTCGGGCGAAGGCTACGTCAGTGGCTTACCTCCGCTCTGTTCCGCTGGCAGACATCTGCCGGGCCGCTACTTGGTCTTCGAGCCAGACTTTTGCGGTCCATTACTGTCTCGAGAGGGAGTCCCGCAGGGACAGTGCTTTCGGACAGGCAGTCCTCCGCAATCTCTTCGAGGTTTGAGCAACTCCTACCCTCCATCCCGGATGGGGGCTACCGGTGGGTACTAATTCAGCGAAGATTCCATCCTTCTGTACTGCCGAGCTCGAGGGAGCTCATTTTTGTGCTTAGGGTCTCCGGTAGCCTTAAGCTTGGGAGTCCCATATGTGAGGACTGACTTCCTGCTTGGTCCTGGAGAAAGCGTAGTTACTCACCTGTAACAGGTGTTCTCCAGGAGCAGCAGGAATCAGTCCTCACAACCCTCCCTCCTCCCCGTGGAGTTGCAATCATCTGCTTAAGTTTTTTGCAAATTTTTATGCTGTCTTTTAGCTATGTCATCAGACTGGCTAAGATGGCTCCCTTGGGCGGGAAGGCGACCGCGCATGCGCGCTGCAATTCCCAAAGGCTTTCTGTGAAAGCTGGGGAAAATTGCTCCGCGAGGGCTCCGTCGGCGCCGACGTCACCCATATGTGAGGACTGATTCCTGCTGCTCCTGGAGTACACGTGTTACAGGTGAGTAACTACGCTACACAGACCCATTTTGAACCTCAGAGAATTGAACAAATTCCTGTTCAAAGAGAAGTTCAAAATGATTTCTCTAGGAACTCTGCTGCCATACCTTCAGAGTCAGGATTGGCTTTGTTCTCTAGATCTCAAGGATGCGTACACTCATGTTCTCATCCACCCAACTCATTGAAAGTTCCTTCTCTTTCTATCTCAAGGGAAGCACTACCAATACAGGGTTCTTCCTTTTGGCCTGGCCTCGGCACCAAGGGTGTTCACAAAATGCATGGCTGTGTTTGCAGCATTTCTTCGCACCCTAGGAATATTCATCTTCCCTTACTTAGACGACTGGCTCATTCGAGCCCCTTCAGAGCCAGAGGCCAGGTTTCTCTCTCTCGCAGAATGAGCATCCTTCAGTATTTGGGACTTGTCATAAACTTCCAAAAATCCAGCCTTGCTCCCACTCAATCTCTAGAGTTTATAGGAGCTCTGCTGGATACCAGACAGACAAGGGCCTACCTTCCACAGCCCTGCTGCCTTCACATTGTGCAGTTAGCTTCCCAAGCAGTGCTAAAACCTCACCTCACTGCTCGGGAAATGTTACAATTGCTAGGCCACATGGCATCCACTGTGCATGTGGTTCCTTATGCTCGCCTCCATATGAGGGCAGCCCAGTGGACTTTATCCACTCAATGGACTCGGGCGTCAGGTTGCCTGTCAGACAAACTAGCAAACTCAGATCACCTTATTTTGTCCCTCCAATGGTAGCAATCGCCCCAAAACCTTTTGGTGCGGTCCCGTTTTCAGCAACCTCCAGCCCAAGCCACTCTAACAACAGATGCCTCACAGGTGGGTTGGGGAGCCCACCTGAAAGGCCCCTCTACCCAGGGTACCTGGACTCCACAGGAGACCTATCTACATATCAATCTCCTGGAACTCAGAGCAATCTTCCTTGCTCTTCGAGTATTCCACACCCAGCTCAGCTACAAGACAGTCCTAGTTCAAACGGACAATCAAGTAGACATGTTCTATGTGAACAAGCAGGGCAGAACAGGCTCTCTGTCGCTATGCAATGAAACTTTGCGACTATGGGCCCTCGCCAGAGAGCATCAGATTCATCTCCTTGTGGTGTATCTTCCAGGCATTCAAAACTCTTGGGCAGACAGACTCAGTTGAGTTCTGCTTCCTCACGAATGGTCTCTTCATGCAGACCAGGTGGCCAAAATTGTCCAAATTTGGGGAACCCCGGACATAGACCTCTTCGCAAGTCCGCTGAATGACAAATTTCCCCGTTTCTGTTCCTGAATTCCGGCTCAGGGTTGTCAGGCCAGGAATGCTTTCCTCCTCCATTGGGGCCAGGACTTCCTGTATGCCTTTCCACCCATTCCCCTCATTCCCAAAACCCTGTTCAAACTTCAGAGAGACAGAGGTCATATGATTCTCATAGCTCCACATTGGCCACGGCAAATGTGGTAAACCTTTGCTCCTACATCTCTCTCAAGCTCCGCCTCTGGAGTTAGGATCTGCTGCAGATCTCCTTTCCCAGGAGGACGGGATGCTGTGGCATCCCAATCTGCAGTCTCTGCATCTCAGGGCCTGGTTGCTGAAAACCTAGAACTTCACGGTCTTAACCTTTCTCATTAGGTAAAGTATATCCTTTATGCTTCTAGGAAGCCTTCCACAAGACGCTCTTATGCTTTCAAGTTGAAAAGTTTTACCATATGGTGCTCGCAGAAGGGTCTTAACCCTCTTGCAATACCTCTGGAATCATTACTGGAGTATCTCCTTCATTTATCTAATGCAGGGCTTAAGACCAATTCAGTGAGAGTTCATTTGAGTGCTATTGCAGCTTCTTTCAAGCCTCTAAATGGGCAACCTATTTCCTCTCATCCTCTCATAGCGAGATTTATGAGAGGCCTTCTTTTGACTAAGCCTCCCATTAAGCCACCACCGGTGGCATGGGACTTAAATCTGGTTCTTGGGCAGCTTATGAAACCTGCCTTTTGAACCATTAGCCACTACTTCCTTGAAATTCCTTTCTTATTGCAATCACATCAGCACAGCACATCACATCAGTGAATTGCAAGCATTGGTGGCTGATCCTCCGTATGCAAGGTTCCATCATGCTAAGGTAGTCTTTAGGACTCATCCACACTTTATGCCAAAGGTGGTGTCACCTTTTCATTTAAACCAAGCGGTTTACCTTCCTGTATTCTTCCCAAGGCCTCAAATGCAGAAAGGAATCTTCATACTTTGGATTGTAAAAGGGCTCTGGCCTTTTACTTACAAAGGACACAGCAGCATAGGAAGTCCTCTCAACTTTTTGTTGCTTTTGATCCTAGTCATTTGGGACTTCCAGTTTCCAAAAGAACACTGTCCAACTTGATTGCACAGTGTATATCTTTTGCCTATGAGAGTAAAAACCTTCCTCTTGAAGGCCATGTCACAGCTCACAGTGTGAGAGCCATGGCAGCCTCTATGGCTCATCTTCACTCTGTGTCTATTGACGACATCTGCCGAGCAGCTACGGGCTTCGGTTCATACCTTCACAGCCCATTACTGCTTAGACAAGGACTTCTGCCGGGATGCCTTGTTTGGTCAGGCTGTTCTTCAACACCTGTTCCATACTTAATCAACTCCTACCCACCATCCCTGATAGGATGCCAGAGATCCATGGGGTGAAGTTGAGCCCTTTCGCAAAAGCACACAACCTCTGGGGTTTCTCCCTGGGATCTGCAGCTAGGGAGTCCCCATATGTGAAGACTACATTCCTGCTTGTTCCTGGAGATAGCATAGTTACTCACCTGTAACAGGTGATCTCCGGGAACAGCAGGAATTTAGTCTTCACAACCCACCCTGGGAGTTGTATCTCTCTGTCTCTCTTTCCCTCTCTCTTTTGTCTCAGCTTTAAACTCAACTGGATAGGGACAGTTGGGAAAGGCGGGAAGGCAGCACGCAGACGCTGTGGGATGTTCCCAAAAGCTTTCCTATTGGACGCTGGGGAGCGTGTCCGCGCAGGCTCCGTCGGTACCGATGATACCCATATGTGAAGACTAAATTCCTGCTGTTCCCGGAGATCACCTGTTACAGGTGAGTAACTATGCTTTCTTCACTCCCAAGAATGCCCATGCATATATTGCATAGAAGTAGATGCTATGGGTGAAGATTTAAGTCATGCTTACATTTCTCTGCATGTTTACATGAGTAAATCATGGTATTTTAGTGGTTTACCCTTTTCCACTCTGGATAAATTTTCTGTTGCTCATGCCAGCTCGGAATAAATTTCAACAAGTAACTAGCCAAATTACAGCCAATATGATGGGGAAAAGATGGGGAAGCTGTAAAACTAGAGGGCATAACGTGAAGCTGTAAGGGGATAAACTGAAAGGCAATGTCAGGAAATACCTTTTCACTGAAAGGATGGTAGATGCTTGGAATAGCCTCCCGATGGCAGTGGTGGGGACATATTGTAGCATACATAGTAAATTACTGCAGATAAAGACCAGCATGGTCCATCCAGTCTGCCCAGCAATACGGCAAGAGTAGGAGCACCTGTCGCTCTGTGCAGGCCACCCCTCCCCATGTCTTTGTTTAGGGGTGGACCCACCACATCATGTAGGACACCCCTATTTGTTGAGAAGTTAGATGGTTCAGTTTATTTTGTTTTTATCCTGTTGCTATAAAGGGATCCACTGTGCTTCTCCCATGCTGTTTTGAATTCTGTCACCGTGTTTGCCCCCACCACTTCCATCGGGAGAGCATTCCAAGCATCCACCACCCTTTCAGTGAAAAAATATTTCCTGACATTGCCTTTCAATTTTCCACCTTGCGGCTTCACGTTATGCCCTCTAGTTTTGCAGCTTCCCCATCTTTGGAAGAGGTTTGTTTGTTCATCGTTCCTCTTTAAGTATTTAAAGGTCTTAATCTTATCTCCCCTATCCCTCCTCTCCTCCAAACTGTACATATTTAGGTCTTCAAGTCTTTTCTCATAGAGTTTCTTACGCAGGCTCCAAATCATTTTGGTCGCCTTCCTCTGAACACTTTCCAGTCTTTTTACATCTTTTGCAAGATATGGTCTCCAAAACTGGACACAGTATTCCAAGTGAGGCCTCACCAGCAACCTGTACAGTGGCATAAGTACCCCTTCCTTTCTGCTGGTAATCCCTCTTTGTATGCAGCCCAACATCCTCCTGGCTTTTGCCACTTCCGTGTCGCACTGGTTTGCCACCTTGAGATCGTCAGAGATAATCACACCAAGGTCTTTCTCCTGAACCATGCACACCAACCTCTCGCCCCCTATCGCGTACATGTCCCTTGGATTTCTGCTACCTAAGTGCATGACATTGCACTTTTTCGCATTAAATCGTAATTGCCAAGCATTAGACCAGCGATGGCGAACCTATGGCACGCGTGCCAGCTGTGGCACGCGAAGGCCTTGCAGCTGGCACGCGGGAAGGTCCGCAATCGAAAAAAAAACAAAACAACCCTGTCTGCTGCCGTTGTCGGGGCCGCCGCGGCAGAATCGAGCGTGCCGCGGGGCCCCCCTGTACCCGGCAGATCCTGCCCTCCCCGTAGCAGCTCTCTCTTTGGAGCTGCAGTCAGACGCGCCGGCTTGCAGAGCGCGAAGGGGAGAGTTTCCCTTTCGCGACTCTGTTAAGCCCGCGGGGGCTGATGGGAACTTCCCATCAGCCCCCGCGGGCTTAACAGAGCAGCGAGGGAACTCTTCCCTCGCGCTCTGCAAGCCGGCGCGTCTGACTGCAGCTCCAAAGAGAGAGCTGCTACGGGGAGGGCAGGATCTGCCGGGTACAGGGGGGACCCGCGGCACGCTCGATTCTGCCGCGGCGGCCCCGACAACGGCAGCAGACAGGGTTGTTTTTTTTTTTAATTTTCCCTGGGCGGGGGGGGGGGGGGGTTAGGGGTGGGGATGGGCTGGGCTGGGCTGGGGTGGGGGGGGGGTAGGAGTGGTGATGGGCTGGGCTGGGCTGGGCTGGGGGGGGGGTTAGGAGTGGTGATGGGCACTGGGGGGGGGTTAGGAGTGGTGATGGGCTGGGCTGGGCTGGTTAGGAGTGGTGATGGGCTGGAGGGGGGTTAGGAGTGGTGATGGGCTGGGCTGGGGGGGGTTAGGAGTGGTGATGGGCTGGGCTGGGCTGGGCTGGGGGGGTTAGGAGTGGTGATGGGCTGGGCTGGGGGGTGTTAGGAGTAGTGATGGGCTGGGGTGGGGGGGTTAGGAGTGGTGATGGGCACTGGGCTGGCGGGGTTAGGAGAGGTGATGGGCGCTGGGCTGGTGGGGTAGGAGTGGTGATGGGCGCTGGGGGGGTTAGGAGTGGTGATTGGCTGGGCTGGGCTGGGGGGGGTTAGGAGTAGTGATGGGCTGGGCTGGGGGGTGTTAGGAGTAGTGATGGGCACTGGGCTGGGGGGGTTAGGAGTGGTGATGGACGCTGGGCTGGCTGGGGGGGTTAGGAGTGGTGATGGGCGCTGGGCTGGCTGGGGGGGTTAGGAGTGGTGATGGGCGCTGGGCTGGGGGGGGTAGGAGTGGTGATGGGCGCTGGGGGGGTTAGGAGTGGTGATGGGCGCTGGGGGGGCTTAAACTAAAAATTGAGTGATGGGGGATTAGGACTGGGAGTGGGCTGATGGGGAGGTTAGGACTGGGAGTGGGCTATGGGGGGCTAGGACTGGTAATGGGTTGGGGGGTTGCTAGGACTGGAAATGGGCTGAGTGGAAGGGGGCTTGAACTGCAAATAGCTGTTGGGGATGGGGCTTGGAATGGAAATGGGCTGAGGGGAAGTGGGGGGCTTGAAGAAGGGAATGGATGCTGGGTGAGACTGGAACTAGAAGGGAGCTGATGTTGGGGGAGGATTAGAATGGGATGGGGCTGGGAGAGTAAAATGGAGAGGGGAAAAATATTTTGTGTAGGAGGGATGAAAAATCTACAATTGGCCAGGTATTGGGAGAGTAATTGGGGATTGAGGATGGAGGGGTAAAATTTGTGTGGATGAAATAGGAATGAGGAAAGAGCAAAAGGAGAAAGATTAGTATGTTAAAGCAGATGTAGAGAGAGAGAATGGAAAAAAAACTAGAAGAGAGAAGAAAGGACAAATGGACAGCAGACGATGGAGAGTTAGCAGAAAACATGAAGAAACCAGAAGAAAATGGCTGGACCAATTGCAACTGAAAAAAAATGCACAAAAGGTAGAAAGATATCTCTTTATTTTGAATTTATTAACTGGAATATGTCAGCTCTGGGAAATGTGCATCATTAACATCTGCGCTTTGTTTGGTACAAGAGGAAATTCCTATTTGACGTTGCCAGTATTCACTGAAATGTATTGGTTTAATATTTGCAGTGTTGCCTTTTGATAGGTAGGGTATGGTGCTTTGTGAGTCCTGGTAATGCTGTCAGGATACGGCGGGTTTGCTATGGGTTCTAAATGGGCAGCGTTTGTAGTAGTTCCTAATGTGCCTGGCGGTTGGCACTGGATTATAGTAATGTAGAAATCTTTTAGTCTTTCTTTATCCATACACTCATTAAGAGACATGTTTACTAAAAGTTAGTGTATGGTAACATTATGCAAATATTTATGCAAATAAGACCACTTATGCAAATGACGTGCTGGCACTTTGAGGAAATTCTTTGGTTTTGTGCGGCAGTTTGGGCACTCGGGCTCAAAAAGGTTAGCCATCACTGCATTAGACCATTCTTCTAGCTTTTGTAGATCTTTCCTCATGTTATCCACTCCCTCTGGGGAGTCCACTCTGTTGCAAATTTTTGTGTCATCTGCAAAAGGGGACAGACTTTTCCATTCAGTCCTTCAGCAATATCACTCACAAATACATTGAACAGTACCGGCCCCAGGACCGAACCCTGGGGCACCCCGCTAATCACCTTCTTTTCATCCGAGTGAGCTCCATGTACCATCACCTGTTGTCTGTCAGTCAGCCAATTTCTAATCCAGTTTACCATCTTGGGACCCATCCCCAAGCTACTGAGTTGGTTGACAAGCCGCCTATGAGGAACAGTATCAAAGGCTTTGCTGAAGTCCAGGTAGATGACATCCATCGCATGCCCCTGATCTAGTTCCTTGGTCACTCAGTCAAAGAACTCAATCATATTTGTTTGGCAAGACCATCCTTCAATAAAACCATGTTGCCTCGGATCTTGCAACCTGTTGGTTTTGAGAAAGTTCACTATTCGTTCTTTCAGGAGTGCCTCCATTACTTTTCCCGCCACCGAGGTAAGGCTCATGGGTCTGGAGTTTGATACTTCTTCCCTGTCACACTTTTGTGTAGAGGTACAACATCAGCAATTCTCCAGTCCTGAGGAACCTCTCCTGTTTCCAAGGATCTGTTGAATACATCCTTTAACGGCCCTGCAAGAACCTCTCTGAGCTCTTTTAGTATCCTGGGATGTATCCTATCCGGTCCCATGGCTTTGTCCACTTTCAGTTTAGCAAGTTGTTCCAAAACCTCATCTTCTGTGAATGGTGTGGTATCTACTTCATTCCCATTTTTATATTTGGAAGTCACAGCTGGTCCATCTCCAGGATTTTCTTCATTAAAAACAGAGCAGAAGTATTTAGCAATTTCACTTTTTCTATGTCACTTTCCACGCGTCCTTTTCCAGCACTTCTGAGTCCTGTAATTCCAACTCTGATCTTCTTCCTTTCCCGAATATACCTAAAGAAAGTTTTGTCGCCACCCTTAACATCCTTAGCCATCTTTTCCTCTGCCTTTGATTTTGCTATCCTTATTTCTCTTTTTGACTCTGAGTTTGATCCTGTATTCATTTCTGTGGTGGTCTGTTTGCAAGCTTTTGAATTTTGTGAAAGCTGTGTTTTTTGCCTTTATTTGAGCAGCCACTTCTTTGGAAAACCAAATACGTTTCCTTCTCCTTGTTTTTATTTACTTTTTTTGCATATTTATCTGTTGCTCCTTTTATTGCCACCTTTAGTTTAGGCCATTGCAATTCCACTTCCCTTATCTCCTTCCACCCTGTCACCCTGTCATCTCCTCCCACCCTGTCATCTCCTCCTTTACCTGGCCATTTTTTGCAGTCATTGTTTTTGAAGTTTATGACTTTGGGCTTGCTATGTTTGGCCTGTACCTTGGTTTTTCACTCAAACCACACCGTGTGATGATCGCTGTTGCTCACAGGGACACTCACACAGACATTCGACACGCTATCACTGTTGGTGAGCACTAAATCCAGCATTGAGCTTTACCTGTTTGGTTCCATGACCATTTGTCTAAGTGATGCATCTTGGAGAGCATCTACAATTTTTTTGCTTCTTTCTAGATGTGCAGAAGGAGTAATCCAATCCACATCAGGTGGATTAAAGTCACCCAAAATGATCGCTTCCCCCTTTGTGGCTATCTTGGCAATATCTATAATAATTCGTTATCTATCTCTTCAATTTGAGTCAGATGTCTGTAGACTACAGCAGTATGGATGACAGTGCCTTCTCCAGGACCAAGCAGGAAGTCAGTCCTCACATATGGGTGACGTCGGCGTCGACGGAGCCCCCATGCGGAGCATTTCCCCAGCTTTCAAAGAAAGCCTTTGGGAATGCAGGCACGCATGCGCGGTCCCCTTCCCGCCCAAAGGTGCCATCTTGTTCAGTCTGCTTTTTTCCGCAAAGCCCTATGGACGCCTGTCCTTGTCACCCGTGAAAAAAGTTGATTTTTCCTGCGTTGGGTCGAGTTTTTCATCGGTTCGACGTCGGTTCCTTTCCCGCCTGGACTCGGTACACCGGTGCCGAGCCCGGATCTCTCTTTTTCGGTTTTTGTCCTTAGAGACTGTGTTAGCACCTTTTTTTCTTTTTCCTGGCAGCCCAATTTTTTGATCTTGCAGGGGCCCTTTTTCCCCTGATGGCTGCCAGTGGCTTGAAGAAGTGTGATCGGTGCAAGAAACTGATGTCTCTCTCCGACACACCCGACTGCTGCCTCCGGTGCCTGGGTCCAGACCACGATTCTACGGTCTGCAGTCCCTGTGGCAAAATGTCTTCCAAGGCATTGCGGAGCCGTCAGCACCAGCGTGAGAGGATCTTCTCAGAGTCTGCCTCTGGACGGGTCCGGACTTCGTCAGAGTCCTCGACATCTCGGGAGTCTGACCCTGAGCATCGTCGGGGCTCCTCTGAAAGGGAGTCCCCCTCGAGGGAGCACCGAAGGAAGAAGAAATCCGCGAGGGCGGCATCGGTGGACGCTCTTGGCTCTTCGAGGGCCAGGTCGCATAGCCCCGATCGCCATCCCGGGTCTTCGGAGTCAGAGAGGCCTGCCAGGCATCCTTGTGTAAAGTCGGAGGCTCCGAGCCACGTGAGTACTGTAGTCCTCGTGGACTCTCCTCCTGGGGAGCCGACGGGCCCGACGCCGTCGGGGCCCGAGTAGGAGGCTGCTGGGTCTCCTGAGCTCGGATTCAGGTTGACGGCCTTGGAGAGCAGTTTGTCTGCCTTCATGGAGCAGCAGCAGGTGCTGATCGCTGGTCTCACCGGCACATCTGCCCCGACCACTGGGACATCGACGTCCAAGTCGACCCCGGAGGCTGAGCTGATCCTTGATACTATGTGAACTCGAGTCGATCCTCGGCCGTGGTCACCATCGGCCTCCCACGCCGGTTCTCTTGGCGTCGGGGCGGATGGCATCTGTGCCCGCCCGCCCGCTCGAAGCCACTCGATTCCTCCTCGGAGGAATCGGCGTGGGAGATGGAGGAGGAGGAGTCCCCTGACACCTTCCGGACTTGGTGCGTCCCTTCGGACTCACTGGGCTCCGAGCCTCGGACAAGGTCACCCCCCCGGAGGATACTAGGTTCTCGGATTTTGTACGGGACATAGCCAAGGCACTGGCATTCCCTGTGGACCCCCAGGAAGAGCCTCGAGCCGAGGAGCTCGAGGCTCTGCAGTATGACTCTCCTACCAAGGAGGCCTTTACTGTCCCAGTTCCTCTGATGCTGGAGCAGTTGCTCTTCTGCATGTGGGAGGCGCCGGCCTCGATGCCGGTTTTAAGCAAGCAGGTCGATTCCATCTATCGAGTTCGCAAGAGCCCCGGGTTTCAAAAGGCACAGCTACCGCACCATTCCATGGTGGTGGAATCGGCCATGCATCGCCTGAAGAGTCAGAAGATGCACTCTTCGGTGCCTCCCGGCAGGGAAGCCCGGAACCTGGATGCCCTCGGTAGAAAGTGCTTCCAGGGCTCTATGCTTGCTTGCTGCGTTCCGACCTACCAGCTGTACATGGGCATGTACCTTCGAGACCTGGCAAAGGAGATTGCCAGGTTCTCTGTTGGTCTGTCCGAGGAACCTTTGCAGAGGTTCAAGGCCTTGTCTTCTGGTATTAGAGAGTGCTCGAAGTTTCTCTCTCGAGCAGCCTACGATGGATTTGAGGCTTCGGTCCGAGTAGCAGGGGCCGGCATCGGTGCACGCCGTCAGGCCTGGCTACAATCCTCGGACCTCGAGCTGTGGGTACAGGACAAGTTGGTCGATGTCCCTTGTCGAGGTGAAAACCTCTTTGGCAAGACCGAGACTCTTACCCGGACAAGGCTGTCCAGGAAGACCTCTGCCCCTTCTCAGAAAAAGAAGGGCTCGGGGAAAAAAACCTTTTACCCGAGGAAGACCACTGCCTATAAAACCTACCCTCACTACCAGGCTTCTGCAGCTCCCCAACAGGGCCAGCAGGCCAAGGGGCAGGGTCATGGGCCCCGTAGGCAGAAGGCCCCCAAGCCTCCTACTCCGGCTTCTGCTCAGCTGGGGGAGGGGGTTTTTGACTATGCTAGCATAGCCTCTCCTCTTCTCCAGGGCACAGGAGGTCGGCTGACCCTGTATGCAGACAGGTGGCCAGCCATCACAGGGGATACTTGGGTGTTAACTATCATCGAAAGGGGCTATCTACTCCACTTCACCCAGATACCACCCTCCTACTTTCCAGGGAAGCCTCCAAGACCCCCTCTGCACAGAAACTTACTCCTTCAGGAGTTGGAAGGTCTACTAAGGGACCAGGCGGTGGAACCGGTGCCTTACCACCTGGAAGGGCAAGGCAACTCCAGGTGCTTCCTGGTACCAAAAAGAACAGGAGGCCTCAGACCCATCCTCGACCTGCGAAATCTGAACAAGTTTCTGGAGAGGGAAAAGTTCAAGATGCTTACCCTTGGAATCTTACTGCCCTACCTCCAGCAGGG
Organism: Ichthyophis bannanicus; assembly: GCA_033557465.1. Taxonomy (NCBI): domain Eukaryota; kingdom Metazoa; phylum Chordata; class Amphibia; order Gymnophiona; family Ichthyophiidae; genus Ichthyophis; species Ichthyophis bannanicus. The sequence goes on along the minus strand of CM066033.1, from coordinate 1,083,827,737 downwards.
AGATTGGCTATGCTCCTTAGACCTGAAGGATGCTTATACTCACATCCTCATCCATCCAAGCCACAGACAATTCCTCAGATTTGTGGTGGGAGGAAAGCACTTCCAGTACAGAGTGCTTCCTTTTGGCCTCACCTCCGCCCCCAGGGTTTTTACAAAATGCCTGGTGGTGGTTGCGGCCTACCTCAGGAACCAGGGGATCTTTGTGTTTCCTTACCTGGACGACTGGCTAATCAGAGGCCAGTCTCCACAAGAGGCCAAGCAGGCCACCTGCAGAACCATATCCCTGCTTCAGCACCTGGGGTTCGTTATAAACTTCCCAAAGTCCACTTTGGTCCCCTCACAAGACGTGGAATTCATAGGGGCCAGGTTGGATACCCTCCAAGCAAAGGCCTTTTTGCCTGTGGACAGAGCTTACAGGCTGATAAAGTTGGCCGGTCAGTTTCAGGCGGACTCTCTGGTCTCGGCCAGAAACTTCCTCCTGCTCTTAGGTCACATGGCTTCCACAGTGCATGTCACCCCACATGCCCGGCTACACATGAGGTCAGCTCAGTGGCACCTCAGGATGAAGTGGCTGCAGGCCAGCGGGAAGTTGTCAGACAGAATAAAGGTGTCCAAACCCTTGGTGGACTCCTTACACTGGTGGCGGCATCTCCCAAATCTGGTCAGGGGTGTTCTTTTTCAGGCCTCCCCACACACTCAGGTACTGACAACCGATGCTTCCCTGCAGGGCTGGGGGGCTCACTGCCAGAGAGCCTGCACCCAAGGCCTGTGATCTCCATGGGAGGCCGCCCAGCAGATCAACCTGTTGGAATTGAGGGCCATTCGGCTGGCCTTGCGGACTTTCTCTCAGATCCTGTCTCACCAGTCTGTCCTAGTTCAGACGGACAACCAGGTGGCTATGTTCTACGTCAACAAGCAGGGAGGCACGGGATCCAGACTTCTATGCCTGGAAGCACAAGCTCTCTGCTCCTGGGCTGCCACCCAGGGCATGACCCTCAAGGCAGTCTACCTCCCAGGCCAGGAAAACTACCTGGCGGACAGACTCAGCAGACTCCTGCAGCCTCATGAGTGGCAGTTGGATCCTCTGGTAGTGCAAAAGATCTTTCTGAAGTGGGGTCTTCGGACCATGGATCTTTTTGCCAGTCCGCTCAACAGGCAACTACCCCGGTTCTGTTTCAGGCAACCGCATCCCTTGAGAACAGTGCCAGATGCATTCCTGATCCCTTGGTCAGGGGGCCTGCTGTATGCCTTTCCTCCCACACCTCTGGTGGCCCGGACTCCATTTAGAATCCAGCAGGACCAAGCCACGGTGATCCTGATTGTCCCCATGTGGCCCAGGCAGCCGTGGTTCCCTCTTCTTCTGCAGTTGGCAGTGGATACTCACTTCCTCTGGGGTTGCAACCTGACCTTCTGACTCAAGACCAGGGGGGGTCCCTCTTGCATCCCAACCTCAAATCTCTCAATTTGATGGCATGGCTGCTGAAAGGCTAGTCCTTGCTCCCTTGCTCCTATCTAGGGAGGTTGAAGAGGTGGTATTGGCCTCCAGGAAACATTCCACCAGGAAGGCCTATGCTCTAAAGTGGCGTAGATTCTCTATTTGGTGTTCTCAACAGCAAGAGGACCCTTTCTCCTGTTCTGTCCAGGTGGTGCTTCAATACCTGCTCCACCTTTCCAACCTAGGACTTCAGTCCAACTCTGTCCGAGTTCACTTCAATGCCCTCTCAGCTCACCACTTGCAGGTGGATGGGCAATCTCTCTCAGGCCACCCTCTGGTGTCCCGCTTTCTAAGAGGCCTGCTTCTGCTCAAGCCTCCTATTTGTCCACCTACTCCTGAGTGGGATCTCAATGTGGTCTTGCAGCAACTGACTCGCCCACCTTTTGAGCCGATGGCAACCTGCCATTTATGTTTCCTCTCCTGGAAGGTATTGTTCCTTGTGGCACTCACCTCAGCTAGGCGGGTGAGTGAGCTTCAGGCCCTGGTCTTGGATAGGCCGTATACCAGGTTCTATAGGAAAAGGGTAGTCTTGCGGACTCATCCTAAGTTCCTTCCAAAGGTGGTGTCCTCCTTCCACCTCAACCAGGAGGTGGTACTTCCAACGTTCTTTCCCAGGCCGCACGCCAGTAGAGCAGAGACTGTCTTGCATACCCTGGATTGTAGAAGGGCGCTGTCCTTTTACCTTGAACGTACGCAGGGGCATAGAAGGGCTTCTCAGCTCTTCATTTCCTTTGACCCTAATAAATTGGGGTTGCCTGTCACTAAGCGTACGTTGTCCATCTGGGTGGCAGACTGTATCACCTGGGCGTACAGGTCAGCCAGCCTCTCCCTGGAGGGTCGAGTCACGGCCCACCGAGTTACAGCGAAGGCCGCATCAGTAGCTCACTTCCACTCTGTTCTGTTGGCAGACATCTGCCGGGCCGCTACTTGGTCTTCAAGCCATACTTTTGCGGACCACTACTGCCTCGAGAGGGAGTCCCGTAGGGATAGTGCTTTCGGGCAAGCAGTACTCCGTAATCTCTTTGAGATTTAGGCAACTCCTACCCTCCAGCCCTGGTGTTGGGCTACCGTTCAGGTGTGGTCTCAGAGAAGATTCTCTCACTGTTGCTGGGGCTCTAGAGGGAGCTCTATTTTTCAGCTTGGGTTCCTGGTAGCCCAGAGCTAGGGAGTCACCCATATGTGAGGACTGACTTCCTGCTTGGTCCTGGAGAAAGAATAGTTACTCACCTGTAACTGGTGTTCTCCAGGAGCAGCAGGAATCAGTCCTCATGACCCTCCCTTCTCCCCTTGGAGTTGCTGTTGTATATAGTTCATTTTCTTTTTTGTGCTGTCTTTTAGCTATGTTATTTGACTGAGCAAGATGGCACCTTTGCGCGGGAAGGGAATCGCGCATGCGTGGCTGCATTCCCAATGGCTTTCTTTGAAAGCTGGGGAAATGCTCCGCATGGGGACTCCGTCGACGCCGACGTCACCCATATGTGAGGACTGATTCCTGCTGCTCCTGGAGAACACCTGTTACAGGTGAGTAACTACTCTATTTCCTCTTTCCAACGCAATCCAGAGCGCTGCTTCTTTTCCCCATGTCCCCTGCATTTCAGTAGCTTTAATATTGCTTTTGACATACAAGGCGGCTACTCCTTTTCCATTTTCTCTGTCTCTTCTGAATAGATTATAGCCAGCTGTGGCTATATGCCAATCATGCAATTCATTAAGCCATGTTCTGTAATTGCCACAATGTCCATATCCATTTCCACCATTAGGGCTTCCAGGTCCAGAACTTCGTTGGCTAAGCTTCGAGCATTTGTGCTCATTGCTTTCCAGCATTTACCTGACTTGTGTGTATTTTGCATTGATTTTGTTCTGCCCACATATACAGTGACAGAATTCAAAATGGCATGAGACAGACACAGTGGATCCCTTTATAGCAACAGGATAAAATCTAAATAAGCATAACTATCTCTTATATCTCAACAAATAGGGGTGACCTACACAGAGCGGTGGATACACCCCTAAACAAAGGTATGGGGAGGAGTGACCTGCATAGAGCAGCAGGTGCACCTAGTCTTGTCGCCTTGCCGGGTAGACTAGATGGATCATACTGTTCTTTATCTTCTGTTATATACTGTGTTACTGTGACATGCACATTCTAAAGTAACCAATCATGCTGTATCTTATGGGCTTCCATATCGTCCTGCTAGACCAGTCCAGGCCAGTGGGTTGTGTTCCCTGTCAGCAGATTGGTGGAGACAAAGACCCAATGAAAAGCCAGATGTGCAGTTCTGGTCGCTGTATCTTAAAAAGGATATAGCGTTATTAGAAAAGGTACAAAGAGTCACCAAAATGGTAAAGGAGATGGAAGGATACCCCTATGAAGAGAGGCTAAAAAGGTTAGGGCTCTTCAATCTGGAAAAGACGGCTGAGAGGAGATATGATAAGAGGTCTATAAATTAATGAATGTAGTGGAACGGGTAAACGTAGATTGATTGTTTATGCCATCAGAATATAGAAAGACTAGACATGCAATGAAGCTATAGGGTAATCTATTTAAGACTAATAAGAGAAAATATTTTTTCACTTAACGTGTAATCAAATTCTGGAATTTGTTACCCGAGGGTGTAATAAAAGCTGTTAGTGTAGCCGGGTTTAAAAAAGGTTTGGACAAGTTCCTGGAGGAAAGGTCCATAAACAATTATTAAAAGGGACCCAGGATATCACTGCTTGACCCAATATAAGCATTATGTGGAACCTGTGTCTTTTGGGTACTTATGACCTAGATAAGCCACTGTCGGAAACAGGATACTGGACTTGATGGACCTTGGTCTGACCCAGTATGACATATCTTATGATGTTTATTTATTTTATTTCTTTTTTTATACCGCGCTCTTTAGAATCCGTGCGGTTTACATGTATACTAACAGGTACTTTTTTATTCCCTTGTCCCCGAAGGGCTCACAGTCTAAGTGTACCTGAGGCAATGGAGGGTTAAGTGGCTTGCCCAAGGCCACAAGGAGTGGCTGTGGGACTAGAGAACCCAGTCCCTGCGGGAATTGAACCCCCGGCCTTCGGGTCTGAGGTAACCTGTCCCAACCACTGAGCCACTCCTCCCTCATGTTATGTTCTTATGATATTAGTGCCCTTGGACTCGCGAGGGGGTGATCGTGAACACCAACTACAACATCGTGAACAACGCTGGATATATCAACTCAATACAGTGTCCCCCTTTGACTTGAATTTAGAATGTGACTGGTGGAGCTTGCTTTAATTGCTCTGCGATGGCAGACTTTATCCTCATTATTACTGGTTTGACGTAACGCTTACGTAGGTGTCGGCAGCCATTTGATCTGCGCTTGGGTATTTAAATTGCCGGAAGTGTTCAGCGTTTTTTCAGGGCGTGCACATTTTGAAACCAGCTTGATACAGAGCCTTGGCGGCTCGAAACATGCATGTCGCTGTCTGGAGTTTTGCTGCCCGTCTGGTTTTTATCAGATAAGTGATTTTCACTACTGAGTTTATTAGTTAGGGTTTTGATAAAATAAATAAAAGGCCTCTGCTGACACTGAGTGGGGGGTTTTCCCTCTCCCCAGCTCTTGTCCGCGTATCCCGACATTAAAAAATCTGTTCTTTCCTTTAGGATTTTTTGTTTCTGTTAGATCGCTGAGGTTATTGAGCTGTTCTTCTGGCTTTTTTTGTTTTTTGTTTTTGTTTTGACTTTTTGATATTGGTTGTGATTTTGAGTCAACACACTTTTTGAAGGTATGGTTTTTCTCTTATGATATTAGTGACATCACTCCATGCCTCTATCTGACTCAGCTACCAGAGGTATCTTCAGCATTTCTTCATCTTCAGCAGATGGATCAATTTTTCCCTTTCTGAAGAAAATCTGAAGAATTGAGAAGAAGATTGATTTAAACCAGTGGTTCTCAACCCAGTCCTCCGGAGCCCCCAGGCCAGTCAGATTTTCAGGATATCCACAATGAAATATGCATATGAGAGATCTGTATGCACTGCTTCCATTGTATGCATGCAGATCTGTCTCATGCATATTTATTGTGGATATCCTGAAAACCTTACTGGACTAGGAGTCCCTGAGGACTGTGTTGAGAACCACTGATTTAAGTGCACGGGAACCAACCACCTTGAGGGGGATGACTCTCTTACTTGAGCATGATGGAGGCTCCACTAGATTGTGGTCTTTTTGGTAGCCATAGGAAGAAGGAAAATTTGTTAAGCTCCATGCTCTTACCCTGATAAGGGCCTGTTGAACAGCCAGTAAAATGGAAGAATTTGGAAGAGTTCCGTCTGGGGCGTAGTTTGGGGTGGACAATTGGCATGGTGTGGGGATTTCCTGCGGTTTTCTGCACGCATTACTAGTGCTTTTTTCTATTGAGCGCCTGAAGTTTGCGCGGTCTGCCTGAGTTGCTCCAATGGACGTTCTACCGAATTGCCTTTTTCAGGCATTGATGTACAAGCACTGTTAATGCGCATCTTACGGCCACTGCAGCCTTAGCTTGCGTTGCAATTGTATTTGCCTTAACTTTTTGTGTCGTCTTCCAGGAAACATTGTCTGATTTGTGGCAAGTGAGGTACGCCTTCTGAACTCTGTTCTTCTTTCCATGGCAGCTTCTGAATAGTCTCTGGAGAACCCATTTCTCCCCTTTCAACAGGAGGATGCAGTTGGTCTGGCCTTGCCTATCCCAGCGCAGGAGGTGGTGGATGGCTATGTGAGTAAGGATAACCAGCCGGCCAGAGGTTCCAGTGGCTGTGCTGTGGGCCGCTCCCTGTTCTCTAGGGGTTGGGCAGTGGCTATGCCCCCTGTTGTTTGGGGGGGGGGGATCATTTCCGAGAGGAGAGCTTCTGGACTTTGGAATCTCCAGGAACAAGCAGGAATCAGTCTTCACATATGGGTACGTCGGTACCGACGGAGCCTGCACGGGAATGCTCCCCAGCATCCAATCAGAAAGCTTTTGGGAGCATCCCTCACGCCTGCGCACTGACTTCCCGCCTTCTCCACTGCCTCTCTTCAGTTTTCGTTTTTCCGCGGAGCCGGCAGGACGTCCTCCTGTCACCGCAGAAACTTTTTTCTTTAAATACTTTATTTCTTGTTTTCTTGTGGTCGCGGCTGTATTTCCCGCCGCCACCGGTACCGCCGGTGGTTTTTTCTTTTCTTTTTCTTAAACTCAGAGGGATTTTCCCTCTGCTTCTGTCTTAAATTTTTTGGGCCTACAAGGCCTCTTCATCATGGAGCCTTCTTCTCCTAAGAAGTGCCTTCACTGTGGAACCACAGTTTTCTTTTTAGACTCCAATAACTGGTGTCTAACCTGTTTGGGTCCTGCCCCTTTTTCCCCTGAACTATCAGGCTGCACTACTGAGAGAAGACCTTCCCTCTTTCGAGTTTCCCTCGATACCGTTTTCCCTCCTGCAGTGAGGGCACCGGTTTTTTCTTCTCTACAGGATTAGGTAACCCACAAACAGTCTGTTAAGACTTGCCAATCCTTGAGTGGTAGGTCTCATGCCAAGCATGATGACTGCTCCGGCCTTGCCCTCAAGACCCCATTGGCATTAAAACCCCGGCGGGAGTCTAAGGGCTCCAAAGCATTTCAGGGGTTTCAGGTTGTTCCTGGGGCTCACCCCTCACAGAACATACCTGAACCATGCTCGGGGATGGTATCCGCTTCGAGCGGTACCGATACCCCGGCATCGGCACCGGTGTCGAGTGTTTCACTCTTCACCAGGGATCGTCATCGGGCGTCCTCGGTACCTTTGGGACCGATCGATACGACCCAGATTGACTTTCCTGTATCTCAGCCATGCTTGGTGGTGGCATCTGCTTCGAGCGGTACCGATACCCTGGCATCGGCACCGGTGTCGAGTGTTTCACTCTTCACCAGGGATCGTCATCTGGTGTCCTCGGTACCTTCGGGACCGATCCATACGACCCAGAGTGACTTTCCCGTATCGGCATCGCCGGTACCACCACCGACGTCGGTGCCCTCTAGACATGCATCGATAGACTCGCTCCCTTCGATGCCGAGTCTGGAATCGATATCTAGTCTAGATGACTGGGTACCGATGCGCCTTGGAACCGACCCTTATCGTTTCCGGATACGCAGTACCGAGGATACTCACCAAGACTCTCTGGTTACCTCGGTACCGCTTGAGCAGCCTCCGATGACGGCCTCGATGCCATTACCGGTATCGGTATCGATGTCGATTCCTGCAGTTACATCGGTACCATCGATCCTTTCTATGCCTAGTTTGGAATCGATACCTAGCATGGACGATGCAGTACTAACTGCCTCAAATAGTGACTGCCAGTATCACTATCCATCTAGTAGGGTTCTTTTTCTGCACCAGACCAGTACATCCTCTGGTGCTCAGGCTGCTTCTTCAACCTTAGCCTTCCCAGGGATGGTTCCCATTGGAGATCCTTCTTTTCAGAAATTTCTCCTTGACATGGCAACCTTTCTTGCTATTCCTACCCCTGACTGTGATCTTAACCGTGGCTCTCCTGCACAAAAGGAAAATATAATGCTTCCTTTACATTATTCTTTGCAGGATCTTCTTCTGAGAATATGGGAATCACCTTTAAGGGTTCCCCCACCTTCTACAGCAACTAATGTTCTGTATCAGGTGCCCCCCTCTCCAGGGTTTCAAAAGACTCAACTTCCCCATCATTCCATTGTAGTGGAATCAGCAATGAGGAAGGTAAAAAGCAAGAAGAAGCATTCTTCTTATCCGCCAGGTCGTGCATCTAGAGCACTTGATGCCTTTGGACGTCAAACCTTCCAAACATTTATGCTGGCATCAAGAATTATTTCTTATATATTTTATATGAGTCTAACACTCCAGGAGGTCACAAAGAAATTATCTCTTTTGACTCCTTTTTTGTCAGAGCCTAAGGCTGCTGACTATTCCTTGCTTCTTAATCATAGCCGGAATATCTCTTGGTTTCTTTCTCATGCTTCTCCAGACTCTTTTGAGTCTGTTAGCAGATCCTCTGCTATTGCCTTCGGAGCACGTCGTAGAGCCTGGCTCCAAGCTTCAGACTTGAGCAGATGGGCACAACACACACTGGGTAATTCTCCTTGTACGGGGGAAAATCTCTTCAATAAGGAGGCTTTACGTCAGGTTGTTCATTGCTCCACTGACTTCCCTGGTTCTGGAAACCATTCTAAGCCGCCTTCTTCCCCAGGAGGTAGGAAATGTCCTACCAAGCCTTCTTTCCCTAAGAAAAGAAGGTTTCACTCTTCTCCTGCCCATCATCCAGAGGTGCCCAAGCAAGGGACACCTTGTCCTAGTCTGAAGTTTCCAAACTCTAGCCAGTCTCAACATACCCAGCAACCATAGGTTCTGAAGGTTACAATCTACAGTTAACTTCTTCTTAACAGAAGTTTGTTCACTGTTTTTTCTTAAAGCTACACTGGCTTTTCCTTTTCAGTATGCTAAGCTGTCAGGATATTCTTGTCCATGGGTTACAGATTTCTCCTCTTCTTACTATTAAGAAGGGAGGTTACAACTATCCCATGATAGTTTCTGGCCCAACATGAACATTTTTTCCCTCAGCTGACTCGCCATATGGGTAAGTCACCCTCCATTTACCTGTTTTCTCTACCCTCTCATTCAGGGTTTTCCCCTGACTGAGTGGTACCATACTGAAAAGCTTCTCTAGCCTTTCATTCCAGTGTAGACCTTTTGTTTCCTTGAATACATTTTCAAGATAACCCATCAGACAGGGACAGGAATATCTCCTCTCCTTTTGTCTGTTTCTCTTTATTTTGCACAGAAACATCCTCTCTGCTGTCTTTTCAGCTTCTGTGCATGCAGGAGTTCCAGTGTTTAGACTGCTGGTACTTTTCCACAAGTGCCAGTCTATCTTTCACAATTTTTGTCTAGCCTCAGTAGTGATTCCAAGCTAATCCTCATCTATCTTGGATAATCCTACTCACTTTAGGCTTCTCACATTATTTTCTTTCTGGCCATCTCCTTTTCCTAGGATGTGGCAGCACACCTGACTTCAGTCAGTTTTATCTCATAATTCTCCTGCACAATGCTCTCTGCAATCTTCAGAGGAGCTTTCTACTATGGGCCCTTGCTACAGAGCATTGAACTTTGTCTCTGAGGGCTATTCTATATAGTAGACAAAAGCTTATAAATCATTCCCATGACTGTGAGGGTTCTCCACACCCTCTTGTCTCCTGTTATTATATAGAATATAAGCTTTTCTGCGTGAATATCCAAGGCTACTGGTACTGCATGATACCCCTATGTCCCTCTAGTGGGTCCTCCTGGTATCTTCTCTATGCGTTTCTGTACATCTGCCATGTCAGAGTTCTAAAGAACTCCCGCCTTGCTCTTTACAGACTGATATTATCCTCTGTTTTTCACGCAACCATCCTGGTTCTTTTGCTGGATTGCATTCCTGCATCCTTTTAGCCCACGGAAATAGATTCTCTGCATATCTGTCAAGTGGGTTTCACCCTCTTGTTATTGGGTGAATCTTTTCCCCTCATATTCCTCATGTGAATGTTCTTACGGGGCTTAGTGGTAGACATGTATCTTCAGACTTATTGTCATGTATGTAAATATCTCTATGTATGCCTCTACATAAATATGTCTGTACATTGTGTGTGCATAATTATGCCCCCCTCCACACACACACACACACACACATATATATATATATATATATATATATATATATATATATATAGATACATATCTCTACACATCTGGATATACATATATATATATATATATATATATATATATATATATATATGTATCTGTTGGGAGGTTTTTTGTAGGTCGATATGTATTCCATACTATCTCCCTCACTGTCTATGCTATAACAATTTTTACCTTCTTAGAGGTTACAGACAGTGGCCTTCATTTTTCATACTGTTCCTTAGTATGTGGGGGCTGTTATACACACAACCACTACTGTGGTAATAACAGCTTCCACTTTGCTCTAGGTCTCCCTATCCTTGAAGCATCAAGCTTCAGTATCTTTCCTATCTCTCATCAGCTAGGAAAGACAGTGTACATCTTCATTATTTTTGAGTACACATTTGTTCTCCCTGGGAATATGGGCTTTTTTCCATACCCTTTCTTCCCTCCAGGACTGGGCTAGTTGTCCAAATCGGTCAGTCTTCTTTTAGTCCTCAATGTTAATGACTGTACCTAAAAGAGTTTTCAGCTTTTTCCCATAAAGCTTTCCATTGAAGACCTGCCGTTCTAATCCTACCCCAGTTGACACCTGGATCACCTGCTAATTCCAAGTCTGGACCTTCATCCTCACTGCTGTGAGGTCACCTTGAGGATTCCGCTACTGCATATTCAGTAGACTCCATCACGCTCTCTACTTCCTACAATCCAGTAGGTAAGCTCCATATTATCACTGTTCATTAAATAATTTTAATGGTACTTATCATACATACCAAGGACTCCTCTTCTGTAGTCCTTAGGTTCGCTGTTTTTCCTTACAGCTCCTCTCTTCTCAACTCCTACCCTCCATCCCTCATGGGATGCCGGAGATTCCTGTGTGGAAAATGCACTCCTGATCCAGGGACACGCTTTTTATGGGATTTCCCCCTGGCATCTATAGCTAGGGAGTCCCCATATGTGAAGACTCATTCCTGCTTGTTCCTGGTGATAGCACAGTTACTTACCTGTAACAGGTGATCTCTGGGAACAGCAGGAATAAGTCTTCACAACCCACCCACCTCCCCTAGGAGTTGTATCTATCTATCTATCTTCCTTCCTCTCTCTCTCCTTTGTCTCAGCTATGAAACTCAACTGAGGAGAGGCAGTGGAGAAGGCGGGAAGTCAGTGCGCAGGCGTGAGGGATGCTCCCAAAAGCTTTCTGATTGGATGCTGGGGAGCATTCCCGTGCAGGCTCCGTCGGTACCGACGTACCCATATGTGAAGACTTATTCCTGCTGTTCCCAGAGATCACCTGTTACAGGTAAGTAACTGTGCTTTATCTTCACCCAGAATTATTTTCCTTTTTACAACAGGCCTGGTCATCTGGCATGAAAATTCAGACCCTGCAGCCTCTGGGTTCCCCCGAGCGTAGTCTCATGAGGGGCAGGCTGAGAGTGGAAGCCCTGTTTGATTGCCCATGACAGAGCATTCCCAGCAATGGGTGCTCCCTGGGGATGGGGATCAACTGAAACTTGGATTCACATGTCTCTGTTCTGTGCTTTGATGTGGATTTAGAAGTACTGTCACCTTTAGAGGTTTTTGAAGAGGCTGGTATTATCTACCTGTTCCGGAAGGAGGAACTGGTGACATTGGTTGCTAGGGTCTCATCCGCCTTGAGCTTGGCAAATGCTGCAGGCATGGAGCAGGACCTGAAGGTGCATCCACTCCTGCAAAGGCTGTGGAAATCCACTACTGTCTTCCCATTCCTGGAGATGCTCAAGGGGATGATCCGGTTGGATTGGGATTCCCTCAGCTCCCTCACCTAAGGGGCTTAGGGCGTATAAGAAGATGTATGCACTTCCGGAGAAAGAGTGCATTGTGTGGTTTGATTATTCTCAATGTGGATGCACAGATCACGGCGCTTACCAGACAGACCATCAGTCCTGTGAAAGGCAATTGACCTTAAAGGATACTCTGGACCGAAAGGTGGATTCGTTGTTGAGGAATCAGTTCACCACCGCAGCTGCTATTTTTCAGTTGGCAGTATGTGCAGGCCTGATGTCTTGAGCCCTGCTCCAGTGGATTCAGTCTTTTCTGCTGGATAATACTATCCTTCTTATGGATCCAGCTATGGCCTTCCTTCTTTGCTGTGACCTGGTATGTTGAGCAGCCAGGACAGTGCCCTGTCAGTGGTGATATGGCATTGGATTTGGCTCCTATACTGGGCAGCAGATGCATTTCCAAAGCCCAGTTGACCCAACTGGCCTTTAAAAGGAAACTTCTTTTTGGGACTGATTTGGAGATGCCGGTGAAGGACCTGGGCAAGATGAAATCTTAACACCTTCTGAAGGACAGGTCCAATGGACCTATAAAATGGGCAGGAACCCCATTCCCATCGGCCTCTGTCCCCCTCCCCATGGTCACGCTCATCCGACTCCCAAGGAACTTTGGGACTCCCATTGCTGCCAGCCTGGAAAGCCGTTCTCCCCCTTTGCGTAGGCAGAAGACCCCCAAGCAGCCAACTCCGGCTCTTGCGCAGCAGGGTGCGTGGTTTTGACTCCCACAGCGTAGCCTCTTCTCCACAGCTGGTTCCACTCAGCACAGAAGGTCGGCTGACCCTGTACGCCTACAGGTGGCCAGCCATCACAGGGGATACCTGGGTCCTCAGCATAGTCCAACAAGGCTACCTGCTCCACTTCCACCAGGTACCCCCCTCCTACTTTCCAGGGGAGCCTCCAAGACTCCCTCGGCACAGAAACCACCTCCTGCAGGAGTTGACAAGACTTCTAAAGGATCAGGGGGTGGAACCGGTGCCTCACCACCTGAAAGGGCAAGGCTTCTACTCCAGGTACTTTCTGGTACCAAAAAGGACAAGAGGCCTCCGGCCTATCCTAGACTTGTGGAACCTAAACAAGTTTCTGGAGAGGGAAAAGTTCACGATGCTTACCCTTGGAATACTGTTGCCCTACCTCCAGCAGGGAGACTGGCTATGCTCCTTAGTCCTAAAGGATGCTTATACGCACATCCTCATTCATCCAGACCACAGGCAATATCTCAGATTTGTGGTGGGAGGAAACCATTTCCAGTACATAGTACTTCCCTTTGGCCTAACTTCCGCCCCCAGGGTCTTCACCAAATGCCTGGCAGTGGTGGCGGCCTATCTCAGAAATCCAGGGAATTTTTGTCTTCCCATACCTGGACGACTGGCTCATCATGGGTCAGTCTTTCCAGGAGGCCAGACAAGCCACTCTTCGCACTGTCTCTCTTCTCCAGCATCTGGGCTTTGTCATAAACCACGCAAAGTCCACTTTGCTCCCCTCACAGAACCTAGAGTTTATAGTGGCAAGATTAGACACTCTGCAGGCAAGGGTTTACTTGCCCGAGAACAGGGCCCACAGATTGATGGACTTGGCCAACCAGTTCCAAAGCAATTCTCGGGTTTCCGCCAAGCAATTCCTGCGGCTCCTGGGCCACATGGCATCCACAGTACATGTGACTCCGAATGCCTGTCTGCACATGCGGGCGGCTCAGTGGTGCCTCAGAGCTCAGTGGACGCAGGCCACAGGCGATCTCCAAGACAGAGTAAGGGTGTCCAAACCACTCTTGGACTCCTTGCAGTGGTGGCTGCATCTCCCAAACCTTCTCAGGGGGGTACCCTTTCAGGCCCCAGCACATACAAGGGTGCTGACGACCGATGCTTCTTTAAGGGGCTGGGGTGCACATTGCCAGGGCACATGCACTCAAGGCCTCGGGTCTCCTTGGGAGGCCACACAGCAAATCAATCTTTTGGAGCTGTGAGCAATCCGCTTGGCTCTACAGACTTTTTCTCATGCCCTCTCTCACCAGTCTGTCTTAGTTCAGACAGGCAATCAGGTGGCAATGTTCTATGTAAACAAGCAAGGGGGCACGGGGTCTAGACTCCTATGTCAGGAGGCGCAGGCCCTTTGCTCCTTTGCAGTGAAACAAGGCATGTTTCTCAAAGCGGTTTATCTGCCTGGTCAGGAGAACCCTTTGGCAGACAAGCTAAGCAGGATTCTCCAGCCTCACGAATGGCAGTTGAATCCACTGGTGGTCCAGCAGATCTTTCTGCAATGGGGACTTCCATCCATCGATCTCTTTGCAAGTCCACTGAACCATCAGCTGCCCAGGTTTTGCTCCAGACAGCCGCATCACCTGAGAATGGCAGCAGATACGTTTCTGATCTCTTGGTCTACGGGCCTCCTGTATGCGTTTCCTCCCACGCCCCTGGTGGCCCGAACTCTTTTCAAGATTCTACGGGACAAGGCTTTGGTGATTCTGGTAGCCTCCAGATGGCCGAGGCAACCGTGATTTCCACTTCTTCTGCAGTTGGCGGTGGAAACTCCATTCCCTCTGGGGTTGCAACCCGATCTCCTGTCTCAGGATCAGGGTTCCCTGCTGCACCCCAATCTCAGATCCCTCAATCTGATGGCCTGGCTGCTGAAAGAATAGTGCTAGCCCCCTTACTTCTACCTAGGGAAGTTGAGGAGGTGGTCTTGGCTTCTAGGAGGCAGTCCACCAGAAAGTCCTATGCACTCAAGTGGCGTAGGTTCACAATATGGTGTGCTCAGCGCAATGAAGATCCTTTCTCCTGCCTGGTGCCAGTAGTGCTACAATGCATACTTCACCTGTCAGACCTAGGCCTTAAGTGCAACTCTGTTCGGGTCCACCTCAGTGCTCTTTCAGCACACCACTCACCAGTGGAGGGTCAGTCACTGTCCGTCCACCCCTTGGTGTCCCGCTTCCTCAGAGGCCTATTTCTGCTCCGCTTCGTCCACCAGCCACTGAGTGGGATTTGAACGTGGTCTTGCAACAACTTACTCACCCACCGTTTGTGCCGATGGCTACTTGCCATTTACGCTTCCTTTCTTGGAAGGCGCTCTTCCTGCTAGCTCTTACCTCGGCCAGACGTGTGAGTGAACTTCAAGCTCTGGTTTCTGATAGACCGTACACACGGTTCTATAGGAACAGGGTGGTCCTACAGACTCATCCCAAGTTCCTTCCAAATGTTGAGCTATATTCCTTTACCTCCCACCTATCCAGCAGACAAAGGGGTGAAGAAGAGGAAATCTGCATCCGAGTCATTACTGCTACTATTGATTACACAGGTACATGAAAAAAAATTTTTTTAAACTGCCTCTGTTTCGATTGATTTTTACGTTTTTTGGTGCGCTGAATCCAAATCTGGTAACCAATTTGCTCCATCACATACAGATTTTTTACTACATTGGGTTAGCAGTTTGAGGTGAACGTTTCAGATTGAGTGCGATCAAGATAAAAGTTTCTTGGATGAATTCTTTATACTAATTGTTTAGTAGTTATTCAAATAAGAATAAAGAAAATTGTAACAAGGCAGCACATAAGAATAGAGTAATGTCAACAAAACACACTGTGATGGTAGCAAAATTGTCTGCACTTAAAACAGCCACATACATGTGCACAAACATTGAGCATATAAGAGCGAGGTTAGACACAAAGCAAAGCAAAGAAATGTGCAAAAAATGTTGTACAGGTATGTATGTAAGAATAGAAAACGCAAACCGCACCATTGCAATACATGAAGACAAACACCCGATGGTGTGAAAATAAAATTCTAATAAATGAGATCCGACACTGTGGTAATAACTAGCAAATTTTTATTTCAAAGTTTAGTAAAAACACGATATTTGTCAACACAGTTTAGATTTTAAAGTCATTCTTGGGTCAATCAATCTCCTGGTGGGCCCGTTTCTTCTTCCCCCGAATGCTTCTCTTGGTGCGCTGCTTGGCGTATTTTTCATCTGGGGTTTCCCGCAGCAGCAACCAGCAGAAATCAGCCATCATAGTGGTGGTCCATCTTCCTTGGTACCTTCTCTCTGCGTCCTTGATGTCCTGGTGAAACCTTTCACCTTGTTCTTCACTGTACGCCCCCAAGTTTTCGGGAAAGTAGTTCACATGGGAGTGCAAGAAATGGACTTTCAGGCTCATGTTACAGCCTTGTTCTTTGAAGGCATTGAGCATCCTGGCAACAATATCCTTATAGTTCTCATCCCGCCTGTTCCCCAAGAATTTGAGAACAACATCCTTGAAGGAATCCCAGGCTTCTTTTTCCTTCTCAGACATCGTTTCAGCGAATGCTCCATCTGAAATGAGTTTCCTTATATCAGGGCCAACAAACACTCCTTCCTTTAGCTTTGCTTCAGAAAGTCGGGGGAACTTTGAGCAAAGGTACCGAAAGCACTCACCATCTTTTGGAAGGGACTTGATGAATTGCTTAATGAGACCCAACTTAATGTGGAGAGGTGGTAATAGAATTTTATCACGAAGAACATTTTTCTCACCGGGTCTCAAATACTCCTGAATTGGCCAGTCTTTTTTCCCCCAGTATAGGTCGCGGGCCCGGCTATCCCACAAGCAAAGGAAGCAGGGATATTTGGTGAAACCGGATTGCTGCCCTAATAGCATGGATAGAATTTTAAAGTCTCCACAAATCATCCACTTATGCTCATCATAACGAATCTTCTGAAGAATCAGGGCCAAATTCTCGTATTTTTCTTGGAGAATAACAGAGTGAGCAATAGGAACTGAAGCGAATGTGTTGCCATTATGAAGAAGAACACCTTTTATGCTGTCTTTTGACGAATCAATGAACAGCCGCCATTCAGCAGGATCATACTTTAGTTTAAACTTTTCCATCACTCCGTATATCGTTGCAAAATACCAAATCTTCCTCTTTGCTGAAATACTTCAAAAATTGTGTCTCGCGGTTGCGGTACCAATAAAAAGTTGTTCCTGGTGACAATAGATTTTTTCTGTTTAAGCCGAGAACCTAGCAGTTGGGCAGCATCTTTTGGGAGTCCTAAATCCCGGACTAAATCATTCAATTCAGCTTGAGAGAAAAGTTCAGGTTTCGGATCTGGTTCAGTTTCAAACTCGGAAGTACTGGACTCATCGGGAAAAGCCATCTGATGAGTCTCATCATGATCAGAACCGTCCACACAAATATGATCCAAAGATTTTGGTGGTTCAGGCACAGGTACTTCGTTGCTATGAGGCATAGGCCTAATTGCTGAGGGAAGGTTGGGGTAACTTATTACGTTCTTATTTTTTAAGTTGTATCCCTTCACAATGCAAGAGCAAAAATAGCAGTCACTGTTGTGGTCTCTTTGTTCACGCCACATCATAGATATTCCGAAACGAAATGCTTGTTTTTTACCTTTCATCCATAAGCGTAGATCTTCCTCACATGTCTTGCACACTTTGTGAGGAGCCCACGGTTTGTCTTGATCGCCTAACTTCAAACCGAAATAGGCGAAATATACCTTTTTAATAAATGCAGAAATGTTCCTCTGCCGCTTTTTCACGGTATATTCCCCACAAATAAAACAAAAACTGTCCGGAGAGTTGACGCAACCTCTGGCTCTGTGAGCCATCACAAATACACAGCACTGCAAACTACAACTGTAGTGAACCACTTCGGAATAAAGCTGGATTACGACTGAGCAAACAAAAGGTAATAATGAACTTGCAAGAAACTGAAATTTGACAGGAACGTTCATGTCGCAACCACCGTGTTTGAGCGAGCGAACGAGGCGAGGCGAACAGGAAAGAACATGCGCCAGCGCGAGTACTGGATTTAGCCCCCCGCCTCCCAATTGTCCTGTTAATGTATAAAATGAATACAAAACACTCTAAAATATCATGAGGGAGTGTTTCTAGTTAGTTAACCATTACAACCTCTATTTTGGGCCAAGAAAATAAACTGCAGTCGGCTAAAAAGAAATTATGTGAACATTCCTTATATGGGTAAGAAATCTAATTTTGCAAGAAAATGTGACATGATGGAACATTTTGGCTATTTTTCCTGGATTCAGCACCCCAAAATCTATAGGAATCAGTTGCAAAACTGGAGGCAGTTTTTTGGTAGTGTACCTGTGTAATGAATCGTATGAATGGGATATAGCCATAGCTGGCTATACTCTATTCAGAAGAGACAGAGAACATGGAAAAGGAGGAGGAATAGCCTTGTATGTCAAAAGCAATATTAAAGTTACTGAAATTTATTTATTTATTTATTTACATTCTCTTATATACCACGCTATTCTGCATCAGTGCGGTTTACATTGAACAAACTGAAATTACATTGAACAGGGCATTATAACTTGGAGATAACTATTTTACAGGGAACATGGGTGTGGAAGTTAATAAATTGCTCCAGGTTGCAGAGGGGCAGCTATCTCCTATTTTCTCCTTAATGAATAAGTAGTTTTCGGCAGCCTCTTTTTCACCCGTCACAATATGTTAGTCCAGGGCTGGTTTCAGGTTTTTGGGTCAGCACTGAAAAGGCACATCATTTCAGACCTTTAAGGAATTAAGGGCAAAGTATTGCATCCCTGTGTACACACACTATAACTATTTGCAGCTGAGAAGGGCAGTACATGGGAAAGTTGGACTTGGTGAAGGTTTAAAAGACTAGAAGGCGGTGGAGAGAATCTTAAGTTAAGACAGGCACCCCGCAAAGCTTATATCCAAACTATTTTGGACTATGGTTTGGGGGGAAGTAATTAAGTACTAACACGGAACCAATGGAACTGTGACCTTACCTAAGAGACAGATGACGTAGACTGGCATGCTCACAGATATCGATTTATAATAAGAGCCAGAAACTTATATACAAGCTGCTACATCTGGAATACAGATATTCCATGTATTTTTCCCCTAGTTTAGTACCTCAAATCCATGGTGTTGAAGGGGTTCTGGGGAGTGATGTAGTAATCTATATACGTGGTGGGAATGTACGGAGAGTCCAACAATTCCGGCAGGCAGTGCAGATTTATACCAGAGATCCTACCTGTCCTTCCAGTTATCAACCTCTCTCCTCCCTCCCCTTTGCTTCAAAATTACTTAAACGAGCAGTTCACCACCGCTATCTTCTTTCGTTCCTCTCAAGATCTTCTGTACCCACTGCAATCTGGCTTTCGTTCTCTACATTCCACAGAAATGGCTCTTGCCAAAGTCTTCAGCAACTTGTCCCTCATTAAATCCAAAGGCCTCTATTCTCATCCTTGGTTGACCTTTCTGCTGCCTTTGACACTGTTGATCACCATTTTCTCCTTGATACCCTGTCCTCACTTGGATTTAGGGGCTCTGTTCTGTCCTGGGTTTTCCTATTTCTCCCATCACACTTTTAGTATATGTTCTGTTGATTCCTCCTCTACCACCAATCCGCTTTCAGTTGATGTACCTCAGGGCTCTATCTTGGGACCTTTCCTATTCTCTCTCTACACTCAATCCATTGGTGCACTTATTGCCTCCCATGGTTTTCAGAACCATCTTTATGGTGACAACTCTCAGATCTACCTTTCTGTGCCTGAAATCTCTCTGAAATCTGCCTGCTTATCCGACATTACTTCCTGGATCTGTCACCGCCATCTGAAACTGAACATGGCCAAAACAGAGCTCCTTATCTTTCCCCATAAACACATCTCCCCCTTCCTTCCTTCTCGATTTCTGTGGATAACATTACACTCCTCCCTGTTTCCTCAGCTTGCAACCTTGGGGTCATCTTTGACTTTACTCTCTCTCTCTGCACACATCCAACAGATAGCTAAAACCTGTCTCTTCCTTATAACATTGGCAAAATTCGTCCTTTCCTTTCCACACACACTACTAAGTCACTTATCTACTCTTTAGTCACCTCAGCAACTTCCTCCTTGCTGGTCTCCCTCTGAATCATCTCTCTTCCCTTCAATCTGTTCAAAACTCAGATGCATGGCTAATCTTCTGCCAGTCTCGAGTCACTTCATTAGCTCCCTGTTTCTATATCGAGTTCAAAATTTTGCCGATCCATAAGTGCAGCCATCCTGCTGCTCATCACTACTTTTCCTCTTACCTCTCCCTATACCCCTCCTCGGGAATTCCATTCTGGCAGATCCCTTCTATCTGGGCCCTTCTCTTCTACTGCCAACTCCAGAGTTCGATCCTTCTACTTTGCTGCTCCTTATGCCTGGAACAAACTACCTGAGTCTGTGCATCAGGCTTCATCACTGGCCCTTTTCAAATCCAAGCTGAAAACTCACTTCTTTGAGGCCATTTTTGGATCCTGATCTACTTAGTCTCCTAACCATTCCTCTAGATATACTCCTGACTTCAGCTGCTGTGTTGTCTGTCCTGACTAGATTGTAAGCAGGGACCATCTTTTCTTGTGTCTGTATAACGCTGTGTACACCTTTTAGTGCTATACAAATAACACAGGTACACTACCAAAAAACTGCCTCCAGTTTTGCAACTGATTCCTATAGATTTTGGGGTGCTGAATCCAGGAAAAATAGCAAAAATGTTCCTTCACGTCACGTTTTCTTGCAAAATTAGATTTCTTACCCATATAAGGAATGTTCACATAATTTCTTTTTAGCCGACTGCAGTTTATTTTCTTGGCCCAAAATAGAGGTTGTAATGGTTAACTAACTAGAAACACTCCCTCATGATATTTTAGAGTGTTTTGTATTCATTTTATACATTAACAGGACAATTGGGAGGCGGGGGGCTAAATCCAGTACTCGCGCTGGCGCATGTTCTTTCCTGTTCGCCTCGCCTCGTTCGTTCGCTCAAACACGGTGGTTGCGACATGAACGTTCCTGTCAAATTTCAGTTTCTTGCAAGTTCATTTTTACCTTTTGTTTGCTCAGTCGTAATCCAGCTTTATTCCGAAGTGGTTCACTACAGTTGTAGTTTGCAGTGCTGTGTATTTGTGATGGCTCACAGAGCCAGAGGTTGCGTCAACTCTCCGGACAGTTTTTGTTTTATTTGTGGGGAATATACCGTGAAAAAGCGGCAGAGGAACATTTCTGCATTTATTAAAAAAGTATATTTCGCCTATTTCGGTTTGAAGTTAGGCGATCAAGACAAACCGTGGGCTCCTCACAAAGTGTGCAAGACATGTGAGGAAGATCTACGCTTATGGATGAAAGGTAAAAAACAAGCATTTCGTTTCGGAATACCTATGATGTGGCGTGAACAAAGAGACCACAGCAGTGACTGCTATTTTTGCTCTTGCATTGTGAAGGGATACAACTTAAAAAATAAGAACGTAATAAGTTACCCCAACCTTCCCTCAGCAATTAGGCCTATGCCTCATAGCAACGAAGTACCTGTGCCTGAACCACCAAAATCTTTGGATCATATTTGTGTGGACGGTTCTGATCATGATGAGACTCATCAGATGGCTTTTCCCGATGAGTCCAGTACTTCAGAGTTTGAAACTGAACCAGATCCGAAACCTGAACTTTTCTCTCAAGCTGAATTGAATGATTTAGTCCGGGATTTAGGACTCCCAAAAGATGCTGCCCAACTGCTAGGTTCTCGGCTTAAACAGAAAAATCTATTGTCACCAGGAACAACTTTTTATTGGTACCGCAACCGCGAGACACAATTTTTGAAGTATTTCAGCAAAGAGGAAGATTTGGTATTTTGCAACGATATATACGGAGTGATGGAAAAGTTTAAAACTCAAGTATGATCCTGCTGAATGGCGGCTGTTCATTGATTCGTCAAAAGACAGCATAAAAGGTGTTCTTCTTCATAATGGCAACACATTCGCTT
Source organism: Ichthyophis bannanicus (assembly GCA_033557465.1). Taxonomy (NCBI): domain Eukaryota; kingdom Metazoa; phylum Chordata; class Amphibia; order Gymnophiona; family Ichthyophiidae; genus Ichthyophis; species Ichthyophis bannanicus. The sequence continues at coordinate 1,083,806,001 of CM066033.1, read as the reverse complement.
CAGTTCCTATTGCTCACTCTGTTATTCTCCAAGAAAAATACGAGAATTTGGCCCTGATTCTTCAGAAGATTCGTTATCATGAGCATAAGGGGATGATTTGTGGAGACTTTAAAATTCTATCCATGCTATTAGGGCAGCAATCCGGTTTCACCAAATATCCCTGCTTCCTTTCCTTGTGGGATAGCCGGGCCCGCGACCTACACTGGGGGAAAAAAGACTGGCCAATTCGGGAGTATTTGAGACCCGGTGAGAAAAATGTTCTTCATGAGAGCTTGGTACCTCGTGATAAAATTCTATTACCACCTCTCCACATTAAGTTGGGTCTCATTAAGCAATTCATCAAGTCCCTTCCAAAGATGGTGAGTGCTTTCGGTACCTTTGCTCAAAGTTCCCCCGACTTTCTGAAGCAAAGCTAAAGGAAGGAGTGTTTGTTGGCCCTGATATAAGGAAACTCATTTCAGATGGAGCATTCGCTGAAACGATGTCTGAGAAGGAAAAAGAAGCCTGGGATTCCTTCAAGGATGTTGTTCTCAAATTCTTGGGGAACAGGCGGGATGAGAACTATAAGGATATTGTTGCCAGGATGCTCAATGCCTTCAAAGAACAAGGCTGTAACATGAGCCTGAAAGTCCATTTCTTGCACTCCCATGTGAACTACTTTCCCGAAAACTTGGGGGCGTACAGTGAAGAACAAGGTGAAAGGTTTCACCAGGACATCAAGGACGCAGAGAGAAGGTACCAAGGAAGATGGAACACCACTATGATGGCTGATTTCTGCTGGTTGCTGCTGCGGGAAACCCCAGATGAAAAATATGCCAAGCAGCGCACCAAGAGAAGCATTCGGGGGAAGAAGAAACGGGCCCACCAGGAGATTGATTGACCCAAGAATGACTTTAAAATCTAAACTGTGTTGACAAATATCGTGTTTTTACTAAACTTTGAAATAAAAATTTGCTAGTTATTACCACAGTGTCGGATCTCTTTTATTAGAATTTTATTTTCACACCATCGGGTGTTTGTCTTCATGTATTGCAATGGTGCGGTTTGCGTTTTCTATTCTTACATACATACCTGTACAACATTTTTTGCACATTTCTTTACTTTGCTTTGTGTCTAACCTCGCTCTTATATGCTCAGTGTTTGTGCACATGTATGTGGCTGTTTTAAGTGCAGACAATTTTGCTACCATCACAGTGTGTTTTGTTGACATTACTCTATTCTTATGTGCTGCCTCGTTACAATTTTCTTTATTCTTATTTGAATAACTACTAAACAATTAGTATAAAGAATTCATCCAAGAAACTTTTATCTCGATCGCACTCAATCTGAAACGTTCACCTCAAAATGCTAACCCAATGTAGCAAAAAATCTGTACGTGATGGAGCAAATTGGTTACCAGATTTGGATTCAGCGCACCAAAAAACATAAAAATCAATCGAAACATTAGAGGCAGTTTAAAAAAAATTTTTTTTTAGTGTACCTGTGTTATTAGTAACCACCGAGACAGAACAGAGAGTGGAGGAACTTGATATCCTTCAGTACCCCTCAGCACCCAAGGGGGTTGCAACTCTCCCAGGGCACAATATCCTAGCATGTGGGAAGCCCCCATCTCAACACCAGCGTTTAGCAAACATCTAGATATCCTTTATAGGGTTCCACCATCTCCTACATTCCAGAAGCCACAACCTTTTCTCTATTCCATGGTGAAGGAATCTGCTATGAGGTGCATTAAGAGTCAAACGAATCATCCCTCTGTTCCCCAGGCAGAGAGGCCAGAACCCTTGATGTCTTTGGGAGAAAAGCATTTCAGGCAACTATGCTGGTCTCTAGAATAGATTCATACATGCTCTATATGGGCATGTTTCTAAGGAGACATCTCTAGAGATCTGGCAGAGTTCACATCCCTATGTCCACTGATAAGCAACCAGTTTATCAGGTACTAGTGGCCCATTCACAGAATACATCCAAATTCCTAACAAAAGCTGCATTTGATGCTTTTGAGCTTATAGTAGGGCAGCTGCAGCCTGCATTGGAGCCAGAAGTAAGCTTTGCTCCAGGTTTCTGACCTAGAACAGTGGGTCCAGGACAAACTAGTCAACATTCCTTGTAATGGAGAAAACCTGTTTGGACATCGCTGGAGAGATAGAGACGGATGATCTCACAATGAAGCGACTCTCAAAGAAGTCACAGATCCTACAAAGAAGAAATATGCACCTCGAAAGCTCTTCTATCTAAAAAAAAAGAAGAGGTTCTACCCCCCTCCCCCCCCCCATTCATACTCAGTCTCCTCTTCAAACAGCAGAGGCAACAGCCTCTCAAGCAGCCCAAAAGTTGCAAAACCACAGCCTGTAACTACATTTCAGGCCACTCAATCTTTTACTCTTTCCAAGAGAGCATAGCCATTTGTTGGATAAGCTCACCTGCTCCTCCACTAATCCCAGGCAGACTAGCCCATTTTGCCCAAAGATGGGCCTTCTTCACCTCAGGACCCTGTAATTAGTCAGCAAGGGCTTCCAGTTTTGTTTCAAAAACCCACCCCCCCTACTCATTTTGTCGGGCCTCCAAGCCTCAACCTTCATCACACCTCCCTACTTCATCAGGAGATCCACTTGCTCATAATTCAAGGAGCAATAGAGAGAGTCCCGCTGTTCCAGTAAGGTCTAGGGTTCTACTTCTGTTACTTCTTAATTCCAAAGAAAATGGGGTTACAGACCCATGGTTCACCGCTGCTGCCTCAACTTCCTCTCCTCTCATGCCCTCCTGGATCCTTTACAGTCTGGCTTTCGTCCTTTACACTCTACTGAAACAGCTCTTGCTAAAGTCTCCAGTGACTTGTTCCTGGCAAAATCCAAGGGCCTTTACTCTGTCCTCATCCTTCTTGACCTCTCTGCTGCTTTTGACACTGTTGACCACATCCTTCTCCTCGATACTCTGTCCTCGCTTGGTTTTAAGGACTTTGTACTATCCTAGTTCACCTCCTATCACTCCCATCGCTCTTTCAGTGTGTGTTCTGGTGGCTCCTCTTCCTCTGCTATCCCACTCCCAGTTGGTGTACTCCAAGGATCTGTCTTGGGTCTGCTCCTTTTCTCTCTATATACCCAGTCCCTTGGTGTGCTTATCTCTTCCCATGGCTTTCAGTACCATCTGTATGCTGATTACTCCCAGATCTAACTCTCTTCGCCTGAAATCTCTCCAGCAATCCAGACCCAGATCTCTGCCTGCCTTTCTGACATTGCTGCCTGGATATCTCACCGCCGCTTGAAATTGAACATGGCCAAGACTGAACTTCTTTTCTTTCCCCCCAAATCCTCCCCCCCCCATTCCTCCTTTCTCAGTCTCTGTGGATAAAACTGTACTCCTTCCTGTTTCCTCGGCCCGCAATCTTGAGGTTGTCTTTGACTTCTCTTTCTCCACACGCATCCATCTGATAGCTAAGCCCTGGCGTTTCTTTCTCTATAACATCAGCAAAATCCGTCCTTTCCTTTCTGAACACACTACTAAGTCGCTTATCCACTCCTTGATCACCTCCCGTCTTGACTACGGTAACCTACTCCTTGCTGGTCTCCTTTTGAATCATCTCTCTCCCCTTCAATCTGCTGCGCGGCTAATCTTCCGCCAGCCTCGTCATGCCTATATTACTCCTCAAGTCACTTCATTGGCTCCCTATCTGCTTCCACATCCAGTTCGAACTTCTCCTGCTGACCTATAAATGCATTCACTCTGCGGCTCCTCACTACCTTTCTTCTCTTATCTCTCCTTACAACCCCCCTCGGGAACTCCGCTCTTCTAGCAAACTGCTTCTATCTATGCCCTTCTCTTCTATTGCTAACTCCAGACTTCGCTCCTTTCACCTTGCTGCACCTTACGCCTGGAAAAAATTACCTGTGTCTATATGCCAGGCACCTTCTCTAACCCTCTTCAAATCCAGGCTGAAAACTCACCTCTTTGTTGCTGCTTTTGGATCTTGATTCACCTGATCTCCTTTTTCTTTTTTTGTCACCCTTGTTTATCCCTGCCTACACCTTCTGTGTTGTCTGTCTTGACTAGATTGTAAGCTCTGATGAGCAGGGACTGTCTCTTACATGTCTGTGCAGCGCTGCGTGTGACTTGTAGCGCTATACAAATGCTCAGTAGTATTAGTATATTGGATCTCAGGAATCTCAATAAATTCCTTTTCAAAGAAAAAAGTTCAACATGATTTCCCTAGGAACTCTTCTTCCTTATCTCGAATCAAAAGATTGGCTATGCTTTTTGGATCTAAAGGGTGCATATACTCGCATCCTCATACATCCAAACTACAGAAGGTACCTCAGGTTTGTTTTTCAAAGCCAACATTATCAATATTGAGTTCTCCTCTTCAGACTCTCGTCAGCACCTCAAGTCTTCACAAAGTGTCTAGCTGTCGTTGCAGCCTTTCTGAGGACATTGGGAATACTTCTCTTCCCTTACTTAGACAACTGGCTGATAAAGGCAGATACCAATCGGTCACAGTTGCTCTACAACAAACCATCCAACTACTACTGCAAGACGTGTGATTCATTATCAACTATCCAAAGTCACACCTAGTTCCTTCTCAAACCTTAGAGTTCATAGGAGTTCAACTGGATACTGTTAAAACTCAAGCTTTTCCTCCCAGAAGACAGATGTATCAAACTGTTTACCCTAGTTTCTCAAATCCAGAAGCAGTCAACAGTGACAGCCAGACATGCCTGCGATTATTAGGTCATATGGCTTCAACAGCACATGTAGTCCCTAGTGCTTGTCTACACATGCGAGAGACTCAATGGAACCTCTCACAGCAGTGGACAGAATCCAGAGATCCTCTCTGATCTCATCACTATCTCTCCCTGGATGAAGGCCACAGAACCCTTGACATAGGGTTACCTTTTCAAAAATCTGTACCACACTGTACTCGGCCACAGATGCATCAAAGCAAGGTTGGGGGACTCACCTCAACGGTCTGACAATGCAAGGCGTCTGGTATCATCCGGAGACCCGTCTGCATATCAGTCTACTCAAACTCAAAGCCATATCCAATGCCATTCGGGTGTTCTCTTACCACCTCCTGGACAAGTCGGTCCTCATATAACAGACAATCAAGTGGCCATGTTCTACATAAACAGGGGGGAACAGGCTCTCGTCCATTATGCAGGGAGGCCTCTGCGGTATGGACCTGGGCAATAGCCCACAACATACATTTACATGCAGTATATCTGCCAGGAGAGGAGAACAAACTAGCAGACAGACTGAGTCAAATTCTTCACCCACACGAGTGGAGGTTGAACTCAGTAGTTGTGCAGCAGTTACTCCACCACTGGGGTTTCCCATTACTCGACCTCTTTGCTTCTCCAGACAACACTCAGTTACCCCGTTATTGCTCCAGAATTCCATCTCCCCACAGGGAGACCTCTGATGCATTTCTCCTGCGTTAGGGACAGGGCCTTCTCTATGCCTTTCCCCCCTTTCCTCTCATTGCAAAGATGCTTTTCAAGCTTCAGAATGACCAGAGTGAAATGATTCTCATTGTGCCTCACTGGCCCAGACAACCATAATATCCTCTTCTACTTCAGATAGCTCAGTCTCCTCCTCACCATCTGGGGTATTCTCCCGATCTCCTGACTCAGGTACAGGGAATCCTTCTACACCCCAATCTCCACTCCCTCCATCTGGCAGCCGAACACATAGTCCTCTCACATCTAGGCCTTCAAGAAGAGGTGTTACTATCTTCCAGGAAAGATTCCACTAGGCGATCTTATGCCTTTAGGTGGTGGAGATTCTCACTCTGGTGCTCACAAAGAGCCCTAGATCCATTTACACGTCTAATTCTGGAACGTCTACAGTACCTCCTCCACTTGTCTTCATCAGGCCTAAAAGCTAACTTAGTGCGAGAACATCTCTCTGCCATATCGGCATCTCACCAAATTTTAGACAACTGCCAGGTGTCCTTACATCCATTGGTCTCAATGAGAGGTCTTCTCTTGACTAAACCACCCCTTCGCCCACCGGCCATGACATGGTATCTAAATGTGGTCTTGGCGCAGCTAATGTGACCTACCCTTGAGCCTCTAGGTCAACCAAAGTTTTTTACATGGAAAGTACTTTTTCTAGTAGCCTTGACTTCAGCCCGAAGAGAAAGCGAACTCCAGAATTACGCTCCATATACCAGGTTTTACTAGGACAAAGTTGTCCTACGGACACATCCTAAATTTTTATCAAAAGTTGTTACTCCTTACCATTTGAATCAGTCCATTTCACTACCGATTTTCTTCCCCAAACCCCACAGCTCCCCTGCCGAGACGAAACTACATTCTCTTGATTGTAAGAGAACACTTGCCTTCTATATCGACCGCACCAAGGATCATCGTCAATCCTCTCAGTTGTTTGTCTCTTTTGACCAGAGTCATTTGTGTTTGCCACTTTCTAATAGAACTTTTTCTAACTGGATTGCAGACTGCATATCCTTTACTTACTCGCAAGCTGGTGTCTCTCTACAAGATCATTTATTTTTTTTCTTTAACAATTTTTCTGTACTGCTTTTCTTGTATTCAGAGCGGTTTACATTGAACAAGAAACATTACATAGAACAAGGTCATTAAACTTGGTAAACAGGGGTATTAACAGTATTATTTACATGATTTCTTGTTACAGGTTGTGGGAATGTATGGTTGGGTGTTTGAGATAGGTTGTAGTCACTGGTTGGTGTGGTTGGGTTCAGATTTTATTGTAGTGGCTATGTTTCACATGGTGGTTCTGCTTCTGGTCCATAGTACTCTGAGAGAAGGTGTGTTTTTAAAGCTTTACAAAAATCCTGTAAGTCAGTGGTGTTACTTATTCTTTCTGGGAGTGCATTCCAGAGGGTTGGAGCATATATTGAGAAGGCTCTGTGACAGGTTGTCCGTTTTGCTTTGGTTCTATTCTTAGGTATTAATAGTTTTTATTATGTTTCCTTTTTGTTCTGTTTTCAGGGTCTTTGCTAATAAGTGTTTGAAGTATTGGTGGTGACAGTTGATGTAGGATTTTAAAAATAGTGAGTATGGCTTTGTATTTGGTTCTAGTGATTATGGGGAGCCAGTGGAGTTGTTTCAGTGTTGAGGTTATGTGGCTGGTTCTTGTTATGATGTGGGCTGTGGTTTTTTGGAGTAGTTGTAGAGGATAGATGTATTGGGTTGGTAGACCTTGGTAGATGATGTTACAGTAGTCAAGAGTGGGCATTATTAAGGCTTGACAGATTGTGCGGAAGTAGTTGGAGTCCAGAAGTGGTTTGAGCTTTTGTAGTGTTCTAATTTTATGGTTAGCTGTCTTTCTTATTTTGTTTGTGAGCTTGGAAGTTTAGGTTTTGGTCGAGGTGTATCCCCAAGTATCTGACTTCTGTTTTAACAATTATGATATTGTTTGATAATTGCAGGGATTTTGGTGGAACAAAGGAGTTGTTTCTTGTTATAAAAATTGCTTCCGTTTTATTGTAATTTATTGTTAGGTTGTGTTCCCGAAGCCAAGCTGACATCTCTTCTATGCATGATGTTATTCTTGAGTAGTCAGGTTGGTCTATGTTGAATGGAGCTTGTACCATAATGTCATCAGCATAGATACTGTATTTTATATTGTGTTTGGTCATTATGTTGCAGAGTGGCTGGAGATAGCTATTAAACAGCAGGGCGGAGAGTATTGATCCTTGTTTGTACTCCTTGTAGTTGCTCAATTGGTGTTGATCAAATAGATAGGCCATGTGGTCTTTTTCTGTCGTCATATTTCTATGTTTCTATTCTAAAGGCAAAAAGTGGACTGTTGTAGTTGTTATGGAAGGACAGACTAGATAGGCCATGTGGTCTTTTTCTGTCGTCATATTTCTATGTTTCTATGTTTCTAAAGTGTTCCAGATTTAACTTGTATTTTTCTGTGGGTGAGATATGATGTCCAGGGTAGCTTCCTGAAGTCCCATTTCCTTTAGTCGTTTGATAAGTGTATTGTGATTGATTGAATCAAAGGCAGCTTTTATATCGAGGATTACCAATATACATTGTTTTATGTTGTCTAGACTGGTTATTAGGTTATCCAGGAGTGATGTAATGAGTGTTTCTACACTGTGTTTGGGATTGAAGCCATGTTTGTGGGGGTCCAGAGGGGCGTGCGTATCTAGGTGATCTTGTAGTTGAAGTTGGACCACTTTCTCAATTATCTTTGCTGTGAATGGAAGACTTGAGATGGGTCGGTATGAGTTAGGATCATTTGTGTCTAGGTGGTTGTTCTTTAGGATCGGTCTTACCATCATTGATTGTTTAAGTATGGGAGGGATAGTGCCTTGTGTAAGAGAGAGAGTTTGACTATTTTGAGTAGAGCGGATATTGGGCATGGGTCAAGAGGGGAGATTGTGGTGTTGAGATTAGAGAGGATGCCTTTTAATTCTTTTATTGATGGTATGTGAAAGGAGTTCCATGGGTGGGCTTGTTTTCCTATCGGAAGGAGTTCTGTTGTCAAAGGTTGGCACAGATTCGTGTTAGGTTTGATTTTTGATTGAAGGAAGGTCAGCCATGGCTTGGGGTTCGATTGGATTATGTTCTTTAGGGTAGCCTTTTATTAAGGTCCTTGTTATGTTGAATAGTTTGCGTGGTTTGTTTAGGGAGTTCATGATTAGATTGGTATGGTATTCTTTCTTACAGGCATTTATTAGGGCCTGGTATTCTTGCATCTTGGTTGTGTAAGTTGTTCTGGCTTGTGGATCCTTCGTTTTTCTCCATCTTCGTTCTGTTTTTCTCAAGGCTTGTTTTAATTTGTTAATGCTATTGGAATACTATGGTGCAATATTCTTCCTGTTGTGTGTTTTCTTGTGTCATAACATCCTTTCCATGGTTGCTACAGTAGCCAACCTCTGTTCTGTGTCTATCTCAGAAATCTGCCAAGCAGCCACATGGTCATCACTGCATACCTGTGCAGCTCACTACTGCCTCGATAAGATTCCAGAAGTGATGCTTAATTCAGTCAGTCTGTGCTATGTAATGTGGCAAAGTCAAGCATTTTGAGCATGGGGGAGGTGAACAGCATAAGGAATTCACCTTAAGAGGCCCCTGTTAGGGGTGCAGAGTCAAAGGGCCAGAACCACAGTTCAAAGGCAGAAAAAACCCAGCTGGAACAAGTTCCAGGAAATGCTTGACAGTGTAAGAGGGATAGATTGCAAGCACGAGGACAAAAACCCTCACTCTTACAACTACACTGATTATTCTGATGTCAGAAGGCAGGGGGATTACAAACACCTGGGAGAGAAAGAGGTGGGGTTGGATCCCAGTGAGTATAAACCTTGGTTAAATTATGGAGAGAGAAGCTGGAGCAGGGGAAGGAGTGAATGCAGAAGGAGCAGAGGAAGCAGCAGAGGACAAACTTCAGAGCAGCAAGGACGATGGAATGCTGGAGAAGCCAGAGCAGGTGCTAACTTCTGGAGACAGGCTGAGCTATCCATTGCTGAGAAAGGTGATTTCCCTGATTCACGTTTGCAACAAAGGTGGGAGCCAGGAAGGAGAGAAGCTTTCAGACCACCAGAGAGGTGGTCAGCAGGGCACTCTGATCAAGTGGGTGTCAGAACCTATGCAATTGGGAGAAGCAATTTCAGAGCTAGGGGCAGAAGAAAATATAACAATAACTCCATCTCACATATATACAGTTACCTATTTCAATGTTCCACACATGTAGATAGTTTCCCCTGTTATCCAAGTTTACTGCTCCTGTTCATTGTAATGACCTGACTCTTGTTTATTGTCGGATACTGTTTGTTCTATGTAAACCGCGCTGATCGCAAATAGTGCGGTATATAAGAAATGTAAATAAATAAATAAATAAAATGTTGATGGATTGTTCTTTATGCCAAGCTCTAGACTTGAAGTGTTGAAAAGAGCCAGCCTGGAAAGAACTGTTCCTCTTGCTGAAGTAACCTCAGAGCTAAGCAGTGAGAAAGTAAATTCCTGTGTGTTTTGAAGGGAGGAATTTACTGCAGCATAAGCTAGTGAAGTAAGGCTGTGATTCATGCTTCTGTGTCAGCTGTGTTGAAACTTTACAACGGAGAGAAAGTTAATTGGCTGCTAGAAGTGTTTGTACTTTGCTCCTGTCTTATATGAAAAAGCTTGCTATAAGAGTTTGTGCTTTGCTCCTGTTTATAAGAAAAGCCTGCTATAAGAGTCTTGAGGACACTGTGAATGCTTATTCATAACCTAAGTTTGATTCTTCACCTGGAAGTGCAGCCTAGAGAGAATTATGGCTGAGTGAAGATTAATTTGCCATAGAAGTAAAGTTTGTTTTTCTACTGCTCTGATTGACAAAGGGGAATAAGAAAAGTGGCATCTTGTTATCTGTGAAAAGGCTAAGCTTCTGCAGTGAAGAGGACTTTAAAAGCCACTGCTGAGTTCTGTTTGTTTTGCCACCAACTTGCTGAACCTTAAGCAAAAATCCCATAATTTAAAATTCTGTAAATGGTGCCAAGAACCTGATCTGTTCTATTGTGTTCAAAATAAATTCTTTTTCTGTCATAAGCCATCTCCAGGAACAAGCAGGAATGAGTCCTCACGTATGGGTACGTCGGTACCGACGGAGCCTGCGCGGGAATGCTTCCCCAGCTTCCCAAAAAGGAAAGCTTTTGGGCACATCCCATCGCGCCTGCGCGCTGCCTTCCCGCCTTTCCTAACTGACTCTCCTCAGTTCTTCTTTTCCGCGGAGCCAGCAGGTTGAGCCCTGTCACCGCTGAAGAATTTTTCTTATATTAGTTTGTTTCTTTGGTCGCGTATCTGCCTTCCCGATACCGGACCGGTACCGCCGGTCTTTTCTTTCTTCTTTTACAAAAAAAAAACAAAAAACCTTTATCTTTTTTCTTCACTTAGTATTATTTCTCCTGCAGGCCTTAGGGCCTACAAAAAGATTTTCCCTCATTGAAAAACAAGCCTCAGGCTTTAAAAAATGTACTAAGTGTAGCGGTACTATTTCTATTACAGATACCCATGAATGGTGTCTCAAATGTTTGGGCCCTGACCATTCCGTTACGGATTGTCCATCCTGCTCCATGATGTCTAAACGTGGGTTACAGAATCGAGCAGCTAAGCTCCATATGCTGTTTCCCACAGAGGCACCACCGGTAGCATCGACGTCTTCTAGATCATCGTCTCCTGATGGATCTCAGGTAACCAAACATAAACCAGGCAGGTCCTCAAAGAGTAAATCTCCCTCTAAGCATTGAGATGCCCCCGGGCTTACCCTTGAGGATCCTGCCCCAGCCAAACAACCCGGCGGGAAGCTCCGGCTTCCAAAGCTCCTCCTATGGGGTTACAGGTTGACATCGATGGCACGGCCTCGACCGATCACCTGTTAGACTGCTCTGGGGTACCAGCACAATCTCCCGGTACCGACATCCAGGCAGTCGTGGCGTCTATGGATCATACTGTCCAATCCATGCAGCAAGCTATCATGGCTTTCATTCAGGCTGCGACGCCAGCGGTACCACATCGAGTATCTATGTCGGTACCGCCACCGGCACCGGTACCGGGCTCGATGCCGGTACCGGTTGCTTCGACATCGACCAGGGTACCGACCCCGGTTCCTGGATCCGGGCACTTTCCTGATACCGATCCGGTTCCAGGAACGCCCGATGTCGATACCGCTCGATACGCGTATCGATCGTTGGAATCGGACAGACGATACTTCGATTCCTCTGATGATTCCGATTCATCAGAAGAATCTCCTGAAGTGTCTATTACTCTCCCTGAGGAACCTTCTTCTCCAAAGAGGAGAATGTCTCCTCCAGAGGATTTGTCCTTTCAAGACTTCATTTCAGAAGTAGCTAAAGGACTTGCGATTTCAGTATCCTCTGAAATAGAGCCTAGAGCTAAAAAGCTTGACATTTTAGGTTACTCTAAGGCTCCCAGAGAGGCTGTCACCTTACCAATTCATGAAATTCTTCATGAACACATGCTTGATTTGTGGGAGACTCCTCTCACCCTTTCTCCTCATTCTCGTAGGTTGGACACTATGTACCGTGTCCCCCCTTGTCCTGGTTTTCAAAAAACCCAGCTTCCTCACCATTCCATTGTGGTGCAGTCAGCTATGAAACGAATAAAGAATACTAAACGACACTCTTCTACTCCCCCAGGAAGAGAATGCAGGACCTTGGATGCTTTTGGTAGGAAAATCTTCCAAGCCAGTATGCTAATTGCTAGGATCAATTCATATAGTCTTTATATGGGTATGTTTCTCAAGGAAATTGCACTGAAGTTGCATACCTTTCTCCCTGTCATTCCAGAGGACAGAAAGGATGAATTCCTCCTTTGGCTTAAGCATACTCAGGATGTTTCCAAGTTTTCCAATAGGGCAGCCTTTGATTCCTTTGAGAGGGTGCTAGCAGAGCCTCAGGCATTGCCATTGCTGCTCGGAGACTTGCTTGGCTCCAGGCTTCTGATCTAGAGCCTTGGGTCCAGGATGGCCTGGGAAATCTCCCCTGTACAGGTGAGAATCTCTTTGGCAGAGAGTGGCAAATTAAAGCCACTCAAATGGATGCAGAGAATTCTGCTCTGGATAGACTTTCCAAGTCTACCTCCATGCCATTCAAGAAAAAGTCTTTCAAGAAACCTTATTTCAAAAAGAGCAGATTCCCTTCCAACTCTGGCCAGCAAGCTGCTGCAGCTCGTTTTCCAACTAAACGACAGCAACCTAGGCAGGCCAGACCCAAACCTGCCGCTACTCCTGCAACTCAACAGTCCCACCCCCCTCAGGGTTTTTGACTGCATTCTAGAGAACTTAACCTTTCTGGCTCTACCCCAGCCAGAACTTCTTACCATTCCAGGGAGGTTAGCTTATTTTGCTCACAGATGGGAGCAAATAACATCAGAACAGTGGACCCTCTCCATCATAAGAGACGGTTACAAACTTCATTTCTCAGACCTTCCTCCACACACCATGGTGAGACACTTCAACTCTCCCACACCTCTCCTCGACCTTCTGGGTCAGGAAGTGTCTACCCTGCTTGCCCAAGGGGCGATAGAAGAGGTTCCCCTTCTTCAGCAGGGCTCAGGGTTCTATTCCCCCTATTTTCTCATCCCCAAGAAAACAGGGGGTTACAGACCCATTTTAGATCTCAGGGAATTGAACAAATTCCTATGCAAGGAAAAGTTCAAAATGCTTTCTCTAGGCATTCTTCTTCCCTACCTAAAGAGCCAAGATTGGCTTTGTTCTCTAGATCTCAAGGATGCGTACACCCATGTCCTCATCCATCCATCCCACAGAAAATTCCTATGGTTTCTGTTCCAGGGACAACATTATCAGTACAGAGTGCTTCCTTTCGGCCTAGCCTCTGCCCCCAGAGTGTTCACCAAATGCATGGCAGTCGTTGCAGCATTTCTACGCACCCTAGGGATTTTTGTTTTCCCATATCTGGACGATTGGCTCATCCGAGCACCAACTCAGTCAGAAGCTCAGGTTGCTCTAAACCGCACAAGACGCATTCTGCACTATCTGGGACTGGTGGTAAACCTCCCAAAGTCCCAGCTTACTCCCACTCAGTCCCTAGAGTTCATAGGGGCCTGGTTGGATACCACCACTGCAAGGGCCTACCTTCCTCAGGCCCGTTGCCATCGTCTACTGCAGTTGGCCTCCCAGGCTCAGTCAGAGTCACTTAACTGCCAGGGAGATGCTTCAACTGCTAGGCCATATGGCTTCCACAGTACATGTGGTACCCTATGCTCGCCTTCACATGAGAGCAGCTCAGTGGACTTTGTCCTCCCAGTGGACTCAAGCTTCAGGAGCTCTCTCCGACCAAATAGCAACCTCCAAACGTCTCTTTTGGTCTCTCCAATGGTGGATGTCCACTCAAAATCTATTGCTGGGGTCCCCCTTCCAACAGTCATTGCCCCAAGCAACCCTGACTACAGATGCCTCCCACACAGGTTGGGGAGCTCATCTAGAGGACCTCTCCACCCAAGGCACTTGGTCTCTACAAGAGGCCTCCCTTCATATCAATCACTTGGAGCTTCGAGCAGTCTTCCTAGCTCTCCAGGTCTTTCATACCCTCCTTGGCTACAAGACAGTCCTCGTTCACACAGACAATCAAGTAGCCATGCTTTATATAAACAAGCAAGGAGGAACTGGCTCTCTGTGGCTTTGCAACGAAGCTCTCAGACTGTGGGCCTTCGCCAGAGAGCATCAGATACATCTCCTGGCAATATACCTCCCAGGGATCCAAAACTCTTGGGCAGACAGACTCAGTCGAGTTCTGCTTCCACACGAGTGGTCCCTGCATATGGATCAGGTACTCAGAATCTTTCAGGAATGGGGAACCCCGGACATAGACCTCTTTGCAAGTCCGTGGAATGCCAAACTTCCCCGATTCTGCTCCAGAATTCCGTATCAGGGAGTTCAGGCCAGGGATGCCTTCCTCCTTCACTGGGGTCAGGACTTCCTTTACGCCTTTCCACCCATTCCCTTGATTCCCAAGACTCCAGAGGGATCAAGGCTCTATGATCCTCATAGCTCCACGCTGGCCACGCCAAATGTGGTACCCTCTACTTCTGCATCTCTCCCAAGCTCCCTCCCTGGACTTGGGAGCTGCTCCAGACCTTCTGTCTCAGGAGGAGGGGACTTTGTGGCACCCAAACCCCAAGTCCCTTCACCTCAGAGCCTGGTTACTGAAGATCTAGACCTTCAAGAATTCAATCTTTCTCAACAAGTGAAAGATATCCTTCATGCTTCCAGGAAACCTTCCACCAGGCGTTCCTACGCCTTTAAATGGAAAAGATTTTCCATTTGGTGTGCTGAAAGAGGTCTAGACCCTTTCTCACTTCCTTTAACTTCTCTGTTGGACTATCTCCTGCATCTCTCTAATGCAGGCCTTAAAACTAACTCAGTAAGAGTCCATTTGAGTGCTATTGCAGCATCCCTTAAGCCCATCAATGGGCAACCAGTCTCCTTTCATCCTCTTATCTCAAGATTCATGAGAGGCCTCACTTTAACTAAACCTCCCATTAAGCCGCCTCCGGTGGCATGGGATTTGAATTTGGTTCTTGGTCAGCTCATGAAGCCACCATTTGAACCCTTATCTACTACTTCCTGAAATTTCTTTCCTGGAAGGTTATCTTCCTTATTGCAGTCACTTCTGCTCGCCGCATTAGTGAACTACAGGCCTTAGTGGCAAACCCGCCTTATACAAGATTCCATCATGACAAGGTGGTCCTCAGGACTAATCCACACTTTATGCCGAAAGTGGTCTCCCCTTTTCATCTCAATCAAGAGGTGTATTTGCCAGTCTTTTTTCCAGCTCCTCATGCCTCTAGTGCAGAGAGGAACCTTCATACTCTGGATTGTAAAAGAGCTCTTGCCTTTTACTTGCGTAGGACCCAGCAACATAGAAAGTCTTCTCAACTTTTTGTTGCTTTTGATCCTTCTCATTTAGGACTTCCAGTCTCTAAGAGAACACTGTCCAATTGGATTACTCAGTGTATTTCTTTTGCCTACCAGAGCAAGAACCTTACTCTGGAGGGCCATGTCACAGCTCACAATGTGAGGGCCATGTCACAGCTCACAATGTGAGGGCCATGGCCACCTCTGTGGCTCATCTACATTCTGTATCCATAGACCAGATCTGTCGAGCAGCCACCTGGGCCTTGGTTCATACCTTCACAGCCCATTACTGCTTGGACAAGGATTCCCGCCAGGATGCCTTGTTTGGTCAGGCTGTTCTCAAACACCTGTTCCATTCTTAATCAACTCCTACCCTCCTTCCCTGGATGGATGCCTGAGATCCATAGGAGGACATGACACCCTATCCAGGGTTTGAATCCTAGGGGATCTCCCAGGCATCTCAGTTAGGGAGTCCCCATATGTGAGGACTCATTCCTGCTTGTTCCTGGAGATAGCATAGTTACTTACCTGTAACAGGTGATCTCTGGGAACAGCAGGAATTAGTCCTCACAACCCACCCACCTCCCCTAGGAGTTGTATCTTTCTGGTTTTCCTTTCCTTCCTCTCTATTGTCTCAGCTATAAACTTGAACTGAGGAGAGTCAGTTAGGAAAGGCGGGAAGGCAGTGCGCAGGCGTGGTGGGATGTGCCCAAAAGCTTTCCTTTTTGGGAAGCTGGGGAAGCATTCCCGCGCAGGCTCCGTCGGTACCGACGTACCCATATGTGAGGACTAATTCCTGCTGTTCCCAGAGATCACCTGTTACAGGTAAGTAACTGTGCTTTACCCTTGGTTTAACATGACTACAATCCTTCTACTTAAAGCATAAATATAACAGCTGATAGAAGAAGGTTCTCAACCACCACGCCCTCAACAACTAGAAGACTAGTGGTTTAGGAGTTGTGCTTGTGACGGTAACTTGTTTCAAATTTGAACAACTTGCTCACCGCCCATTCAGCCACATTCCGAGGAGTGCTCTGAATGAGCTGATTCTGTTGGATCCCTGCCTCAACCTTTCCCCTCCTAAGGCAGTCATGTGCTAGGGAGTCTCATATATGAAGACTGACTTCCTGCTTGTTCTTGGAGATAGCGTAGTTACTCACCTGTAACAGGTGATCTCTGGGAACAGCAGGAATCACTTTTCCCAACCCACCCACTTCCCCTCAAGTTGCTATCCATCATCTTTCCTACCATGTACTCTTCTCCGCTATTAACCTGACTGAGGAGAACTGTGAGGAAGGCGGGAAGACAGCCAAGCATGTGTGGAGGAACGCTCCCAAAAGCATTCCTATTGGATGTTGGAGAGTGTTCCTGCGCCGGGCTCAAGTCAGTGCTGTCATCTATATGTGAAGACTGATTCCTGCTATTCCCGGAGATCACCTGTTACAGGTGAGTAACTGCGCTTTATTTATTATGAGCACTCGAGGCATCTGCCATCTTGGAGTCAGGAACCCCAACTTTTTTCTTGTCTCTCTTTTTTTTCACTGATTTTGTGGTCATATCCCTGATATCCTTAGTTACAAATTTGTGCATATGCTCAAACATTTACTTGCAGACAGATACATTATTCAGGTATTAACGGTGGATGGAGCTATTTTGGAAGGGCAGGTGCCAAAACAAAAGAAAAATCGACCCCTCCAGCATGTCACATGATCTCATGTTACTGATTTTAAGTAAAGAGCATCATCTAGTGATGATGTTCCTTCAGAAAGAGAAATGCATGTAATGTAGTCTGGCCTGGCAATTCCATGTTCCTCACACTGAGGAAACTCAAAGATTGAATGAAGTCGGGCACATTAAAACTTGATGAAAACATGTTAAGGCATCCAAATGTATTTTGGATGTTTTCATATAGCATATTCCTAGTAATTTTGGTTTGCTTGGCTTCTTACAAAACTGGCAGCATAGAAATTGAATTTTGACTTGCATTTTATAGTTGCATTTAGAATGATTTGAAGTAAGCTATTTTTATAGCAAAGCGTGCCTATATCAAACTGAGCTCTTGTCCTACGAAGTAATTCCCATACTGTGTTAATTGAAACAGTCAAATTCTGTTATAACAAGTGTAGTTAGTTCTGTTTTGCTATACACATTGGAATGCATTTTGAATTAATGATGGTGAATAAACTTAAAAAATAGCAAAGTCTAAATAATTTGCTTTGTTTTTCAGGTTGAGATAGATGATGGACATAAAATGAATCTTCCTCCCCAAGTCATTCAGTGTTTTGCTTGTCCACATTGTTTCCTTCTTTTTAATATTCGAGATGAATGTCTGCAGCATATGTCCATGGAGAGCCATTTTCTTCAGTGTTTTAAATTAAGTGGTATGTTGATCTGTACATGTATTTGTATGTCAATTATTTTATGATGAGGTGAAAATTCAGATTGTTTCAAATCTAATGGGCCTTATATTGATTTTTCTTTTAAAAACTTTGTAATTTATTGCTGCTATTTTATGCAGTCTCAATGTTGAACTTAATTTGGAAAGAGCTACTAATCGCAGGTTTCTTCGCCAGTGCTTAATTAGGTAATATTTCAGTGGAAAAGAGCAGTGTAGGCACTAGGCGTAACCAAGGACAGAAGGAAGAAAACTTCAGACCTATAGAGCCCAAAAATGTGCAGCATTCCTGTTTTTTAGCTTATTTTCCCCCTAAAACCATCAGCCATGAAACAAAGATAGGAAACAGTTTATAAACAGAAAATATATCCCATTATATACTTTTGCCTCTATAAATTGTTTTAAACGTTTTTGTCGGGCACTAAGGTAGTATACATAAAAACAATGGTTGGTTGTAATTATAAAACATAATGTTAGTACTATGTAAGATCACAAAATTATACACTGACCAGCCTGGGCCCTAGATCAAATTCTCTTTCTCCACCTCGCCATTCATTGAATATACATGTTTTTTTTAACTGAAGTTATTTCAAGCTAAATTTTAGTACGCTTTTTCAAAGGAAGAATGCAGTCGTCTATCAACTCCTGGCGACCCTTTGGATAGTTGTTCATATTGTGACTATCCCTTGGATTTTCTTGGCAAGGCGTGACCGGAAATAGATTGCCATAACCTTAGTTCAATTTTAATTTGGCCATGTGGTCAATTTGAACTTTTCTGGATAACAAACCTGTGATTGATAGCTCTTTTTAAAAGCTACCACCAGGGCTGGGGGGTTCAAGCTCAATAAAAGTAATTTGATTAAAGATGAATGGTTAGCTTTCCGTTCAATTTCTTGAGAGATCAAACCAGTGGATAAAGGGGGGAAGGATTGTACTGACAGATCAAACAGATTTTCTGAATGAAGTACATTTTCAATTAAACAATATTGAGATTTATGCTCAGCTGGAAAGTGTTCCCACTATGGATATACAAACAGAAATTTTTGATGCATTAAAATGTGCCTTAGTTCAGAATTTGATATCAAAAAAGGAGTTTAATTTTGTATATGCACACCACCCGAATGTACCTAGTTCTTACATTCCAAAAATTCCCAAGTCCTTCCTGAAGCTCCCCAGGATGTCCTACTGTATAGTTACGAGAATAGGCTTGGTGTTGGAGCCTTTATCACAGTATGTGGATTTTTTTTTTAGCTCCATTAGTGAAACGGGCTCAGTCATGTATTAAGGACCCTACAGCATTGATTAATAAATTGGCAGCTATAACTAATGTAGTGCTGGAGTGATGCTTGAGAACTTTGGACATTTCTGCCTTATACACTAATGTACCTCAATGTCAAGGTATTAAGATAATTCAGTCAGTTTAAGATACAGATTCACTATCTCAGTCAAGGATTATATTCTTGATTCAGATTTTGGTTTTAGTGCTGGGGAGCTGTTCTTTTGAATTTCAAGAAGATATTTACCATCAAATACATGGAGTAGCAGTATGGTCATTTGAAGGAGATTATATTTATGCATCAGTTGTTAGGTCATCTGTGGTTCTATGGACAAGATTCATAGATTATACTTTTTGATATGAAGAGGGGACAAGCTTGTGGAACCTGTGTCTCTTGGGGAAACTGTTAGGTACTTGTTACCTAGATTAGCCATTGTTGGAAACAGGATACTGGGCTTCATGGATCTTGGTCTGACCCAGTATGTCATATCTTATATTTTTATGTCCTTATATTCTTATTTTCAGTGGCCTAATCAGCTGATAAGAACATAAGATATGCCATATTGGGTCAGACAAGAGTCCATCAAGCCCAGTATCCTGTTTCAAACAGCCAATCCAGGTTGTAAGTACTTGTCAGGTTCCCAAAAAGGTACACAGATTCCATGTTGCTTATCCTAGGAGTAAGCAGTGGATTTCCCTGGTCCGCTTTAATAGCGTTTTATGGATTTTCCCTGTAGGAATTTATCCAAATCCTTTTTTTTTAAACCCAGCTACATTAACAGCTTTTACTACATCTTCCGGTAACGGATTACAGAGTTTGAGTAAAAAATATTTTCTACGATTAGTTTTAAATTGGCTACATTGTATCTTCATTGCATGTCCCCTTAGTCTTTCTACTTTTTGAAGGAGTAATCTCTTTAGCCGTTTAACTCATTCAGTATTTTAAAGACTGCTATCATATCTTCCCTCAGACATCTTTTTTTTCCCAAGGTGAAAGCCCTAACCTTTTAAACCTTTTCTCTTTAGGGGTAAGATATGCCATACTGGGTCAGACCAAGGTCTATCAAGCCCAGTATTCTGTTTCCAACAGTGGCCAATCTAGGTCATATGTACCTAGCAGTTTCCCCAAAAGACACCGGTTCCACAATGCTTGTACTGGGTCAAGCATTGATATCCTGGGTCCCTTCTTAATAATGGTTTATGGACCTTTCCGCCAAGAACTTGTCCAAACCTTTTTTAAACCCAGCTACACTAACAGCCTTTACTACATCCTCCGGTAACAAATTCCAGAGTTTGATTACACGTTGAGTGAAAAAATATTTTCTTTATTAGTCTTAAATAGTTTACCCTGTAGCTTCATTGCATGTCCCCTAGTCTTTGTATATTCTGATAATGTAAACAATCGATCTAGGTTTACCCGTTCCACTCCGTTAATTAATTTATAGACTTCTATCATATCTCCCCTCAGCCGTCTGTTTTCCAGGTTAAAGAGCCCTAACCTTTTTAGCCTTTCTTCATAGGAGTATCCTTCCATCCCTTTTATCATTTTGGTGGCTCTTCTCTGAACCTTTTCTAAAATCGCTATATCCTTTTTAAGATACGGCGACCAGAATTGCACACAATATTCAAGGTGCGGTCTCACCATGGAACGATATAGAGGCATTATAATATCTTTTGTTTTATTTTCCATTCCTTTCCTTTCCTTATGATACCTAGCATTCTATTTACTCTCTTGGCCGCCGCTGTACACTGGGCCAAGGGTTTTAACATGGTATCCACAATGACGCCTAAATCTTTTTCCTGGGTGGTAGTTCCTAATGTGGAACCTTGCATCGTGTAACCATAGTTTGGGTTGTTCTTCCCTAGGTACATAACTTTGCAGTTGTCTACATTAAATTTCATCTGCCATTTTGATGCCCAGTCTTCCAATTTATCAAGATCCTCTTGCAATTTTCCACAATCCTCTTGGGTTTTAACAACTTTAAATAGTTTTGTGTCATCTGCAAATTTGATAACCTCACTCGTTATTCCACTTTCCAGGTCATTTATGAATATGTCAAAAAGCAGCGGACCCAGCACAGATCCCTGGGGTATACCACTATTCATCTTTCTCCTTTGGGAAAATTGTCCATTTAGCCCAACCCTCTGCTTTCTATCTTTTAACCAGTTCCTGATCCACAATAGTACACTGCCTCCTATCCCCACTTTAGTTTTGCCAAAAGTCTCTGATGAGGGACCTTGTCAAAGGCTTTCTGAAAGTCCAGATACACTATGTCAATCGACTCATCTTTGTCCATCTGTTTATTCACTCCTTCAAAAAAACATAACAGATTAGTAAGACAAGATCTTCCTTGTCTAAAGCCATGTTGGCTATCTCCCATTAGGCCATGACTATGTACATGCTGAGTAATTTTATTCTTTATGATGGTTTCTACCATTTTTCCCGGTACTGACGTCAGGCTCACCGGTCTGTAGTTTCCCGGATCACCCCTGGAACCCTTTTTAAAAATTGGTGTTACATTGGCGATCCTCCAATCTTCAGGTATTAGAGATAATTTTAATGATAGTTCACATATTACTAATAGCAGGTCTGCAGTCTCAAATTTCAGTTCTTTCAACACCCTTGGATGTATACCATCCGGCCCAGGTGATTTGCTACTCTTCAGTTTATCTAATAGTTGTAATAAATCTTCCCGATGTATCAATATTTCCTTCAATTCTTCTGCACCTTTAAATACCACTTCAGTCATGGGTAACATCTCTACATCTTCCTCAGTAAAGACCGAAGCAAAGAATTCATTCAGTCTCTCCGCTATCGCCTTGTCGCCTCTTAGTGCCCCTTTAACCCCTCTGTCATCTAATGGACCAACTGACTCACAGATTTTTTGCTACGAATGTACTTGAAAAAGTCTTTATTTTGTGTTTTTGCTTCCGCAGCAAGCTTCTTCTCAAATTCTCCCTTTGCCTGCCTTATGAATGCCTTCGCCCTTTACTATTTTGGTGGCTCTTCCCTGTGTCTTTTCTAATTCTGCTATATCCTGTTTAAAATATATTAATCAGAATTGCATGCAGTATACAAAGTGTGGTCGTATCGTGGCGTAATATAGAGGCATTCTAATATCCTTGGTTTTATTCTCCATTATGATTCCTAGCATTCTATATTCATTGTTGGCGTAGCTACACACTAAGAACAAGCAGGAAGTCAGCCCTCAGGTATGGGTGACGTCGGCCCTGACAGCACATGCAGAAGCATCTCACCAGCTTACAAAGAAAGTCTTTGGGAGATGCACCACACATGCATGGTTCGTTTCCCGCCCAAGGGTGCCATCTTGCCTCAGTCTCCTTTTTATTTATATTTTTTTAATAATTAATTTTATTTAATCTGCTCAGATATTTTGAGGAAGGGCAGTAAAGCAAAATTTTAATAAACATAAACATACTACAGTCTACTTCAGCAGTTCTCGATCCAGTCCTTAGGACACGTCTAGCCAGTCAGATTTTCAGGCTAACCACAATGAATATGTATATGACACCCCAAGAACTGAGCATATCACCCCCATCTTACAGCAACTGCACTGGCTCCCATTGATGACTAGAGCAAAATTTAAAACAATCCTGATCATCTTTAAAATCATCCACCATCTCTCGGCAGATGCACTCCAAGATATCATAATAAGGGATATCAGCAATAGACCAAGAAGGACCAATAATGACAATATGATTGGTACACCTGCAGGATATTGCAAGACTAACCAAACAACTTCAAGAAGAGCTCCTTCACTAGTGGCGCCCACACTTTGGAACTCCCTCCCAGCGAGCTTGAGGGCATTAAATGACATCATAGACTTCCACAAGGCCCTTAAAACCCTGCTATTTACAGAAACCTATGAGCAGACAGACAACAGTCCCTACACGAACGATAATGCAACTGCCTCTGCCAACTAGATATCCACTCATCCCAACTAAACACACAAATTCAATGTATAATGTTAGGTACCCTCATCTTAAATGTAACCCTCCAATTGTGATGTGACCACTTTGATTGAAGGATAAGGTGGTATACAAATCTGTCTAAATAAATAAAATAAATAAATAAATACGAGAGATTTGCATGCACTGCTTCCATTGTATCCAAACTCATCTATATTCACTTTACAGTAGTTATCCCAAAAAACTGACTGGCTAGCTGTGTCCCGAGGATTGGGTTGATAAACCCCTTGTTTACTTGGATGGCATCCTTGTGTAGGGCAAAGATGGAAGAGTATAGTTCCAGACTGCAGGTGGTACTGCAGATAGCCAGAGAACAAAATATAAAACTAAACGGTAAGAATATTACTTTGGCATGCTTCCATAAAATTCATTAGAGAATACCTGACAGTGGTCTGTGACCAGATGAAGAAAATATAATGAAAATAAAACACATGCCCACCCCATAATTCATGGAGAATAATGGACATATCTAATTTGTTGGCAAACTCCTACAAGGTTTGTCATACTGTTTAGGAATGAAATGAGCATCATGAGACAGAGCTACAGCACATAAAAGAAATATTATGTACAAATTTAGTGTTACAGTTCTTTGATCCTAGTATATCAAACAGGCTTTCTGTAGATCAGTGGTTCTCAACCCAGTTCTCTGGAACCCCCAGGCCAGTCAGGTTTTCAGGATATCCACAATAAATATGCATGAGATTAGAAATGCATGCACTGCTTCCATTGTATGCAGATCTATCTCATACATATTCATTTATTTAGCAACTTTTCTATGCTGCTGTATTTACAAGTTACAGTGGTATACATAGAACAAATAGAACAAGGACAATACATAGAATATAGTAACAGTAAATAAAGCTAAACGAGATGAATATAACTATTCACTTAGCTGAGTAGGGGTTGGATGTGAACATAGTCATGTTATGATGGGTGGACAGTTAAGAGTCTGGTCCAAAGTGCTCCAGGAAGAGGAAGATTTTTAGTTTATGGTGGAATTCCTGTAGGTCTGTTAGTGAATGTAGTTCCGGTGTGAGGGAATTCCAGATGGTGGGAGCATAGAAGGAGAAGGCTTTGCTGGTAGTGATGGTGTTGGAATGGGTGAAAGCACTTGGAACTGATAGGAGGTTGTGGTTGGCTGATCTTCTCAGTGACTTGAGAGGTTGTTGCAGAAGAGAGGTGGTGAATGGTCTTAAATATGGTTAGGCAGACAATGTATTTAATCTTCATGTGGATGGGGAGCCAGTGAAGCTATTTCACAGTGGGGGTGATATGTTCTCATGGGCCAGTGCCTGTGATAATTCTGGCTGCTATGTTTTGAGTAAGCTGTAATGGGAGTAAAGTTGATTTCCTGATCGTTCCTCCAGTTTAGTCCTCCACCTCTGGATCGTGCACTTCCTGCAGCTTGGAGACTGGGCATGTCAAATTCGTGACATCACTGGACATAGCCTGCTGGAATCTCCCATCAGCCCCAGTGTGTCCATTCTCCATGCAGCAGGAGGACATAGTGAGCCTAGGTGCTGGGCTCACTAGAGAAACAAATAAGGAGCAAGTTAGAGTTGATCTTTAAATTTTCCCTTGCTTAAATTTTGTGGATTAAATGTTTTCCATTTTGGTTATGGCTCTTTAAATTTATTTTCTTTCTGAGAGGTAATATCGCTTTAAAAAAAAAAAAAGCTATCAGGTTACAGCCCGATCCTGCCGCACCAAGACATCTCTTTCTCCAGGACCAAGCAGGAAGTCAATCCTCACTTATGGGTGACGTCGGCGCCGACGGAGCCCTCGCGGAGCAATTTTCCCCAGCTTTCGAAGAAAGCCTTTGGGAATTGCAGCACGCATGCGCGGTCCCCTTCCCGCCCAAGGGTGCCATCTTGCTCAGTCTTCTTTTTTCCGCGGAGCCCTACAGACGTAGTTTGTGATCGCCGCTGAAAAAGTTGATTTTTTCGTTTTGTTTTTCTCGGTTCGACGCCGTGTCCTTTTCCCGCCCGGCCTCGAAACCCCAATATCGAGTCCGTTCACTTTTTTCGGTTTTTGTCCTTCGTAACTGGCGTTCCCGCCACTTTTTTTCTTTTTCTCTGGCAGCACAGTCTTTCGACCTCGCAGGGGCCCTTTTTCCCCCGATGGCTGCCAGCGGCTTTAAAAAGTGTGATCGCTGTACCTGACTTATGTCTCTTACTGACACACATGACTGCTGCCTCCGTTGCCTCGGACCCAATCATGACTCGATGAGTTGTGGTCCGTGCAACAAAATGTCCTCGAAGGCGTTGAGGAGTCGGCAGTCACAAAAGGAGCGCATCTTCTCTGACTCCGTGTCCGGTTGGGCCCGGACCTCGTCAGAGGCTTCGACGTCTCGTGACTCCGGCCCCGAGCATCGTCGGAGTTCCTCTGAGCGGGGGTCTCCCGCCCGGGAACATCGTCGGAAGAAGAAACCCGCGAGGGCGGCGTCGGAGGACGCTCCTGGTCCCTCGAGGGCCGGGTCGCATAGCCCCGTCAGCCGCCCCGGGTCCTCGGAGAGGCCTTCGAAGCATCCTCGTCTGGAAGTGGAGTCTCCTGGACATGTGAGTACTGTAGTCCTCGTGGACTCACCTCCGAGGGAGCCGCCGTCGGGGCCCAAGTCGGGGGCTGCTGGGTCTTCTGAGTTTGGTCTCAGATTGACGGCCTTGGAGAGCAGTATCGCTGCCTTCATGGACCAGCAGCGGGCATTGATGACTGGCCTCGCCTGCGCATCTGCCCCGACCACCGGGACGTCGATGTCCAAGTCGACCCCGGAGGCCGAGCCGATCCTCGAGTCCATACGAGCTCGAGTTGATCCTCGGCCAAGGTCTCCCTCGGCCTCCCGTTCGGGACCGAGGTCGTCAACGCCGGTCTCGGCGTTGGGGCGGCGGTCCTCGGCCCACGCCCACACGGAGCCACTCGATTCCTCCACGGAGGAGTCGGGCTGGGACACGGAGGAGGGCAAGTCACCCGGTTCTTTCCAGACTTGGTGCGTCCCCTCCGACTCACCCGAGTCGGAGCCTCGGAGACGATCCCCCCCCCGGAGGATACCCGGTTCTCCGATTTCGTGAGGGACATGGCCAAGGCTTTGGCCTTCCCCGCGGATCCGGAGGAGGAGCCTCGAGCCGAAGAGCTCGAGGCCCTCCAGTATGACTCTCCCCCGAAGGAGGCCTTTACTGTACCGGTTCCTCCGATGCTGCAGCGGCTGCTCTTCCGCATGTGGGAGAGCCCGGCCTCGACGCCGGTGTTAAGCAAGCGGGTCGATTCCATGTATCGAGTCCGCAAGAGCCCCGGGTTCCAGAAAGCACAACTACCACACCATTCCATGGTGGTGGAATCGGCCATGCATCGACTCAAGAGTCAAAAGATGCACTCCTTGGTGCCTCCGGGTAAGGAGGCCCGGAACCTGGATGCCCTCGGTAGGAAGTGCTTCCAGGGCTCTATGTTTGCTTGCCGAGTCCAGACATACCAGCTATATATGGGCATGTATCTCCGAGACCTGGCGAAAGAACTGGCCGAGTTCTCTGCTGGTCTCTCCGAGGAACCTTTGCGGAGGTTCCAGGCCTTGTCCACTGGTATTCGAGAGTGCTCGAAGTTTATTTCTCGAGCAGCCTATGATGACTTCGAAGCATCGGCTCGAGTAGCCAGAGCCAGCATCGGTGCTCGCCGTCAGGCTTGGCTTCAGTCATCCGACCTCGAGCCATGGGTGCAGGACAAGTTGGTCGATGTCCCCTGCAGAGGTGAAAACCTCTTTGGCAAGCCCATGGCTGAAAAGGCGGCGGAACTCGAGTCCGAGACTGTCACCAGAACTCGCCTATCCAGAAAGACCTCTGCCCCTTCACAGAAGAGGAAGGGCTCGGGGAAAAAGCCCTTTTACCCGAGGAAGGTGTCTGCCTATAAACAACACCACCCACAGTATCAAGCCTCAGCAGCTCCCCATCAGGGCCAGCAGGCTAAGGGGCAGGGTAACGGGTCCCGTAGGCAGAAGGCCCCCAAGCCCACTACACAGGCCCCTGCTCAGCAGGGTGGGGGTTTTTGACTATGCCAGCATAGCCTCTCCCCCTCTGCGGCCTTCGCCCAGCACGGGGGGGCCGGCTGACCCACTTTGCTCACAGGTGGTCAGCCATAACTTCCGATTCCTGGGTGCTGCAGGTGGTTCAAAAGGGCTACCTCTTACATTTTCACCAGGTGCCTCCCTCCTACTTTCCAGGGGAGCCTCCAAGACCCCCTCTGCACAGGGACTTACTCCTTCAGGAGCTGCAAAGTCTGCTTCAGGAACAGGCTGTGGAGCCAGTGTCCCAACACCTGTGGGGTCACGGGTTTTATTCAAGGTACTTCCTGATACCAAAAAGAACAGGAGGCCTCAGACCCATCCTGGACTTACGCAACCTCAACAAGTTCCTGCAGCGGGAAAAGTTCAAGATGCTTACCCTTGGAATCCTACTGCCCTACCTCCAGCAGGGAGATTGGCTATGCTCCTTGGATCTAAAGGATGCTTATACTCACATCCTTATTCATCCGGACCACCGACAATATCTAAGATTTGTGGTGGCAGGGAATCATTACCAGTACCGCGTACTGCCTTTTGGCCTATCCTCCGCTCCCAGGGTGTTCACGAAATGCCTGGCAGTGGTGGCAGCCTACCTGAGGCTTCAAGACCTCTTCGTCTTCCCCTACCTGGACGACTGGCTCATCCGGGCACAGTCTTCCCTAGAGGTCACTCAGGCCACTCAACACACAGTGGCTCTGCTTCAGCACTTGGGCTTCGTCATAAACTTCGAAAAGTCCACTTTGCTCCCCTCTCAGGATCTCGAATTCATAGGAGCACGGCTGGACACTCTGCAGGCTCGTGCCTTCTTGCCTCTGGAACGGGCCAACAGGCTCATAGCTCTGGCCGGCAGGTTCCACAGCACGTCACTGGTCTCGGCCAGACAATTCCTGCAACTGCTCGGTCATATGGCCTCCACGGTCCATGTCACTCCGAATGCCCGTCTACATATGAGACCTGCTCAGTGGAGCCTTCGCACTCAATGGCATCAGGCCACAGGGAGCCTGACGGATTTAATACAGATCTCCGACCGCCTGGTCTCCTCTCTGCAGTGGTGGCTTCACCTGCCCAATCTGGTTCTCGGCATGACCTCCACCTTCCCAAGTGCTAACTACAGATGCCTCTCTCCTGGGATGGGGAGCGCATTGCCAGGGAACATGCACTCAGGGCCTTTGGACTCCTTGGGAGGCTGCTCAGCAGATAAACTTCCTGGAGCTGCGGGCGATCCGCCTAGCTCTGCGAACCTTCTCTCACCTCACTTCTCGTCAGTCTGTACTGGTACAGACGGACAATCAGGTTGCCATGTTCTACGTGAGCAAACAGGGGGGCACGGGATCCCTCCTTCTATGTCAGGAGGCTCGGAGACTGTGCTCTTGGGCAGTCGGCCACGACATCCTCCTCAAGGCTGTTTACCTGCCCGGGCAGAAAAATTGCCTGGCCGACAAACTGAGCCAGATTCTGCAGCCACACGAATGGAGGTTGAACCCTGTAGTTGTCCAGCAGATCTTCCGCCGGTGGGGCTTCCCCACCGTGGATCTCTTTGCCAGTCCTCTAAACCGGCAACTTCCCAGGTTCTGCTCCCGGCACCTGCATCCTCTCAGAGTAGCGCCGGATGCTTTCCTCATGTCGTGGTCCACGGGCCTACTGTATGCCTTTCCTCCCATGCCACTTGTGTCCCGGACGCTGTTCAAAGTTGTCCAGGACAGGGCCTCCGTGATCCTGGTAGCGCCCAGGTGGCCGAGGCAACCCTGGTTCCCTCTACTCCTACAGCTAGCAGTGGACACCCCTCTTCCTCTGGGGTTTCAGCCCGATCTCCTGACTCAGGATCAGGGTACTCTCCTGCACCCCAACCTCCGGGCCCTTCATCTGATGGCCTGGCTGCTGAAATGGTAGTCCTAGCTCCGCTCCTACTTCCTCCGGAGATGGAAGCTGTCGTCCTGGCGTCTCGGCGACCTTCCACCCGGAAATCTTACGCCGTTAAATGGCGTCGCTTCTCGGTCTGGTGTTCTCAGCGCTCTGAGGACCCCTTCGCCTGCTTAGTATCAGTGGTACTGCAATACTTGCTTCACCTCTCCGATCTAGGCCTCAAATCCAACTCTGTCAGAGTCCACCTCAGTGCTCTCTCTGCACATCATTCGCCGGTGGAGGGCCAGCCTCTTTCCTCGCACCCCTTGGTGGCACGTTTTCTCAGAGGCCTTCTTCTGCTTAAGCCTCCGTTGCGCCCTCCAGCTCCTGACTGGGATCTCAATGTGGTCTTGCAAAGGCTTACCTGTCCGCCTTTTGAACCCATGGCTACCTGCCCTCTTCATTTCCTCTCCTGGAAAACTCTCTTCTTGGTAGCCCTTACCTCCGCTAGGCGCGTTAGTGAACTACAGGCCCTAGTGTCGGAGCCCCCATACACCAGGTTCTACAAGAATAGGGTAGTTTTACGGACTCACCCTAAGTTTCTTCCAAAGGTGGTCTCCCCTTTTCACATCAATCAAGAGGTAGTTCTTCCGACCTTCTTTCCCAGGCCGCATACCAGCCGAGCTGAAACTGTACTGCATACCCTGGACTGTAGAAGGGCCCTATCCTTCTACCTCAACCGTACGCGAGAGCATAGAAAAGCTGTCCAGCTTTTCATATCTTTTGACCCCAATCGGTTGGGGGTACCTGTCTCTAAGCGTACTTTGTCCATCTGGGTAGCTGACTGTATCGCCTGGGCTTATGGCGCAGCTGGCCTCTCCTTAGAGAGTTGAGTCACGGCTCACCGTGTCAGGGCGAAGGCTGCGTCAGTGGCTCATCTCCGCTCTGTTCCGTTGGCAGACATCTGCCGGGCCGCTACTTGGTCTTCAAGCCAGACTTTTGCGGCTCATTACAGCCTGGAGAGGGAGTCCCGCATGGACAGTGCTTTCGGACAGGCAGTCCTCCACAATCTCTTTGAGGTCTAGGCACCTCCTACCCTCCGGCCCTGGTGTCGGGCTACTGGCCGGATTCGTATTCAGAGAAGATTCCTTCCTTCTGTACTGTTGAGCTTGAGGGAGCTCATTTTTCGGCTTGAGGCCTCCGGTAGCCTTAAGCTTGGGAGTCCCATAAGTGAGGACTGACTTCCTGCTTGGTCCTGGAGAAAGAGTAGTTACTCACCTGTAACAGGTGTTCTCCAGGAGCAGCAGGAATCAGTCCTCGCTACCCTCCCTCCTCCCCTTGGAGTTGCAGTCATTCTTATTATATGTTTTTGCTAACTTTTTTGCTGTCTTTTCGCTATGTCGTCAGACTGAGCAAGATGGGCACCCTTGTGCGGGAAGGGGACCGCGCATGCACGCTGCAATTCCCAAAGGCTTTCTTCGAAAGCTGGGGAAAATTGCTCCGCGAGGGCTCCGTCAGCGCCGACGTCACCCATAAGTGAGGACTGATTCCTGCTGATCCTGGAGAACACCTGTTACAGGTGAGTAACTACTCTTTCTCTGCAGATCTCTCTTCCTAGAAGGCTCAGGGGAGAGCTCTGGAAATGGAGTACTGGCAGGCAGGTTCCCGCGGAGCGTCAAATCGCCGCTCCGGGTCTCGGGCCGAAGAGCCAGCGCGGCTTACGTTGCTAGTCTGAATGCTGAGTGTCGAGGCTTGAAGGGCTCCCGGCCTCAGCGGTAAAGTATTAAATTACATTTTCTTTACTTCTCGTTTACGTGCCTCAGTGCAGCAGCGGGTTGGGCTTCATTTTCCTGCACGGGGAGAGTTGGTTAGTTTGCGTGCCAAAACTGCCTTCAGTCAGGACCCACTGCCATTTTAAACATGTGGTGTTTGCCGTGTGTCAGCTTGTGGCGGCGGCGGCGGCCTGGAGAACCGCCACGGGGTCTAGCGCTAGACTCCAGTCCTTCATTCCATTTTTTATTTAGTTTCTTTTGGCACGTTTAGTTTCATTTCTTTTACTTTCTTTGCATCCCCATTTAAGCTTTTGGGTTTTAGATTCGGGGGGTTTCTACTTATTCTTGCCCAGGCTGCTCGGCGGTCAGGACGCCTGCAGTGTGTCATCTGCGGCACCCATAGAGACACGGTCGCAGACACCGGCATCTGCAGGGGCTGCACAGCTGTGTCTGTCAGCGTGGAGCAGCAGATGGAGAATTCACGCGTCCCCGCTTCTCGGAGCAGCAGCAGGGGTAGAAGGGGAAGCGTGGGTAGCTGCCCCATACGCGTCCCTTCCGCAAGCTTCAGCGGGGGACCCTAGAGTGTTGCCGGGAGTAGGCACCAGTTCGCAGCTGGGGGATTTTTGTCCAGACTTTGTCCTGATAATGCATCAGGCATTCTGTCTCAGACGGCAGGGTAAGTTGCCTAGTCCCTTACCTCTTCCCTCGGCGGTTCCGCCATCCGGGATGGCGGATGGTGAGAGCCCTTCTCCGAAGCCGCCAAAGAGGCCTCACCTTCCTGATCACTCCCCTTCAGAGTTGGGGTGGCAGGAGGTGGACGAGGCTGAGTTGGAGATGGAGGCAGATATGGACGAGTTGGAGAAGGGGGAGATCCCGAAACCTGAGGATCAAGCAAAGATCATTTGGGTGTTCTGGAAGCTGACGGCCCTAATTATGGATTCCCTGCAGACGCTCAAGCTTGCGACGATGCAGTCGACCGAGGAAGAGGATGGGGAGGATCCCATCATTCAGGTGGTGCGACAGACGCAAGTGGTGTTTCCAGTTCACAAGGTGGTGGATCGGATGATCCAAGATGAGTGGGACCAACCAGAAGCGGGGCTCAGAGGGCTGAGGACTATGAACAGGCTCTATCCCTTGGCGGATAAGGACTAGGAGAAATTCCACTGTCTGTGGATTGATCCAGTGGTATCTGCAGTTACTAAAAAGACCATTATACCGGTGGAAGGAAGCGCGGCTTTAAAGGATGCGCAGGATAGGATAGGAAAGTGGATGGTTTGTTGAAACAATCCTTCGAAGCAGATGCGGTGTCCTTAGAAGCTTCCATCTGTGGAGCTTGGGTGGCAAGGGCCTGCCTTCGGTGGTCTCAAAACTTATGGCAATCATCCCACTTGGAGCAGGAAAGTGTAAGGGAGCTGGAACGCTTGGAATCAGGGTCGGCGTATTTGGCGGATGTGCATTACGACCTGATCAGGGCTTTAGCAAACAGTATGGCGTCGTTAGTGGCCGCCCGGAGATCCCTGTGGCTCAGAAATTGGTCAGCCGACGGGTCATCCAAATCGTGCCTTAGTAAGCTTCCGTTTAAAGCAGGGGTCACCAACCTGCGGCCCACGAGGTCCCTTCGTGCGGCCCGCGAGGCTCTACTACTGTTAACATTGCGTGCGGCCCGCCACACACTATAGATCAGGGGTCTCAAACACGTGGCCCGCGGGCCAGAGCATTTTGTGCGGCCCGCGACGCCACGAGTATTGTTTTGCTATTTGTATTATTTTTCTCTCTCAGCATGATTCCCGGGGCTGCGTGGTGTTGGGCTGCTCACATGACCGAGTCACGGGCCTGCCCTCCACCAATCAGCGACAGGCAGGAGGAAGTGAAGAAGGAGGAGGGGGGGGCCGGGCCCAAAAGCAGTCTGAGCAGCCACGAGGCACCACGCGCTTAGGAGGATCGCCTGTTTGGAGGATCGCCAGGGTGCACAGCTCTCCGCGGCAGGTAAGGAAGCAGTCTGCCCAGCACCCGGAATTAAGCCAGCCCTGCCTCCCTCAGTCCCTCTCCTCTTCGGCTTTCAGAGCCGCGAAGGGAGAGCTTCTCCCTTGCGACTCTGTTAAGCTCGAGGGGGCAGAGGGGAAATTTCCCATAAGCCTCAGCCGGCTTAACAGAGTCGCGAGGGAACTCTCCCTTCGCGGTTCTAAGCCGAAGAGGAGAGGGACTGAGGCAGGCAGGGAAGCAAACAGGGAGGGAGGGAGGGAGGGCTGGCTCTGCCGGGCAGGGGGGGCCCTGCGGGACATGTGATTTTTGCCGCGGCTGATGATGGGGGGGGGGGTGTCAGAATTGGTAATGTGCTGTGGGCTGGGGGGTTTAGAACTGGTAAAGTGCTGTGGGCTGGGGGTCAGAACTGGTAATGTGCTGTGGGCTGGGGGGGGTCAGAACTGGTAATGTGCTGTGGGCTGGGGGGTTTAGAACTGGTAATGTGCTGGGGGGGGTCAGAACTGGTAATGGTTCTGACCCCCCCCCCCCCAAGCCCACAGCACATTACCAGTTCTGACACCCCCAGCCCACAGCACACTGGTAATGTGCTGGGGGGGGGGTCAGAACTGGTAATGTGCTGTGGGCTGGGGGGTTTAGAACTGGTAATGTGCTGGGGGGGGGGGTCAGAACCATTACCAGTTCTGACCCCCCCCAGCACATTACCAGTTCTAAACCCCCCAGCCCACAGCACATTACCAGTTCTGACCCCCAGCCCACAGCACATTACCAGTTCTGTGCTTTAGTACAAGAAATTAATTTATAGTTTTATTTCTACAGTGCTGAGGTATTCTGTGTAATTCCTATTTGACATTGCTACTTGTTCTCTTTTCCCAGTAGGTCATGTATTGTTCTCTGAAATGTATTGATTTAATATTTGCAGTGTTGCCTTTTGATAGGTAGGGTCTGATGCTTTGTGAGTCCTGATAGTGCTGTTATGATATGCTATGGGTTCTAAATGGGCAGTGTTAGTAGTAGTTCCTAATGTGCCTGGCGGTTGGCACTGGATTATAGTAATATAGAAATTTTCTAGTCTTTCTTTATCCATGCACTCATTATGCAACATTATGCAAATATTTATGCAAATGAGGCCCCTTATGCAAATGAGGCCCCGTGTCTTATGCGGCCCGCGAGGCTCCCGGTAGTCGGCTGTGCGGCCCGCGGCCCTCTGGAGGTTGGTGACCCCTGGTTTAAAGGGAAGCTGTTGTTTGGAGAGGATCTTGACAAGTTGGTTAAGGATTTATGTGAGTCCAAGGGTGGAAGGCTTCCGGAGGACAAACCTAAGCAAGGAAAATTCTCTCCGGCCTTTCGGAGTCAGTTTAGAGATTTCAGGAGATTCCGTACTTCTCGTTTGGGGGGTTTCCAAAGGGGAAGATTTGCTTCTTGGGCCCAGGGGTTTCGCGGGTTCCGCGGAGCAAGTAGAGGATTTGCAGCGGCTGCCGCAGGTACTGCTCGAAAGCCACAATGAAAGGAGGCGGGTCCCGGCAGAAAGTCAACCGATAGGAGGATGGCTTCGGGGTTTTCTTTCTGCTTGGACCCAAATAACATCCGACCAGTGGGTACTGGAGATCATTCGCAAAGGTTATGTACTGGATTTGGCAAGGCCTGTACTAGATTCCTTCGTGCTGTCGCCCTGCGGGGGTCACACAAAGACCCTAGCAATCTGACAGACCCTGGACTGGCTCTTGCAGTTGGGAGCCGTCGTACTGGTGCTGGGGTCCGAATACGGCACGAGGCGATACTCGATTTATTTCGTGGTGCCAAAGAAAGACGGATCCCTTCGACCAATCCTGGATCCATTGGTCAACAAACTTTTACAAAAGTCATGTTACTGAAATAAAAATAGTCATTTCTTATCAATTTTTATATGCTGAACACGAATATGACAGTGAAATTGCAAAGTTGGCTCTAGTTTTTTTTGTAATCTACAAGAATTAATGTTTACATCACGAAATGCATGTCAATAATAAATATAATAGGCCTTCGGTTAATACCTGTAAAAAACCAAGTCATAGACGACTACTTAGATTTTTTTTGCCTGTCTCTTGTACAGCTTTTCAGGAGCTTCTCTGGGGATTGTCCAGCAGTAGTCAGCCAGCATTGTAGTGGACCATTTTCCCTGGTATCTTTCCTCCATCGTTGCGATATCCTGGTGAAAACGTTCGCCCTGTTCATCACTAACCATACCACAGTTGTCAGGAAAGAAATCGAGATGGGAATCAAGGAAATGGATCTTTAGAGACATATTGCAGCCAAGTTTTTGATACTGCATCAGCATGTCTTCTACTAGTTCCTTGTAGTTCTCCAGGACCAAGCAGGAAGTCAGTCCTCACATATGGGTGACGTCGGCGCCGACGGAGCCCTCGCGGAGCAATTTTCCCCAGCTTTCAAAGAAAGCCTTTGGGAATTGCAGCGCGCATGCGCGATCCCCTTCCCGCCCAAGGGTGCCATCTTGCTCAGTCTTCTTTTTTCCGCGGAGCCCTACAGACGCTGTTTGTAATCACCGCCGGAAAAGTTGATTTTTATTTGTCTTTTTTCTCGGTTCGATGCCGGTTCCTTTCCCGCCCGGACCCGCGACGCCGATTGCGAGTCCGTTCTTTATTTTTCGGTTTTTTGTCCTTCGTGACAGATTTCGCGCCTTTTTTTCTTTTTCACTGGCAGCCCTGTCTTTTGACCTCACAGGGGCCCTTTTTCCCCCGATGGCTGCCAGCGGGTTTAAGAAGTGTGATCGGTGTAAGAAACTCATGTCTCTTACCGACACACACGACTGCTGCCTCCGCTGCCTCGGACCCGATCATGAGCCGATGATCTGTGGTCCGTGTGGCAAGATGTCCTCAAAAGCGTTGAGGAGTCGGCAGCATCAGAAGGAACGTATCTTCTCTGACTGCGGCCGGGCCCGGACCTCGTCAGAGGCTTCGACGTCCCGGGACTCTGGTCCTGAGCATCGTCGGAGTTCCTCTGAGCGGGAGTCTCCTACCCGGGAACATCATCGGAAGAAGAAACCCGCGAGGGCGGCGTCGGTGGACGCTCCTGGTTCCTCGAGGGCCAGGTCGCATAGCCCCGATAGCCGTCCCGGGTCCTCGGAGTCGGAGAGGCCTTCGAAACATCCTCGTCTCGAGATGGAGTCCCCTGCTCACGTGAGTACTGTAGTCCTCGTGGACTCGCCTCCGAAGGAGCCGCCGTCGGGGCCCGAGTCGGGGGCTGCTGGGTCTCCTGAGCTCAGACTCAGGTTGACGGCCTTGGAGAGCAGTTTGACTGCCTTCATGGACCAGCAGCGGGCATTGATCGCTGGCCTCGCCGGTGCTTCTGCCCTGACCGCCGGGACGTCGACGTCCAAGTCGACCCCGGAGACCGAGCCGATCCTCGAGTCCATGAGGGCTCGAGTCGATCCTCGGTCGCGGTCTCCTTCGGCCTCCCGTTCGGGACCGAGGTCGTCGATGCCGACTCCCTCGGCGTCGGGGCGGACGGCATCAATGCCCGCCCGACCAGAGCCGCTCAACGACTCCTCCGAGGAGTCAGCCTTGGAAACCGAGGACGAAGAGTCACCTGGGTCTTTTCGGACTCGGTGTGTCCCATCGGACTCGCCCGAGTCCGAACCTTGGAGACGGTCCTCCCCGGAGGACACCCGGTTCTCGGACTTCGTGCGGGATATGGCCAAGGCCTTGGCCTTCCCCGCGGATCCCGAGGAGGAGCCTCGAGCCGAAGAGCTCGATGCCCTCCAATTTGACTCTCCCCCGAAGGAGGCCTTTACTGTACCGGTTCTTCCAATGCTGGAGCGACTGCTCTTCCGCATGTGGGAGAGCCCGGCGTCGGCGCCGGTGTTAAGCAAGCGGGTCGATTTCATTTATCGAGTCCGCAAGAGCCCTGGGTTCCAGAAGGCACCATGGTGGTGGAATCGGCCATGCATCGACTCAAGAGTCAGAAGATGCACTTCTCGGTGCCTCCCGGTCGGGAGGCCCAGAACCTGGATGCCCTCGGTAGGAAGTGTTTCCAGGGCTCTATGCTTGCTTGTCGAGTCCAGACCTACCAGCTCTATATGGGCATGTATCTCCGAGACCTGGCTAAAGAAATAGCCGGGTTCTCTGCTGGTCTCTCCGAGGAACCTTTGCAGAGGTTCCAGGCCTTGTCTACTGGTATTCGTGAGTGCTCGAAGTTTATCTCTCGAGCAGCCTACGATGGCTTCGAAGCATCTGCTCGAGTAGTCGGAGCCGGCATCGGTGCCCGCTGACAGGCTTGGCTTCAGTCATCCGACCTCGAGCCATGGGTGCAGGACAAGTTGGTCGATGTCCCCTGCAGAGGTGAGAACCTCTTTGGCAAACCCATGGCTGAAAAGGCTGCACAGATCGAGACCGAGACTCTCACCAGGACTCGGCTCTCCAGGAAAACCTCTGCCCCTTCTCAGAAGAAGAAGGGCTCTGGGAAAAAGCCCTTTTACCCGAGGAAGGCGGCTGCCTATAAAAAATACCCTCATTATCAGGCCTCAGCAGCTCCCCAACAGGGTCAGCAAGCCAAGGGACGGGGTAATGGGTCCCGTAGGCAGCAAGCCCCCAAGCCTGCACCACCGGCCCCTGCTCAGCAGGGTGGGGGTTTTTGACTTCATCAGCATAGCCTCTCCCCCTCAGCTGGTTTCTCTCAGTACCGGAGGCCGGCTAGTCCACTTTGCCCACAGGTGGTCCACCATCACAACAGATACCTGGGTGCTTCACATAGTTCAAGAAGGCTATCTTCTGCACTTCCAACAGGTACCTCCCTCCTACTTTCCAGGGGAGCCTCTCAGACTCCCTCTGCACAGGGACTTACTCCTTCAGGAGTTAGCAAGTCTTCTTCAGGAACAGGCTGTGGAACCGGTGCCCCACCACCTGAGAGTTCAAGGCTTTTATTCCAGGTACTTTCTGATACCAAAAAGAACAGGAGGCCTCAGACCCATCCTGGATTTGCGAAACCTCAACAAGTTCCTCGCAAGGGAAAAGTTCAAGATGCTTACCCTTGGAATCCTGCTGCCCTACCTCCAGCAGGGAGACTGGCTATGCTCCTTCGATCTAAAGGATGCCTACACTCACATCCTCATCCACCCAAGCCACAGACAATATCTCAGGTTTGTTGTGGGAGGACATCATTACAGAGTACTACCCTTTGGCCTATCCTCCGCCCCCAGGGTGTTCACCAAATGCCTAGCAGTAGTGGCGGCCTATCTAAGACTTCAAGGCCTCTTTGTGCTTCCATACCTGGACGACTGGCTCATCAGAGCACAGTCTTCCCAGAAGGCCACTCACGCTACGCACCGCACTGTGCCTCTGCTCCAGCACTTGGGCTTTGTCATAAACTTCGCAAAGTCCACTTTGCACCCCTCTCATGATCTCGAGTTCATCGGCGCAAGGTTAAACACTCTTCAAGCGCGGGCCTTTCTGCCTCTCGACAGGGCACACAGGCTCATGGATCTTGCCAGCCACTTTCGCAGCAATTCCCTGGTCTCTGCCAGGCAATTTCTGAGACTGCTCGGCCATATGGCTTCCACAGTCCATGTGACCCCCAATGCCCGCCTGAACATGCGGCCTGCTCAGTGGTGCCTTCGCACACAATGGCATCAGGCCACGGGGAGCCTAGCGGACTCAGTACTGATCTCCGACCCGCTGGTCTCTTCTCTGCAGTGGTGGCTTCATCTGCCAAATCTAGTACTCGGAATGGCTTTTCAGTCTCCTCCGCCTTCTCTGGTCCT
The DNA here is from genome assembly GCA_033557465.1 of Ichthyophis bannanicus. Taxonomy (NCBI): domain Eukaryota; kingdom Metazoa; phylum Chordata; class Amphibia; order Gymnophiona; family Ichthyophiidae; genus Ichthyophis; species Ichthyophis bannanicus. The sequence continues at coordinate 1,083,767,586 of CM066033.1, read as the reverse complement.
GACGACCGATGCTTCTCTCCTGGGTTGGGGAGCACATTGCCAAGGGACATGTACTCAAGGCCTCTGGACTCCTTGGGAGTCTGCTCAGCAGATCAACTTCCTGGAGCTCAGAGCAATCCGCCTGGCTCTGAGGGCCTTCTCCCACCTCACTTCTCACCAGTCTGTGCTGGTCCAGATGGACAATCAAATTGCAATGTTCTACGTAAACAAACAAGGGGGCACAGGCTCCTTCCTTCTCTGTCGGGAAGCACAAAAACTGTGCTCTTGGGCCGTCGGCCGCGGCATCCTCCTCAGAGCTGTTTATCTCCCGGGTCAAGAAAATTGCCTGGCAGACAAACTGAGCAGAATCCTCCAGCCACACGAGTGGAGATTGGATCCGTTAGTGGTTCAACGGATCTTTCTCAAGTGGGGCCTACCCACCATGGATCTCTTTGCCAGTCCTCTAAACCGACAACTTCCCCGATTCTGCTCTCGAGAACCGCATCCTCTCCGAGTAGCGGCGGATGCTTTTCTACTCTCATGGTCCACAGGCCTCTTGTATGCCTTTCCTCCCATGCCACTGGTGTCTCGGGACGCTCTTCAAGGTTCTCCGGGACAAAGCCTCGATGATCCTCGTGGCTCCCCGGTGGCCGAGACAGCCCTGGTTCCCGCTTCTGATGCAGCTGGCGGTGGACACTCCTCTTCCTCTGGGGTTTCAGCCCGATCTCCTGACACAGGATCAGGGGACTCTCCTACACCCCAACCTCCGGTCCCTTCATCTGATGGCCTGGCTGCTGAAAGGGTAGTCCTTGCTCCCCTCCTGCTGCCTCCAGAAGTGGAAGAAGTCGTCTTGGCTTCCAGGCGACCCTCCACCCGGAAGTCGTACGCGCTTAAATGGCGTCGGTTCTCCGTCTGGTGTGCTCAGCAGTCTCAGGATCCCTTCTCCTGTTTGGTGGCAGTGGTCTTGCAATACTTGCTTTACCTCTCCAATCTTGGACTAGAGTCCACCTCAGTGCTCTCTCCGCGCATCACATGCCGGTGGATGGCAGGCCTCTTTCCAGCCACCCTCTAGTGGCTCGTTTTCTCAGAGGCCTCCTTCTCCTTAAGCCCCCTTTGCGCCCACCAGCCCCTGACTGGGATCTGAATGTGGTCTTACAGCGGATTACCTGTCCGCCTTTTGAACCTATGGCTACCTGTTCTCTTCGTTTTCTTTCTTGGAAGACCTTATTCTTGGTAGCCCTCACTTCTGCTAGACGCGTTAGTGAACTGCAGGCCCTAGTGTCTGATCCCCCTTACACTAGGTTCTACAGGAATAGGGTAGTCCTACGGACTCACCCTAAGTTTCTTCCTAAAGTGGTTTCCCCTTTTCACATCAACCAGGAGGTGGTACTTCCGACCTTCTTTCCCAGGCCACACTCCAGCTGAGCTGAAATGGTCCTGCATACCCTGGACTGTAGGAGGGCGTTAACCTTCTACCTTGACCGTACGCGGGAGCACCGAAGGGCTGTTCAGCTCTTCGTGTCTTATGACCCCAATAATTTGGGGCTCCCTGTCTCCAAGCGTACTCTGTCCATCTGGGTTGCTGACTGTATCGCTTGGGCTTATGGGGCATCCGGCCTCTCGTTGGAGAGTTGGGTCACGACTCATCGTGTTAGGGCGAAGGCTGCGTCAGTGGCCCACCTCCGCTCTGTTCCGTTGGCAAACATCTGACGGGCCGCTACTTGGTCTTCAAGCCAGACTTTTGCGGCCCATTACTGCCTGGAGAGGGAGTCCCGCAGGGACAGTGCTTTCGGACAGGCAGTCCTCCGTAATCTCTTTGAGGTCTAGGCAACTCCTCCCCTCCGTCCCGGATGTTGGGCTACCGGTTGGAGGCGTATTCAGAGAAGATTCCTTCCTTCTGTGCTACTGAGCTTGAGGGAGCTCCTTCTTTGTGCTTAGGGTCTCCGGTAGCCTTAAGCTTGGGAGTCCCATATGTGAGGACTGACTTCCTGCTTGGTCCTGGAGAAAGAGTAGTTACTCACCTGTAACAGGTGTTCTCCAGGAGCAGCAGGAATCAGTCCTCACAACCCTCCCTCCTCCCCTTGGAGTTGCAGTCCTATGATTTCGTTTTTGCTAATTTTTTGCTGTCTTTTAGCTATGTCATCAGACTGAGCAAGATGGCACCCTTGGGCGGAAAGGGGATCGCGCATGCGTGCTGCAATTCCCAAAGGCTTTCTTTGAAAGCTGGGGAAAATTGCTCCGCGAGGGCTCTGTTGGCGCCGACTTCACCCATATGTGAGGACTGATTCCTGCTGCTCCTGGAGAACACCTGTTACAGGTGAGTAACTACTCTTTTTCTGCCCTAACATTCCCGAGAAAATTTGTTGACACTAGGCGAAAAGCATTCCATGCTTGTTTCGCATCACCCTGCAGCAAGTTGTTGAACCGGTCATCTTTGAAGAGCTCTCGAATCTGAGGACCCACAAAAACTCACTCTTTAATCTTTGCTTCGCTGAGTCGAGGGAATTTTTCATGCAGGTATCAGAAAGCTGGCGAAGTGCGGTCCATGGCTTTCACAAAGTTTTTCATCAAACCTAGTTTGATGTGAAGGGGTGGTAGCAGGATTTTGTGAGCCTCAACCAGAGCTGGGTGCTGGATATTCTTCTCTCCAACTGTTACATTTTGTCTCTCCAGCTGTTACATTTTGTCCACCATTCCTTCCGCAAGTAGTGCCAATCCCTTGCTCGGCTATCCCACTCACATAAGAAACATATGTATTTTATATATCCCTGCTGTAGTCCCATTAAAAGGTCAACTACCTTCAAGTCACCACAGAGGTGCCAGCTGTATTTGTTATAGTTAATGGAAGTCAGTAGATGCTTTAAGTCAGAGGTTCTCAACCCTGTCCTCGGGACCCATCTAGCCAGTCAGGTTTTCAGGATAAGCACAATGAATATGCATGGAGAGATTTGCATATAATGGAGGCAGTGTATGCAAATCTCTCTCATACATATTCATTGTGGTTATCCTGAAAACCCCTGCTTTAAGTTATCGTATGTCTCTTTCATGTAGACGGCATGCGCTGCTAGAATAGATGGAAGATGGTTTCCATTGTTCAAAAGCACAGCCTTCAGACTCAGTTTCAAAGAGTCTATAAATAGTCTCCAGTCTTGTGGGTCATGAGTGATTTTTAAGGCATTCATGAGGCTTTCAATATCGGAACAGAATACCAGATTACTTTCCTTTCAGAAGAAAGGCTCCAACTGCTGGTGGTGCTTTCGATATGGAGTAATATTGACATCTTCTAGAAGATTCCATTGTTGGAGTCTTGATCCTAGCAATTCTGCCTTGTTCTTGGATAAGTCCAAATCATGAACCAGGTCATTTAGTTCTTCCTGTGTTATTCTGTGTGGAGTTGATAATGCATCCCAGTGAAAATCTGGGTCACTGCATGCTGACGGACCAGGAGAAGAATAGGTCGGCTCACCCTTGTCCTCATCAGATGAATCAAGAGAATATTCTGATGGAGGTTCTGGAATAGGAAGTCCCTCACCATGTGGAACTGGTCTCAATGCAGACGGAATGTTTGGATAGACTATGCTCGACTTCTTTTGCTTCGTTATTCTGCTAGAAAGAGGAGGAACCAGGCAGAAATAACAGTCATTTATGTGGTTGCTTGGCTCTCTCCACACCATGGGGACTGCAAACGGCACTGATGGTCTTTTGCAATTCAACCACTGTGAAAGCTGTGTTATATATGTAGCGCAGCATATATGCGGGGCCCAAGGCTTGTCTTGGTCACCAATCTTGCATCCGAAGTAAAGATGATATGCCTTTTTCAGTTGAGAAGTTAATACTTTCCTTCTGGTTGGCAAATGTCACTTCCCCACAAATGTAGCAGACATTGTCAATGGTATTAACGCACTTTCGCGGCATTACTGTTCTGTATTGTACCTAAATGGCTAAAATTGTATGATTAATAAAAGTTACATATAACAGTAGCTTAAACTGTCTCGCACACAGTCTGAAATATTTTAAATGCTCAACCTTTCCGACTGCGTATAGTACATTGCTGACGTCAGATGGCTTCAGCAGCCGTCTGGCAGTAGTATTGCATTGCATCAGAAAATGATGCAATCAACTCTGGATGATGGTGCATGCTGGTATTATGCAATGTGATGCAATATTACATCATTCAAGGCTTATTTGGGATGCTGTTGATGTCCTACTGGATAAATTTACACGGTGAAACGTCAAAAATGAACTACATGCAATATCTTCAAAACGAGAGCCAATAAAACTTTTTTTATGTTATATTCGTGTTCAGCTCACCAAGATACTACAGATTAGGGCCTTTTAAAGTCAGTAATGATTTCAATGTTGACCAGTGATCTCAAAGTGGTAAATCGCTGTCTCCAAGTGCCACATTTCAGAATGGAAACCCTGCGGTCCGTCATTGTAGCAGTACATCAGGGAGAGTTCCTGACATCTGTGGATCTCACGGAGGCGTATTTACATGTCCCGATCAGAGCTTCTCATCAAAAGTTCTTACGGTTTGCGCTCCCTTGGGACCATTATCAGTTCCAGGCATTCTCCAGGACCAAGCAGGAAGTCAGTCCTCGCATATGGGTGACGTCGGCACCGACGGAGCCCCCATGCGGAGCATTTCCCCAGCTTTCAAAGAAAGCCTTTGGGAATGCAGCGCGCATGCGTGGTCCCCCTTCTCGCCCAAGGGTGCCATCTTGCTCAGTTTTCTTTTTTCCGCGGAGCCCAACGCAAGTGTGTCGTGGTCACCCGTGAAAAAGTTGATTTTTTTCGGTGTGGATCTGTGTTTTTTCTCGGTTCGACGCCGGTTCCCTTTCCCGCCTGGGCCCGGTACACCGGTATCAAGCCCGGATTTCATTTTTTGTCCTTAGAGACTAGCGTTCGCGCCATTTTTTCATTTTTCCCTGGCAGCCCAGTCTTTTGACCTTGCAGGAGCTCTTTTTCCCCCGATGGCTGCCAGCGGGTTTAAGAAGTGTGATCGGTGTAAGAAACTGATGTCTCTCACCGACACACATGACTGCTGCCTCCGGTGCCTCGGGCCCGATCATGACCCGCTGGTCTGTGTCCCGTGTGGCAAAATGTCCTCCAAGGCATTGAGGAGCCGGCAGCATCAACGCGAAAGGATCTTCTCTGATTCCACGTCCGGCCGAGCCCAGACTTCGTCATCGGCATCAACGTCTTGGGAGTCCGACCCCGAGCGTCGTCGGGGCTCCTCTGAGAGGGGGTCTCCTTCGCGGAAGCACCGCAGGAAGAAGAAACCCGCGAGGGCATCATCGGTGGACGCTCTTGGCTCCTCGAGGGCCAGGTCGCATAGCCCCGACCGCTGTCCTGGGTCTTCGGATCAGAGAGGCCTGCTAAACAACCTCGTGTAGAGACGGAGGCCCCGGGTCACGTGAGTACTGTAGTCCTCGTGGACTCTCCTCTGGGGGTGCAGATGTCAGGCCCAACACCGTCGGGGCACGAGTCGGAGGCTGCTGGGTCTCCTGAGCTCGGACTCAGGTTGACGGCCTTGGAGAGCAGTTTGGCTGCCTTCATGGAACAGCAGCGGGTACTGATCACCAGTCTTACCGGTGCATCTGCTCCGACCACCGGGACCTCGATGTCCAAGTCAACCCCGGAGGCCGAGCCGATCCTCGAGTCCATGAGATCTCGAGTCGATCCTCGGCCGAGGTCACCCTCGATCTCCCGTGCGGGACTGAGGTCATCGATGCTGGTGCCCTCGGCGTTGGGGCGGATGGCATCGGTGCCCGCCCAACTGGAGCTGCTCGACTCCTCCTCGGAGGGGTCGGGATGGGAAACAGAGGACGAGGAGTTCCCGGACACTTTTCGGATCCGGTGCATCCCTTCGGACTCACCGGAGTCCGAACCTCGGAGAAGGTCCTCCCTGAAGGATACACGGTTCTCGGATTTCTTGAGGGACATGGCCAAGGCCTTGGCCTTCTCCGTGGACCCCAAGGAGGAGCTTCGAGCTGAGGAGCTCGAGGCCCTGCAGTATGACTCTCCCCCCAAGGAGGCCTTTACTGTACCGGTTCCTCCGATGCTGGAACGGTTGCTCTTCCGCATGTGGGAGGCACCGGCCTCGACGCCGGTTCTTAGCAAGCGGGTCGATTCCATTTATCGAGTCCGCAAGAGCCCTGGGTTCCAGAAGGCACAGCTGCTGCACCACTCCATGGTTGTGGAATCGGCCATGCATCGTCTGAAAAGTCAGAAGATGCACTCCTCAGTGCCTCCAGGGAGGGAGACCCAGAACCTGGATGCCCTCGGTAGAAAGTGCTTCCAGGGCTCTATGCTTGCTTGCCGTGTCCAGACTTACCAGCTGTACATGGGCATGTACCTTCGAGACCTGGCAAAGGAGATTGCCGGGTTCTCTTCTGGTCTCTCCGAGGAACCTTTGCAGAGGTTCACAGCCTTGTCAACTGGGATCTGAGAGTGCTCGAAGTTTGTCTTTTTACCCAAGGAAGTCATCTGCCTACAAATCTTACCCTCAATACCAGGCCTCCACAGCTCCCCAACAGGGTCAGCAGGCCAAGGGGCAGGGACATGGGCCCCGTAGGCAGAAAACCCCCAGGCCACCAGCTCCGGCTCCTACACAGCAGGAAGCGGGGTTTTGACTCCAGTGGCATAGCCTCTCCTCCTCAGCTGACCTCTCTCAGCACAGCAGGCTGGCTGACCCTGTACGCCCATAGGTGGTCAGCCATAACCGGGCATACCTGGCTGCTCAGCATAGTCCAAAAGGGCTATTTGCTCCACTTCGACCAGTTACCCCCCCCTACTTTCCAGGGGAGCCTCCAAGGGACTTACTCCTTCAGGAGTTGACAAGTCTTCTAAAGAAGCAAGCGGTGGAACCGGTGCCCCACCACCTGAGAGGGTAAGGCTTCTATTCCAGGTACTTTCTGGTACGAAAAAGGACAGGAGGCCTCAGGCCCATCCTCGACTTGCGAAATCTCCACAAGTTCCTGGTGAGGGAAAAGTTCAAGATGCTTACCCTTGGAATACTGCTGCCCCTCCTTCAGCAGGGAGATTGGCTATGCTCCTTAGATCTAAAGGATGCTTATACTCACATCCTCATTCATCCAGACCACAGACAATATCTCAGATTTGTAGTGGGAGGAAATCATTTTCAGTACAGAGTACTTCCCTTTGGCCTAGCCTCCGCACCCAGGGTTTTCACCAAATGTCTGGCGGTGGTTGCGGCCTATCTCAGAGTCCAGGGCATATTTGTCTTTCCATACCTGGACAACTGGCTCATCAGGGGTCATTCTCCACAGGAAACCAGACAGGCCATCCTCCGCACTGTCTGCCTTTTACAGCATCTGGGTTTTGTCATAAACTTTGCAAAGTCCACTTTGCACCCCTCACAGAACACAGAGTTCATAGGAACAAGACTGGATACCCTTCAGGCGAAGGCTTATCTGCCTGTAGACAGGGCCCATGGACTGATGGACTTGGCTAGACAGTTCCACAGCAATTCTCTGGTTTCCGCCAGGCAATTCCTGAGACTACTGGGCCACATGGCATCCACGGTCCATGTTACTCCAAATGCCCATCTGCACATGAGGCCTGCTCAGTGGGGCCTCAGAACTCAGTGGCTACAAGCCACCGGACACTTGAGCGACAAAGTAAGGTTGTCCAAGCTGCTGGCGGCCTCCCTGCAATGGTGGCTGCATCTCCCGAATCTAGTGCGCGGAGTGCCGTTTCAGCCACCACTACCAACACAAGTGCTGACAACAGATGCTTCTCTTCAGGGTTGGGGTGCACATTGCCAGGGGGCATGCACCCAAGGCCTCTGGTCTCCTTGGAAGGCCGCACAGCAGATCAACCTCTTGGAGCTCAGAGCTATCCGCTTGGCTCTCCAAACTTTCTCTCATGCCCTCTCTCACCAGTCTGTTCTGGTTCAGACAATCAAGTCGCCATGTTCTATGTGAACAAACAAGGAGGCACAGGATCTCGACTTCTGTGTCAGGAGACTCAAGCCCTGTGCTCATGGGCAGTCCAAAAAGGCATACTTCTCAAGGCGGTTTATCTGCCCAGCCAAGAGAATTACCTGGCAGACAGGTTGAGCAGGATTCTGCAGCCACACGAGTGGCAGTTGAATCCTCTGGTGCTCCAGAGGGTCTTCCTAAGATGGGGTCTTCCAACCATCGATCTTTTTGCCAGTCCGCTCAACCGTCAGCTACCCAGGTTCTGCTCCAGACAACCGCATCCTCTGAGAACAGCAGCAGATGCGTTTCTAATCTCTTGGTCTACGGGCCAACTGTATGCGTTGCCTCCCACGCCTCTAGTGGCCCGGACCCTTTTCAAGGTGCTTCGGGACAAGGCTTCGGTGATCCTGGTAGCCCCCAGATGGCCGAGGCAACCATGGTTTCAACTCCTTCTGCAGTTAGCTGTGGACACTCCACTCACTCTGGGGGTGCAACCCGATCTCCTGTCTCAGGATCAGGGATCTCTCTTGCACCCCAACCTCCAGTCCCTCAATTTGATGGCCTGGGTGCTGAAAGGGTAGTTCTAGCTCCCTTACTGCTACCTAGGGAGGTGGAGGAGGTGGTTTTGGCCTCTAGGAGGCACTCCACTAGAAAATCTTATCTCCTCAAGTGGCGTAGGTTCTCCACCTGGTGTGCTCAGCACAAGGAGGATCCGTTTTCGTGCCCGGTGCCAGTGGTGCTGCAATACTTGCTTCACCTGTCCGACCAGGGCCTTAAATCCAACTCTGTTCGGGTCCACCTCAGTGCTCTGTCAGCGCACCACTCACTGGTGGAAGGTCAGTCTCTGTCAGGCCACCCTTTGGTGGCCCGCTTCTTCAGAGGCCTCCTTTTGCTGAAGCCTCCGATTTGTCCACCAGCACCTGAGTGGGATTTGAATGTGGTCTTGCAACAACTTACTTGCCCACCCTTTGAGCCTATGGCTACTTGTCCTTTACGCTTTCTTTCCTGGAAGGCGTTGTTTTTGGTAGCTCAGCCAGGCGAGTCAGTGAGCTGCAAGCTCTGGTCTCAGAGCCACCATACACAAGGTTCTATAGGAACAGGGTGGTCTTACGGACTCGCCCAAAGTTCCTTCCTAAGGTTGTCGTCTCCTTCCATCTCAATCAGGAGGTGGTTCTTCCGACTTTCTTTCCCAGGCCGCATGCCAGCTGGGCTGAAATGGTCTTGCATACCCTGGACTGTAGGAGGGCGTTGTCCTTCTACCTTGTCCGTACGCAGGGACATCGAAGGGCTGTTCAGCTCTTCGTATCTTTTGACCCTAAAAAGCTGGGGTTACCTGTCTCCAAGCGTACCTTGTCCATCTGGGTGGCAGACTGTATCGCCTGGGCGTACAGGGCAGCCGGCCTCTCCTTGCAGGGTCGAGTCACAGCCCACCGTGTCAGGGCAAAAGCCGCGTCAGTAGCTCATCTCCGCTCTGTTCCGCTGGCAGACATCTGCCGGGCCGCTACTTGGTCTTCAAACCAGACTTTTGCGGCCCACTACTTCCTCGAGAGGGAGTCCCGCAGGGACAGTGCTTTCGGACAGGCGGTACTCCATTATATCTTTGAGGTTTAGGCAACTCCAACCTTCCGGCCCTGGTGTTGGGCTACCGTTCGGGGGCGTTCTCAGAGAAGATTCTTATCACGCATGCTGAGGCTCTAGAGGGAGCTTATTTTTCAGCTTTGGGGTTCTCGGTAGCCTGAAGCTGGGGAGTCCCATATGTGAGGACTGACTTCCTGCTTGGTTCTGGAGAAAGAGTAGTTACTCACCTGTAACAGGTGTTCTCCAGGAGCAGCAGGAATCAGTCCTCACAACCCTCCCTCCTCCCCTAGGAGTTGCAGTCATATAATTCATTTTGTTTTTTGCTGTCTTTTAGCTATGTCGTCAGACTGAGCAAGATGGCTCCCTTGGGCAGGAAGGGGACCATGCATGCGCGCTGCATTCCCAAAGGCTTTCTTTGAAAGCTGGGGAAATTCTCCGCATGGGGGCTCCATCGGCGCCGACGTCACCCATATGTGAGGACTGATTCCTGCTGCTCCTGGAGAACACCTGTTGCAGGTGAGTTAACTACTCTTTACCTTTCGGTCTCGCGACAGCTCCGTGGATTTTCACAAAGATCATGGTAGTGGTGGCGGTGGCCCTACGAAAGGCAGGGGTCTTAGTTCATGCATACCTCGACGATTGGTTGATTCAGGCGAAGTCCAAAGCTGAGAGCGAGCGAGCGAGCTACAGCCAAGGTTGTGCATTTTCTGCAGGGGCATCTGGGTAGTCAATCCGGCCAAGAGCCATCTGGTTCCGTCTCAAGTGCTCAAGTATCTGGGAGTACAGTTCGACACTCAGAAAGGGGCGGTATTTCTGACAAAGCGGAGGACCCAAGCACTTCAAAGGCTGGTCCGCAGCTTCAGGTCCGTTCCGGTGCTCACTGCGTGGAGTTACCTTCGGGTGTTGGGTACAATGGCGGCGACGTTGAAGGTAATTCCTTGGGCCATATTTCATTTCAGACTCCCAGTGTAAATAAGATGTAGATATGTTCTGCCTGAAATCATATACCAGTGTAAATACAATGTAAATAGTTTCCCCCAGTTATTTCCAAGTTGATCTCTCTGTTTATTGTAAATACAACTCAAAGTGCCTGTGTTGTATAGTTGCTGTTAAATGTAAACCGCTCTGATCTAAAATAGAGCGGTATAGAAAAACTGTTAAATAAATAAATAAATAATAAATAAAATATGAGACCTTTGTAGTTGTCGTTACTTCACCGATGGTCAAAGCAGTCCGACTCGTTGAACAAACGTCTCCCTTGTCCTCTTCGGGTCAGACAGTCCCTTCGGTGGTGACCTCTCACCACGTCTCTGGGAGCGGGAATGCCCCTGGAGCAGCCGGAGTGGATCCCACTATTGACGGACGCGAGTCTGTCAGGGTGGGGAGCGCATTGTAGAGATGCCTTTGCACAAGGCGCTTGGTTGGTGGAGGAAAGCGGCTGGTCCATCAACCAACTGGAGCTGAGAGCAGTGTTCCTGGCCCTGCAAAGGTTCGAGACTATGGTGACGGGGCGAGCGGTACGAGTGCTTTCCGACAATGCCGCGATGGTGCCCTACATAAATCGGCAGGGCGGTACAGGAAGTGTGGCCATGGAAGAGGAGGCAGAGCGAATGTTCGCTTGGATAGAGTCTCGTTTGCAAGCAATATTGGCGGCCCACATTGCAGGGAAGGACAGCGTGATGGCGGATTTTCTCAGCAAGGTCCGACTGGATGCCGGAGAATGGGAATTGCATCCGGACGTCTTCGCGAAGGCCTCCATTTCCCGATGGATTAAGGAGGCAATTGTCTCAGACTATAATTTGCAAGGACGCCCTGCGCCTGTGGACTTGAGAGCGCACTCCACTAGAGCACAAGCGTCTTCCTGGGCAGAACACAGCCTGGTTCCGCCAGTGGAAATTTGTAGAGCGGCCACCTGGTCCTCTCTTCATACCTTCAGTAAACACTACTGTCTTGATGTACTCATGGCGAAGGATGCCTGTTTCGGATCGGCGGTGTTGCAGGCTGGCTGAAAGGGCCCCTCCCGTTAGTACTGCTCTGTTACATCCCAGAGGTGGAGGACTAAACTGGAGGAATGATCAGGAAATAGTAATTACATTTACCTGGTAATTGTAGTTCCTGGAGGAACTCCAGTTTAGTCCTCATTCCCACCCAGGGAGTGTTTGATTAACAGGACAAATTCAATACAGTGTAATGCAAAATCTACAGGTGTGTTGCTTAATGTGATTTACAGTCGTTCTAATTCTTTCTCTTTCACCCTGTTTGTGCTTCCTCTTCAGGATCTCTGGTTCGGCAGGGGGGAGATTGGCAAAAGAGGAAACCTTGCTCTTTTCTTTGAAAGGGGAGGTTCGTGTTCAATAAGTTACCAGTTATACCTTTATTTTGAGTTTGGGATTATTATTAATGAAGTAGCTACTTGTTTGTTGCTCTTTTGAGTCTGCTTTGTAAATAGTTCACTAGGGCTGATGGGAGATTCCAGCAGGCTGTGTCCAGTGATGTCACGAATTTGACATGCCCAGTCTCCAAGCTGCAGGAGGAGGTGCACTACCCAGAGGTGGAGGACTAAACTGGAGTTCCTCCAGGAACTACAATTACCAGGTAAGTGTAATTATTATTTTGGGAGCCCCTGGTATGTGCGTAGTCCAGAATGGGGGGTGATGAGGGCTTGGCAGATGCTTCTGAAGTCATTGTGATCAAGTAGGGGTGAAGGTATCTGAGTGTTCTCATCCGGAAGTAAGCAGCCTTAGTAACTTGTTTGATGTAGTCATTCATGGAAACAGTTGTTGAGGTTATGCCAAGATATTTTGCTTGTTAACTTGTAAGGTTAAGTTGGCCAGTTTGACTGTGGCTGGAGGGGTGAAGGAGGGGAACTTGGTTATGTGAAGGACTTCTACTTGGGGTTAATGTGCATGCTGTGGTTGTTGAGCCATTGGATGATGGATTCTAGGCAATGGCTAAAAGCGGAGTAGTAGTGTGGTTGGTGGTGGAGAATGGAGTGTACATTAGGATGTCGTCTGTGTATAGCAGATAGAGAATTTTGTGATCCTGTATAATTTTATATAGGGGCTGGATGAAGATGTTAGGGAGGGGGGAGACAAAAAAGAAAAACTGAGATACTAGAAAGAGCCTGTTATGTATTAGACAGAATACACACTATTGTTCTGTTGATTCAGTATTGATTACTTAAAACAGAAGGTGGTTACAATTGTATAAACATTGATGCTGTTATCCCACCAAAGAAAGTTGAACATATACAACAAAATGTTAAAAAAAAGCGCAATCGGCGGAATGTAAGGATATTTATTATGGAGTTGACAAAGAAAGTTGCATTATGATTTGAACATTATGTATTCTGTTGGATTTGTGGATTAATAAACAAATTTAAACATAAACAGCAGTGATGATAATGCGGAGCCTTGAGGTAATCCTTGTAGTAGTTCCAAAGGTTTGGAGATTTTGTTTCCGATTCTGACTTGTTGAGCTCGGTTGGATAGGTATGCTCGAAACCACTGTAGTGTTATACCTCTGAGACCAACTATATGAAGGTGCAAGATTAAGTGGTTGTGGGAGACAGAGTCGAAGGCTGCAGAGACGTCAAGAAAGATGAGAATAAATCCTTGAGTGATTTTCTGTGTGCCTTTGATCAAAGTATCTAGGAAGTAAGTCAGAAGTGTTTGGTGCTGTGAAAAGGCTTGAATCCATGTTGATAACTGTCCATGGGGGCATACTGTAGGTATCTATAAAGTCCTGGGTCTGAAGCTGCACTGCCTTGATAATTTTGGCTAGGGAGGGGATACTGGAAATAGGTCGATAAGATGATGGTGCAGAAGGGTCTGTTGAGGTTTTTTTTTTTTAGCAAGGGCATGATGGAGGCTTGTTTGAGGGCAGCTGGCATAAAGCCCAGAGTTAGTGATGACTGGACAATGTGCAGGATGGTTGGGGCGAGATCTTGCTTGGTCATTTTGATCCAGGAGAATGGGCAGGGGTCAAGTGATGAGGTGGTGTAGTTGAGGTTTGTTATAATACTTACCAACTCCCGGGTGGACAGCTGTCTGAAAGATGACCAGTTTTTTGCATTTGTGGTGTTGACAAGGTCGATGAAAGCATGGGGCTGATGTGTAGTAGCTGATTGCTTTGTTTGGAGAAATTGTGCCATATCATTTGGAATGTATACTGATTGGATTTTGAGTAGATTCAGAGCTATGTTGAATAACTCTCTGGGGCGGTTGAGAGAGGCATTAAGTAGGTTTGAAATAATATTTCTCTTTCTTAAGAATGAGTTGGCAGTAGCTCGCTAGGGCTCTTGTATAAGTTAAGTGATTAAGTGGATTTCTAGGTCATCTCCATCTCCATTTTAGTTGCCTGGGCTTATTTTCAGTGTTTTGCGTTGAAGAGTGAACCAGGGTACATGGTGTGGTTTCCTTCATGGAGGTGTCCTACCTGATGGCATATGAGGATGTGTTTGTGTTCCATCTGGATACGAAGGCATTGAGGTCGGTTGGGTTATCCTGAGGTATGGGCAAGATGCTGCTGCTGATTATCAAATGCCCTAAATCTCCATAGTTTGTTTGAGGGAGATTTAAGGGTGGCTATTTTATGGATCTTTCCTTGTTGGATAGCCTGAAAACATGACTGGACTATGGGTCCCAGAGGACTGGGTTAAGAACCACTGCTATAGATGATTCACAAAGTAGGCTGTATATTCTTTTTTTCATAAAATTGGTATATCTGGTTGCCAGTGATCCTATATGTCCTGGACATTGGCAGAGACAGAACAATTATATGCACAGACAGAAAGTCACTTGATCTGGTGTTTTGAAAGGTTCATGAGTATCTTTATGGCCTCAAGTTTTAAGTTGAGCCAAACCATTTCTTCAGGAACAAGCAGGAAGTCAGTCCTCACATATGGGTGACGGAACCAACGGAGCCCGCGTGGAGCATTACTCCAGCTTTCAAAGAGAGCCTTTGGGAATGTTACCACGCATACGTGGTCCCCTTCCCACCCAAGGGTGTCATCTTACTCAGTCCCCACTTTTCCGTGGAGCCATTCGGACATGTGTCTCATCCCCGGAAAAAGTTTTATCTCCAGGAATAAGCAGGAATGTAGTCTTCACATATGGGTATCATCGGTACCGACGGCGCCTGCGCGGGAACGCTCCCCAGCGTCCAATAGGAAAGCTTTTGGGAGCATCCCACAGCGTCTGCGTGCTACCTTCCTGCCTTTCGAAACTGTCCCCCTCAACAGTTATCCAGTTTTCCATGGAGCCAACAGGTCACACATCCTGTCACCGCAGAAAATATTCCCTTTTATTCTTCTTTTTTGTGGTCGCGTCCGCCTTCCCTCGACGCTACACCAGTACCGCCGGTGGTTCTTTCTTTCTTTTTTCATAAAAAGGAAAAAAAAAACTTTTCTTCTGGAGTCTTCCAGGTATTTTCTCCTCAGGTGCCACGCGCCATTTTGGGCACTAGGCCCAACTTTTCCTTTTAAAACGGGAAAAAACCTGCTTCGGGTTTTAAAATGTGGTTCCTAGTGTGGTGGTACCATCTCTGTCACCGACACCATGAGTGGTGCCTCAAATGTTTCGGTCCTGACCACTCTATTTCGGAGTGTGTTGCCTGTGGGATGATGTCGAAGAGGGGCCGGCAAAACCGAGCTGCTAAACTTAGCACCCTTTTTCCCTCCGATGCAGCGTCTGTGGTATCGAGTCTTCCAGGGCTTCGTCTTCCTCCCATGGATCTCAGGTAACTAAACATAAATCTGGCCGGTCCTCAAAGGGTAGATCTCCTTCTAAGCATCGAGATGCCTCTGGCGTTGCCCTTGAGGGACTTGTACCGGCCAAAATTGCCCCGGCGGGAGGCTTCGGCTTCCAAAGCACTAACGGGGCTCCAGGATGTTCTCAAGGCCTCAACCTCAGCAGAACTACTGGTGCCATGCTCTGGGGTACCGGCTGCTTCATCCGGTGCTGATACCCAAGCATCGGCAGCGTTGACAGACCAGAGATTCTTGGCTATTGAATGCAGGTCTGGCCGCTCTTCTCACGGCCTCTATGCCCCTGGAACTGCTTCAGACAATTCAACCGGGTACCGGCACCAATTTCGTACCGGTACCGACTGCATCGACATCAGCAGGTATTCTACCGGGACCGAGTCATGCTTATCCATCCGGTATCAACAAGTCAGTACTGGACCCCCTCCGATGCCGACTTCGATGGGTACCGGTACCATGCCTTGCACGATCACCCGGATCGGAGATACTTCGAATCCTCGAATGAGTCTGAAGACTCTGAGAGCTCTGCCGATACCAGAGTACTTCTTCCTGAGGATGCTTCTTATCCTCAGCATAGGATGTCTCTTCCAGAGGATATGTCCTTTCAGGATTTTATCCGAGAAGAGGCTCGAGGTCTTTCCATCACAGTGGCTCCTGAAAAAGAGCCTAGGGCAAAGGAATTGGAAATCCTGCAATACCCCAAAGCTCCCAAGGAGGCAGCTACCTTACCTATTCATGAGATCATGCATGACCTCATGTTAAGGGTGTGGGAAACACCTCTAAGCACTTCTCCTCACTCTTGAAGGCTCGACACCATGTATCGAGTTCCTCCTTGTCCTGGGTTTCAGAAGCCTCAGCTACCACACCATTCCAGGGTGGTGGAATCAGCGTATGAGAAGGATCAAGAGTGCAAAAAGACATGCATCTAATCCTCCAGGACGTTAGTGTAGGACTCTTGATGCCTTGGGACGTTGAACCTTCCAGGTTCCATGCTTTC